>CM064515.1:10883376-10998704 GCA_032716605.1 Paralithodes platypus | reverse complement strand
TCACCAACAATTTTGTACCAGTGCTAACATTTTTGTGGGAGTATTTTTGGTGAGTCGTCTGACTGGGAGTACGACACATTATACGAAACATGACCTAGGGCAGTATACGACGCATTATACGAAGCGTGATAGCGAGAGGGAGAGTGTGTACGTCGTCAGAGCACAGCCACTGCCGCCGTATTCTGTGTGCTTGCTGGACCGTGTTGCCTGTGTTGGTGCACCTGTGCGACACATTATACGAAGCATGACAGGGAGAGGGAGAGTGGGTAACTCTCTCTCTCTCTCACACACTGCGTCTGTCTCTCTCTCTCTCTCTCTGAGTCAAAGATTGTTTAGCTAATAGGAGAGAGACTACCTGGCCGGGCTGCTCCACCCAGCAGAGAGATTTTTGTGGGTTTATTTTTGGTGAGGCGTCTGACTGGGGGTACGACACATTATACGAAGCATGACCTAGGACAGTATACGACGCATTAAACGAAGCATGACCTAGCTATACGACGCATTATACGAAGCGTGACAGCGAGAGGGAGAGTGTGTACGTCGTCGGAGCACAGCCACCACCGCCGTATTCTGTGTGCTTGCTGCACCGTGTTGCCTGTGTTGGTGCACCTGTGCAAACACAGGCACATACGAGACCGTATTCGGCCCCTCGATTGGGTTATGAAACGATCTCTCACCCACAAAAATTTAGGAGAGAAGGAATTGTAAAAACTAGGACAAATAAAAGAAAAACATGAAACATTCCATTTTATTTTCCGATCTACATTATACGAAGCATTACCTAGCTATACGACGAATTATAAGTACGAAGCACCACAGTACCAGTTACTCCCATTAATTTTAGGTAACTTCACTTGATCCTAAAGTTAAGAAAGTGGAGGATCTGATGGGAAGGGATGGAGAGGTGCTTAAGGGGGTATCACACTGGGCCAATTCTCGTCACTCTTCAGCAAAAACTGGAGCTAGCGTCAATCTCCAGCACAAATCTCACCCTTTGATGGAGCTAGGATGCTTCCCGCACTGGGTGGGAAGCTCCAGTTTTTGATGGAGGTAGAGTGTCAGCCTCTTTACAGCTCGCATTTAATCTCATTGATATGTCAAGTATATGACGTCGAAATATATATTTTGCTACATAATTGTGTGTTTTGATCGTGAGAAGGGCTGCGGATAGACATAAACTAAGTGAAGTAACGATAAAATAGCTACACCACTTGCAGCTAAATAACCACTTCCTATACCTACGCCACGGCGATTGGTATGAAACAAAAACATTCGTTTGTGTAGCAGGAGGAACTGTTTTTCAGATGCCTATTTACTAAGAATCATTGAACAATATATTTAACCTAGCCTAACCTAACCTAGTATATTAGTGGACTATTTATGAATGTAAAATGTAAAAATATATTGTAACATTACCAAATTATTGAGATAAATACTGGTCTACCCGCATACACAGGATTATGCCTACAACCTCAGAAAAGTTCAATATATTTCCTCATATATGCTCCAAATATAAAACATAATCACGCAAACTTGTAGATTGAGTCATATTGAAATATAAGTGTCGATATAAATCCATATTACTCTAAATTATTGGTGAAACAGCACAATATAAACGATCGTTTAGTGCCAAGGTAATGACAGGGGCTTCGTCAGGCTATAGCCTATATTTTGCGAAAAACTTCCTCATAGCTACTTATATAAGCTTCACACGCAAAACATAGCAACATTAACGTATAGATTAGGTCCTATTACACAAAGTTTGTCAATATCAATCCATATTATTTTACAGTTTAAGTGAAACCACTGTTCTATAGCCTACGCCACGGAGATTGGTATGAATCGAAAAAGTTCAAAATATAAATTTCCTCATATAAGCTTCTAATTTAAAAAAAAATTACACTAACGTGTAGATTGAGTCATATTGCATTATAATTGTAGATGTAAATTCATATACATTACAGTATAGGTGAAAGGACCAATATAGGCTAAGGTCGGACGTTGTTATTGTTGTGTTGGAGACTCACGCAGCCAGGACGCTTGGCGTGTGTGATAGGATTTGCTGGCGCTACTGGCTGGAAACGGAGACTGGAGATTGGAGATTGAAGAGAATTTGACCCAGTGTGATGCCCGCTTTAGTCGGCCGTTGTCAAAGATACCCAGAGAGAGACTACCAGGCCGGGTTGCTCCACTCAGAGAGGCGACTACCTGGCCGGGCTGCTTCACCTAAAGAGAGACTACCTGGCCGGGCTGATGCGGCGTCGCCGCTGTGCGGGTCCCTGTCGTGATTTTCACACACAAATCTTTAGGAGATCTTCTGCTGTCCAACGTGAGTTGGTGGAATTTGGATCGATCGGAAATACTTCGATCCGAGAGCTACGACCACCCCAGTCAGACGACTCACCAAAAATAAATTCTGCTATACGACTTGAGTTGGCGGTGAACCTTTTTTCTTCGGGAGGGTCTAAATTTGTGTGTGAAAAATTTAAAGAAATCGAATTGTCAATTATTTGTCCACGACATCTTTCACCGAGAGAAGAAATTGTAAAAACTAGGAAGGACAAATAATAGAAAAACATGAACAATTCCATTTTATTTTCCGATTTACATTATACGAAGCATGACCTAGCTATACGACGAATTATAAGTACGAAGCACCACAGTACCAGTTACTCCCATTAATTTTAGGTCACTTCACTTGATCCTAAAGTTAAGAAAGTGGAGGATCTGATGGGAAGGGATGGAGAGGTGCTTAGTCGGCCGTTGTCAAAGATACCCAGAGAGAGACTACCTGGTCGGGCTGCTCTGCCCAGAGAGGCGACTACCTGGCCGGGCTGCTCCACCTACAGTAGAGAGAGACTAACTGGCCGGGCTCCTGCGGCGACACACCCTCAAAAATTTAGAAGAGACAAAATTTAGGAGAGACTACCTAGTCGGGCTGCTCCCACCCAGAGAGATTTTTGTGGGATTATTTTAGGTGAGGCGTCTGACTGGGGGTGCGACACATTATACGAAGCATGACCTAGGACAGTAGACGACGCATGATTAAACGAAGCATGACCTAGCTATACGACACATTATACGAAACGTGACAGCGAGAGGGAGAGTGTGTACCTCGTCGGAGCACATTCGTATTCTGTGTGCTTGCTGCACCGTGTTGCCTGTCTTGGTGCACCTGTGCCAACACAGGCACACACGAGACCGTATTCGGCCCCTCGATTGGGTTATGAAACGATCTTTCACCCACAGAAATTTAGGAGAGAAGAAATTGTAAAAACTAGGAACGACAAATTATAGAAAAATATTAAAAATTTCATTTTATTTTCCGATTTACATTATACGAAACATGACCTAGCTATACGACGAATTATAAGTACGAAGCACCACAGTACCAGTTACTCCCATTACTTTTAGGTCACTTCACTTGATCCTAAAGTTAAGAAAGTGGAGGATCTGATGGGAGGGGATTGAGAGGTGCTTAGTCCGCTGTTGTCATAGATACCCAGAGAGAGACTACCTGGCCGGGTTGCTCCACTCAGAGAGGCGACTACCTGGCAGGGCTGCTCCACCTACAGTAGAGAGAGACTAACTGGCCGGGCTCCTGCGGCGACACACCCACAAAAATTTAGGAGAGACAAAAGTTAGGAGAGACTACCTGGTCCGGCTGCTCCCACCCAGAGAGATTTTTGTTGGAATATTTTTGTTGAAGCAAAAAAAGCTGGGGGTGCGACACATTATACGAAGCATGACCTAGAACAGTAGACGACGCATTAAACGAAGCATGACCTAGCGACTACCTGGGCGGGTTGCTCCACCTGGACTACCTGGTCGGGCTGCTGCGGCGTCGCCGCTGTGCGGGTCCCTGTCGTGATTTTCACACACAAATCTTTAGGCGATCTTCTGCTGTCCAACATGAGTTGGTGGAATTGGGGTCGATCGGAAATACTTCGATCCGAGAGCAACGACCACCCCAGTCAGACGACTCACCAAAAATAAATTCTGCTATACGACTTGAGTTGGAGGTGAACCTTTTTTCTTCGGAGGGTCTAAATTTGTGTGTGTGAAAAATTTAAAGAAATCGAATTGTCAATTATTTGTACACGACATCTTTCACCGAGAGAAGAAATTGTAAACACTAGGAAGGACATATAAAAGAAAAACACGAACAATTCCATTTTATTTTCCGATTTACATTATACGAAGCATGACCTAGTTATACGACGAATTTTAAGTACGAAGCACCACAGTACCATTTACTCCCATTAATTTTAGGTCACTTCACTTGATCCTAAAGTTAAGAAAGTGGAGGATCTGAAGGGTGGGGATGGAGAGGTGCTTAGTCGGCCGTTGTCAAAGATAACCAGAGAGAGATTACCTGGCCGGGCAGCTCTGCCCAGAGAGGCGACTACCTGGCCGGGCTGCTCCACCTACAGTAGAGAGAGACTAACTGGCCGGGCTCCTGCGGCGACTCACCCACAAAAATTTAGGAGAGACAAAATTTAGGAGAGACTACCTGGTCGGGTTGCTCCCACCCAGAGAGATTTTTGTGGGATTATTTTTGGTGAGGCGTCTGACTGGGGGTGCGACACATTATACGAAGCATGACCTAGGACAGTAGACGATGCATGATTAAACGAAGCATGACCTACCTATACGACACATTATACGAAACGTGACAGCGAGAGGGAGAGTGTGTACCTCGTCGGAGCACAGCCGTATTCTGTGTGCTTGCTGCACCGTGTTGCCTGTGTTGGTGCACCTGTGCCAACACAGGTACACACGACACCGTATTCGGCCCCTCGATTGGGTTATGAAACGATCTTTCACCCACAAAAATTTAGGAGAGAAGAAATTGTAAAAAACTAGGAAGGTCAAATAATAGAAAAATATGAAAAATTCCATTTCATTTTCCGATTTACATTATACGAAACATGACCTAGCTATACGACGAATTATAAGTACGAAGCACCACAGTACCAGTTACTCCCATTAATTTTAGGTCACTTCACTTGATCCTAAAGTTAAGAAAGTGGAGGATCTGATGGGGGGGGGATTGAGAGGTGCTTAGTCCGCTGTTGTCATAGATACCCAGAGAGAGACTAACTGGCCGGGTTGCTCCACTCAGAGAGGCGACTACCTGGCCGGGCTGCTCCACCTACAGTAGAGAGAGACTAACTGGCCGGGCTCTTGCGGCGTCACACCCACAAAAATTTAGGAGAGACAAAAGTTAGGAGAGACTACCTGGTCCGGCTGCTCCCACCCAGAGAGATTTTTGTGGGAATATTTTTGTTGAAGCGTCTGACTGGGGGTGCGACACATTATACGAAGCATGACCTAGAACAGTAGACGACGCATTAAACGAAGCATGACCTAGCGACTACCTGGGCGGGTTGCTCCACCTGGACTACCTGGTCGGGCTGCTGCGGCGTCGCCGCTGTGCGGGTCCCTGTCGTGATTTTCACACACAAATCTTTAGGCGATCTTCTGCTGTCCAACATGAGTTGGTGGAATTGGGGTCGATCGGAAATACTTCGATCCGAGAGGAACGACCACCCCAGTCAGACGACTCACCAAAAATAAATTCTGCTATACGACTTGAGTTGGAGGTGAACCTTTTTTCTTCGGAGGGTCTAAATTTGTGTGTGTGAAAAATTTAAAGAAATCGAATTGTCAATTATTTGTACACGACATCTTTCACCGAGAGAAGAAATTGTAAACACTAGGAAGGACATATAAAAGAAAAACATGAACAATTCCATTTTATTTTCCGATTTACATTATACGAAGCATGACCTAGTTATACGACGAATTTTAAGTACGAAGCACCACAGTACCATTTACTCCCATTAATTTTAGGTCACTTCACTTGATCCTAAAGTTAAGAAAGTGGAGGATCTGATGGGTGGGGATGGAGAGGTGCTTAGTCGGCCGTTGTCAAAGATAACCAGAGAGAGATTACCTGGCCGGGCAGCTCTGCCCAGAGAGGCGACTACCTGGCCGGGCTGCTCCTCCTACAGTAGAGAGAGACTAACTGGCCGGGCTCCTGCGGCGACTCACCCACAAAAATTTAGGAGAGACAAAATTTAGGAGAGACTACCTGGTCGGGTTGCTCCCACCCAGAGAGATTTTTGTGGGATTATTTTTGGTGAGGCGTCTGATCTGGGGGTGCGACACATTATACGAAGCATGACCTAGGACAGTAGACGATGCATGATTAAACGAAGCATGACCTACCTATACGACACATTATACGAAACGTGACAGCGAGAGGGAGAGTGTGTACCTCGTCGGAGCACAGCCGTATTCTGTGTGCTTGCTGCACCGTGTTGCCTGTGTTGGTGCACCTGTGCCAACACAGGTACACACGACACCGTATTCGGCCCCTCGATTGGGTTATGAAACGATCTTTCACCCACAAAAATTTAGGAGAGAAGAAATTGTAAAAAACTAGGAAGGTCAAATAATAGAAAAATATGAAAAATTCCATTTTATTTTCCGATTTACATTATACGAAACATGACCTAGCTATACGACGAATTATAAGTACGAAGCACCACAGTACCAGTTACTCCCATTAATTTTAGGTCACTTCACTTGATCCTAAAGTTAAGAAAGTGGAGGATCTGATGGGGGGGGGGATTGAGAGGTGCTTAGTCCACTGTTGTCATAGATACCCAGAGAGACTACCTGGCCGGGTTGCTCCGCTCAGAGAGGCGACTACCTATCCGGGCTTCTCCACCTTCAGTAGAGAGAGACTAACTGGCCGGGCTCCTGCGGCGACACACCCACAAAAATTTAGGAGAGACAAAATTTAGGAGAGACTACCTGGTCGGGCCGCTCCCACCCAGAGAGATTTTTGTGGGATTATTTTTGGTGAGGCGTCTGACTGGGGGTGCGACACATTATACGAAGCATGACCTAGGACAGTAGACGACGCATGATTAAACGAAGCATGACCTACCTATACGACACATTATACGAAACGTGACAACGAGAGGGAGAGTGTGTACCTCGTCAGAGCACAGCCGTATTCTGTGTGCTTGCTGCACCGTGTTGCCTGTGTTGGTGCACCTGTGCCAACACAGGTACACACGACACCGTATTCGGCCCCTCGATTGGGTTATGAAACGATCTTTCACCCACAAAAATTTAGGAGAGAAGAAATTGTAATAACTAGGAAGGTCAAATAATAGAAAAATATGAAAAATTCCATTTTATTTTCCGATTTACATTATCCGAAACATGACCTAGCTATACGACGAATTATAACTACGAAGCACCACAGTACCAGTTACTCCCATTAATTTTAGGTCACTTCACTTGATCCTAAAGTTAAGAAAGTGGAGGAACTGATGGGAGGGGATTGAGAGGTGCTTAGTCCGCTGTTGTCATAGATACCCAGAGAGAGACTACCTGGCCGAGTTGCTCCGCTCGAGAGGCGACTACCTGGCCGGGCTGCTCCACCTACAGTAGAGACAGACTAACTGGCCGTGCTCCTGCGGCGACACACCCACAAAAATTTAGGAGAGACAAAATTTAGGAGAGACTACCTGGTCGGGCTGCTCCCACCCAGAGAGAGTTTTGTGGGATTATTTTGGGTGAGGCGGCTGACTGGGGGTGCGACACATTATACGAAGCATGACCTAGGACAGTAGACGACGTATTAAACGAAGCATGACCTAGCGACTACCTGGCGGGCTGCTCCACCTAGAGAGAGACTACCTGGTCGGGCTGCTGCGGCGTCGCCGCTGTGTGGGTCCCTGTCGTGATTTTCACACACAAATCTTTAAGCGATCATCTGCTGTCCAACGTGAGTTGGTGGAATTGGGATCGATCTGAAATTCTTCGATCCGAGAGCTACGACCACCCCAGTCAGACGACTCACCAAAAAGAAATTCTGCTATACGACATGAGTTGGCGGTGAACCTTTTTTCTTCGGGAGGGTCTAAATTTGTGTGTGTGAAAAATTTAAAGAAATCGAATTGTCAATTATTTGTCCACGACATCTTTCACCGAGAGAAGAAATTGTAAAAACTAGGAAGGACAAATAAAAGAAAAATATGAAAAATTCCATTTTATTTTCCGATTTACATTATACGAAGCATGACCTAGCTATACGACGAATTATAAGTAAGAAGCACCACAGTACCAGTTACTCCCATTACTTTTAGGTCACTTCACTTGATCCTAAAGTTAAGAAAGTGGAGGATCTGATGGGAGGGGATGGGGAGGTGCTTAGTCCGCTGTTGTCATAGATACCCAGAGAGAGACTACCTGGCCAGGTTGCTCCACTCAGAGAGGCGACTACCTGTCCGGGCTTCTCCACCTTCAGTAGAGAGAGACTAACTGGCCGGGCTCCTGCGGCGACACACCCACAAAAATTTAGGAGAGACAAAATTTAGGAGAGACTACCTGGTCGGGCCGCTCCCACCCAGAGAGATTTTTGTGGGATTATTTTTGGTGAGGCGTCTGACTGGGGGTGCGACACATTATACGAAGCATGACCTAGTACAGTAGACGACGCATGATTAAACGAAGCATGACCTAGCTATACGACACATTATACGAAACGTGACAGCTAGAGGGAGAGTGTGTACGTCGTCGGAGCACAGCCGTATTCTGTGTGCTTGCTGCACCGTGTTGCCTGTGTTGGTGCACCTGTGCCAACACAGGCACACACGAGACCGTATTCGGCCCCTCGATTGGGTTATGAAACGATCTTTCACCCAAAAAAATTTAGGAGAGAAGAAACTGTAAAAAACTTGGAAGGACAAATAAATGAAAAATATGAAAAATTCCATTTTATTTTCCGATTTACATTATACGAAGCATGACCTAGCTATACGACGAATTATAAGTAAGAAGCACCACTGTACCAGTTACTCCCATTACTTTTAGGTAACTTCACTTGATCCTAAAGTTAAGAAAGTGGAGGATCTGATGGGAGGGGATTGAGAGGTGCTTAGTCCGCTGTTGTCATAGATACCCAGAGAGAGACTACCTGGCCGGGTTGCTCCACTCAGAGAGGCGACTACCTGGCAGGGTTGCTCCACCTACAGTAGAGAGAGACTAACTGGCCGGGCTCCTGCGGCGACACACCCACAAAAATTTAGGAGAGACTACCTGGTCGGGCTGCTCCCACCCAGAGAGATTTTTGTGGGATTATTTTTGGTGAGGCGTCTGACTGGGGGTGCGACACATTATACGAAGCATGACCTAGGACAGTAGACGACGCATTAAACGAAGCATGACCTAGCGACTACCTGGCCGGGCTGCTCCACCTAGAGAGAGACTACCTGGTTAGGCTGCTGCGGCGTCGCCGCTGTGCGGGTCCCTGTCGTCATTTTCACACACAAATCTTTAGGCGATCTTCTGCTGTCCAACGTGAGTTGGTGGAATTGGGATCGATCGGAAATACTTCGATCCGAGAGCTACGACCACCCCAGTCAGACGACTCACCAAAAATAAATTCTGCTATATGACTTGAGTTGGCGGTGAACCTTTTTTCTTCGGGAGGGTCTAAATTTGTGTGTGTGAAAAATTTAAAGAAATCGAATTGTCAATTATTTGTACACGACATCTTTCACCGAGAGAAGAAATTGTAAATACTAGGAAGGACAAATAAAAGAAAAAAACATGAACAATTCCATTTTATTTTCCGATTTACATTTTACGAAGCATGACCTAGTTATACGACGAATTATAAGTACGATGTCGTGAATCCTAGCTGGTATATATACCGTACTTTGAATTTCCCGGGTTCACGACAGCTGGTTCCTTTTTGTTTATACACATTACTTTATTTATCTTTGTGGATAAATATTACTGTGGTTGCACCAATTATATCTTAGTTTATTTTCCCTTATTATTTAATCACAGGAGACAATATAGAACCCTTAAATATATTTATATTGTTACGATAAAATGATATCTCAGTACAGTTCACACAGAGACTTCGTCCAGTACACAACAACCACCAGTTTCTGCCACATTACAACAGAACTTCACTGAACTACACCTACCGACATGTCCATCACCTAACCTACACTCTTATAATCACAGCTAAGTTCCTTTAATACTAGAAGTACTTCATAGATATTACTGGGACTACCACAGATAACCTACACATACATGTTTACAAGTAAGTCAAACGCCGACCCGGTATCATATTTATAGCCTAGGCCATTTCATCTTCCCAGGTCTAATTATTTACTATATATCCGTTTCTCCTCTACCCCCTAGGAATAATATTCAGGATAAAATTGGTGCCGTGACCAGGATACTGGGCCATCTGTTATATATTGATAGTGATTGGGGGGGGGGGTATTAGGCCTGACTTGTCTGCCTTTGTGTAGAGCTGGGCGATCCAGTGGACAAATGCCGAGGGGCGCACCGGGGAAGGCTGCAAGGACAGGGAACATTGGCCAAGAGTTTGTGCCATCGTCCGGATACTACCCTGTGCCTTTGCGAAAGGTGGCCCTCTTCGGCCATTCCTATGTGCGGGATTTTCCGCTGGAAAATACAACTGTATAGATAAGGGGCAAGGGTAGACACTGTCAAGCAGACCTCGGCCTGGGATGGGCTCCTAGCCTACAAGCCGGACCTTACGTTCCTGATCCTCAGGGGAAATTATTTGTCCCTGCAGGCTGACCTTCAGGGGGTGGCCCTCGGGCTCCAGTCTCTAGCTTAAGAGATAGAAGAGAGAACTGGGGGTCACTTTGGATAAAGCTCCACCAACACGACCCAAATTCAAAACCGCCAGGGATAACAACCGAGGACCGATGTCAGCCATGAATGTAAATGTAGATCCGATCAGAACCAAAAATTTGATTAAAGAAGGTTCTGTGAGTTCTAAAACCGCAACTTTAAAGGTTTTCTATGCAAACGCTCGTAGCATACGCAATAAATTTACAGATTTAGAGGAACTAGTGTTTACTGAAAATTATGATGTGATTGGTATAACAGAATCTTGGCTCAATACAGTAGATAGAGACTTTTTAGCAAAGTATTCAATTCCCGGATATGTAATGTTTGAGAAAAGCCGAATAAATAAAAATGGAGGTGGCGTTTTATTTTTTATCAAAGAAAGTCTTAACCCGACCCTCTTGTCAAAACCTCAAATTGTGAACGTCGACACATCTTTTGTGCTAATAAAGAATAATAAAGGTACAAAAATAATACTTGCATTAATATACAGACCTCCAGCTCAATCAGTGCAAACTGACCGAGAAATTTATGAACAAATTGCAGATGTAAGTAACTCACAAGATACCGTATTTTTTGGCGACTTTAATATACCTGTGACCAATTGGGGCGATACTCTTACTTCACACTCCGGACATGACTTGTATACGAACTTGCAAGAGAGTTCGCTTAATCAATTTGTTCGAACACCGACCTGTGGTAATAACGTTCTTGACATTGTACTTGCAACAAAAGAAGAATTAATAGAGAATTTGAATGTTGGTGATGAATTCAGTAACAGCGACCATCGTACGATAACTTTCACTTTAAACTTTACTAGTAACGAACCAAATAGTACCATCGAAAAAGTCCCTAATTTCAAGAAAGCAAACTTTCATAAACTTAGAGCTATGTTTAATGAAACTGACTGGAGCTTTTTAATTAACAATAACGACATAAATACATCTTGGAAGTTATTCGAAACCACTTACCTAAAAGCATTGCAAGACTGCATACCATCGAAAATACGGCGTCCAGGCCATAATAATAAGCCCAAATGGTGGAATAAAGATATTTCAACCTGCCTGCTTGCTAAAAAAATGTGCGAATGATAGATTAAAATCCTCACAAAATGACGAAGAACGGGTGAAATTTGTAGAGCTACGACGCAAAGCCAAAAAGTTAATTAAGCAAAGTAAAAAGACCCTAGAGTTACATATTGCGAATCAAAGTAAAACAAACCCGAAAGAATTCTATAGTTATATCAGAAAGAAAAAAGTCGTTACTTCAACTGTTGGACCGTTAGTCGATGAAAATGGAGAATACACCAAAGACGATGTACAAATGAGTAATGCCCTCAATACCTTCTTTGCATCAGTTTTTACAACAGAAGACCTCAGTGATATCCCTACACCATCGCCGATTCAGATTGATAATTCAGATGTTCTAAGCAATATCACCGTTACAGAGAGAGAAGTATTGAATTGTTTAGATAAACTCAAGGTAAATAAAACGCCTGGACCTGATACAATCTCGCCTAGAGTTCTAAAGGAAGCTAAGGATGAGCTCTCCAAACCACTGACATTACTATTCAATAAATCCTTGCAGACTGGAACTATGCCTGATCAGTGGAAGATAGCCAACGTAACACCGATATTCAAAAAAGGCAGCAAATCCCTACCCAGTAACTATCGTCCAATTAGCTTAACCTCAGTTGTATGTAAAATGCTAGAAACGGTCATAAGAGACAGACTCGTAAATCACTTAGAGGAAAATAACATACTTAAAGATACTCAACACGGCTTTCGTAAAAAAACGTTCCTGTTTAACAAACCTCTTAGACTTCTTCCACAATATCCTCAACCTCTACGATGAGAGTAAAGCTGTAGATATTATATACCTTGATTTTCAAAAGGCCTTTGACAAAGTTCCCCACAAACGTTTACTGCTAAAACTAAAAGCGCATGGAATACAAGACGGTGTGTTGAAATGGATAGAAAATTGGCTCAGCGACAGAAACAAAAGTGTAGTCATAAACGGTAAGGCATCTAAATGGACCAATGTAAGTAGCGGGGTACCCCAGGGATCGGTACTAGGACCAATTCTCTTTCTAATTTACATCAACGACATAGATGAGGGTCTCACCTGTACAATCTCAAAATTTGCTGACGATACAAAAATTGCAAATAGCGTACTCTCAAAATATCAAGTTGACGATATGCAACACAATCTAGATAAATTGTCACATTGGACCCAAATTTGGCAAATGAGTTTCAATGCGGATAAATGTAAAGTACTACATATTGGATACCTAAATGAGAAAGCAAACTATTCGATGAATGGCACTCAGCTTAAGAATGTAAACAGAGAAACCGATCTGGGAGTAACAATATCGAGTAACCTAAAACCGAGTCAACAATGTTCAGAAATTGTTAAGAAGGCAAACAAAATAATTGGCTTTATAGGCAGGTCATTTGAGCATAAATCCAAAGACGTTATCCTAACCCTTTACAATTCCTTAGTCCGCCCTCTTCTAGAATACTGCGTTCAATGCTGGTGCCCTTATTACCAAAAAGACATAAACAAGCTAGAATGAGTTCAACGTAGAGTTACCAAAATGATACCTAGCCTAAAGAACAAACAAAGGAGTACAAAGGAGTACAAAGGAAATCAAGCAACAACATATCTAGTGACCCTTCTAGTTTGCTTGTCCTCCAAAACACTGAGGATCAAGTGTCCAAACAGTGGTTTAGAGTGGGTAAGGGAACATTGGAAAGGGAATTACTGCCCTGGAACTAATGTCCGTGGCAGGATTAGGAAGTTAGTAGGGGACAGATGGGTTAGTAACTGAGGGGGGGATAAAATAAAGTTATTCATTTACAAACGCAGTCAGTCGCGGGTTTGATGCGAGATATTTGTCTAGGCGGAGTTTAAATGAATCAACGGTGATGCAGTCTATAACGTTTCGGGGAAGCCCATTCCACAAGTTGACAACTCGATTGAAGAAGAAATTCTTAGATTCGTGTGAGTTAAAAGATTTACCAATAATTTTGCAACCGTTTCCCCGCGTGTAATTAGATTGGTCGATAGTGAAGTACTTACTACAGTTCATATTGTCGATGCCTTTGATGATTTTGAACACTTGAATTAAGTCACCTCTTAATCTGCGCTGGGTTAAAGGAAATAGATTTAATATTCTAAGACGCTCTTCGTATGGTTTGTTCTTTAGGCTAGGTATCATTTTGGTAACTCTACGTTGAACTCGTTCTAGCTTGTTTATATCTTTTTGGTAATAAGGGCACCAGGATTGAACGCAGTATTCCAGAAGAGGGCGGACTAATGAATTGTAAAGGGTTAGGATAACTTCTTTTGATTTATGATCAAATGACCTGCCTATAAAGCCAATTATTTTGTTTGCCTTCTTAACAACTTCTGAACATTGTTGACTCGGTTTTAGGTTACTCGATATTGTTACTCCCAGATCGGTTTCTCTGTTTACATTCTTAAGCTGAGTGCCATTCATCGAATAGTTTGCTTTCTCATTTAGGTATCCGATATGTAGTACTATACATTTATCCGCATTGAAACTCATTTGCCAAATTTGGGCCCAACATGACAATTTATCTAGATTGTGTTGCATATCGTCAACTTGTTCTTTTGAGAGTACGCTATTTGCAATTTTTGTATCGTCAGCAAATTTTGAGATTGTACAGGTGAGACCCTCATCTATGTCGTTGATGTAAATTAGAAAGAGAATTGGTCCTAGTACCGATCCCTGGGGTACCCCGCTACTTACATTGGTCCATTTTGATGCCTTACCGTTTATGACTACTCTTTGCTTTCTGTCGCTGAGCCAATTTTCTATCCATTTCAACACACCGTCTTGTATTCCATGCGCTTTTAGTTTTAGCAGTAAACGTTTGTGGGGAACTTTGTCAAAGGCCTTTTGAAAATCAAGGTATATAATATCTACAGCTTTACTCTCATCGTAGAGGTTGAGGATATCGTGGAAGAAGTCTAAGAGGTTTGTTAAACAGGAACGTTTTTTACGAAAGCCGTGTTGAGTATCTTTAAGTATGTTATTTTCCTCTAAGTGATTTACGAGTCTGTCTCGTATGACCGTTTCTAGCATTTTACATACAACTGAGGTTAAGCTAATTGGACGATAGTTACTGGGTAGGGATTTGCTGCCTTTTTTGAATATCGGTGTTACGTTGGCTAGCTTCCACTGATCGGGCATAGTTCCAGACTGCAAGGATTTATTGAATAGTAATGTCAGTGGTTTAGAGAGCTCATCCTTAGCTTCCTTTAGAACTCTAGGCGAGATTGTATCAGGTCCAGGCGTTTTATTTACCTTGAGTTTATCTAAACAATTCAATACTTCTCTCTCTGTAACGGTGATATTGCTTAGAACATCTGAATTATCAATCTGAATCGGCGATGGTGTAGGGATATCACTGAGGTCTTCTGTTGTAAAAACTGATGCAAAGAAGGTATTGAGGGCATTACTCATTTGTTCTTCGTCTTTGGTGTATTCTCCATTTTCATCGACTAACGGTCCAACAGTTGAAGTAACGACTTTTTTCTTTCTGATATAACTATAGAATTCTTTCGGGTTTGTTTTACTTTGATTCGCAATATGTAACTCTAAGGTCTTTTTACTTTGCTTAATTAACTTTTTGGCTTTGCGTCGTAGCTCTACAAATTTCAGCCGTTCTACGTCATTTTGTGAGGATTTTAATCTATCATTAGCAAATTTTTTAGCAAGCAGGCAGTTTGAAATATCTTTATTCCACCATTTGGGCTTATTATTATGGCCTGGACGCCGAGTTTTCGATGGTATGCAGTCTTGCACTGCTTTTAGGTAAGTGGCTTCGAATAACTTCCAAGATGTATTTATGTCGTTATTGTGAATTAAAAAGCTCCAGTCAGTTTCTTTAAACATAGCTCTAAGTTTATGGAAGTTTGCTTTCTTGAAATTAGGGACTTTTTCGATGCTACTATTTGGTTCGTTACTAGTAAACTTTAAAGTGAAAGTTATCGTACGATGGTCGCTGTTACTGAATTCATCACCAACATTCAAATTCTCTATTAATTCTTCTTTTGTTGCAAGTACAATGTCAAGAACGTTATTACCACGGGTCGGCGTTCCAACAAATTGATAAAGCGAACTCTCTTGCAAGTTCGTATACAAGTCATGTCCGGAGTGTGAAGTAAGAGTATCGCCCCACTTGGTCACAGGTAAATTAAAGTCACCAAAAATTACGGTATCTTGTGAGTTACTTACATCTGCAATTTGTTCGTAAATTTCTCGGTCAGTTTGCACTGATTGAGCTGGAGGTCTGTATATTAATGCAAGTATTATTTTGGTACCTTTATTATTCTTTATTAGCACAAAAGATGCGTCGACGTTCACAATTTGAGGTTTTGACAAGAGGGTAGGGTTAAGACTTTCTTTGATATAAAGTAAAACGCCACCTCCATTTCGATTTATTCGGCTTTTCTCAAACATTACATAACCGGGAAGTGAATACTCTGCTAAAAAGTCTCTATCTTCTGTATTGAGCCAAGATTCTGTTATGCCAATCACATCATAATTTTCTGTAAACACTAGCTCCTCTAAATCTGAAAATGTATTGCGTATGCTACGAGCGTTTGCATAGAAAACCTTTAAATTTGTTATTTTAGAACTCACGGAACGCTCTTTAATAATATTTTTGGTTCTTGTCGGATCTACATTTATGTTCATGGCTGTCCTCGGTCCTCGCTGTCTTCGGTCCTTATCGCTGGTGGTCCTCGGTTGCCTCTGTTTTTTTCTTGGCGTTGGATGATTTATGTCACTGCTGCTTCTTCTCGGATGGCGTTTTTTGATCCATGGCTGCGGACTGCTTCGTGTAGGAGACGACCCATGCGTGCTGAACCCACAGGGTTTAGATGAGTGCCATCCTTGCGGAACAGAGTAGGCTGGTTGTAGAAGTTGTCCCAGAGGTTGATGAATTCAACTTCTTCCCTCAGACACAAATGTTTTAGTCGGCTATTTGTGCTGAAAGCCTTGTCGTAGAATTTGTCAGGTGCGTCGATCTTGGGGAGAATGCCTGAGATGATGATATTCCTTGACTTGTTTTTGTAGTGCTGGATCATCTTGCGATATTTCTCCATCAACTCTTCGGATCTGGTGCGCATGACGTCATTTGAACCAGCATGGATGACAAAAAGGGTATTTTCATTTGCATCCTTTGTGGTATCTTCGAAGGCTTCCACAATGTCGTCCAGTCCAGCTCCTGGGATGCAAAATCTTTTTCGTTGATTTGGGACTCTGTCGCAGAACTCTTCGACCTGTCCTCGTAGGATGGAATCCCCAACGAGCCTGGTCTCTTCTGGTTCGTCTTCCATCTCTACCAATATCTCAAATCTGTTGGACATTGTGACTGGTAGATGAGACCTTTTCTGCGTTGGCCGTGCACCGTTCCTCACTGGTGTAAATCCGGAAACCTGTGGTGGCGGGACTCTACGTACAGGTCGGGGAGAGGAGTGGTTAGAACGGGGGCGAGGGGTTGGTACTGTTCGTGCTAGCAGGCTTCTTGCACGAGGAGTGGGGGAGAGACTAAGGTGAACAGGGCGGCTGTCCTGGTTTGATGTCGGCTCAGGTTCATCAGAAGCATCTGCTGCAGTGTCTACTGCAGGTGTTGGATTGTTGGCAGATGACGTTGGGGCGGTGGTGGATGCTGGAGTTGAAACAATTTGAGTTAGTGATACTCCAACGTTGAGTGTTACAAACTCTTGGAGTGATTCCAGCTTCCTGGTGAGGGCGTTGATCTTGTTGAGGGCTTCATCCAATTTTGCTGTCAAATCCCCTCGTTGCTGGCAGAGTCGGCAGACTTGTGGATCGGCAGGAGCAAACATGGAAGCACCAAACCTACCGGCGCAGTTCGTACAGGCACGAGGCATGGTGACGATCACTTTCTTCAGTTCACTTCACTCACTTAAAAACACTTAACTCACTTTAAAAACACTAAACTCACTTTAAAAACACTTCACTCCCTTCAGGTCGCTTCACTTACTTAAATAGGCCTAACCGAAAACAAAAATGTTGAAATACACACAAATAGGTTATCAGCGGTGATAGCCTAACCAAAAATTAAACAAAACAAAATTAAATTTGAATACGCAGTGATAGCCGAACCGAATTTTTTGTTTATGTTTATTTAAACAGAAATAGGCCACCAGGGGTTATAGCCTATCCTAACCGAAAACAAAAATTATGAAATACCGGTACGCGGAAATAGGTCACCAGCGGTGATAGCCTAACTGAAAATTTAAAAATTGAAGTACGCAGAAATAGGCCACCCGGGATGATAGCCTAGACTAACCGAAAACAAAAATAACCGAAAACAAAAATTATGAAATACCGGTACGCAGAAATAGGCCACCAGCGGTGATAGCCTAGACTAACCGAAAACAAAAATAACCGAAAACAAAAATTATGAAATACTGGTACGCAGAAATAGGCCACCAGCGGTGATAGCCTAACTGAAAATTTAAAAATTGAAGTACGCAGAAATAGGCCACCAGGGATGATAGCCTAGACTAACCGAAAACAAAATTAACCGAAAACAAAAATTATGAAATACCGGTACGCAGAAATAGGCCACCAGCGGTGATAGCCTAACTGAAAATTTAAAAATTGAAGTACCGTACGCAGAAATAGGCCACCAGGGATGATAGCCTAGACTAACCGAAAACAAAAATAACCACAAACAAAAAAGTATGAAATATGCAGAAGTATGGAAGTAACCATACGAAGAGCGTCTTAGAGAATTAAATCTATTTCCTTTAACCCAGCGCAGATTAAGAGGTGACTTAATTCAAGTGTTCAAAATCATCAAAGGCATCGACAATAAGAACTGTAGTAAGTACTTCACTATCGACCAAGCTAATTACACGCGGGGAAACGGTTGCAAAATTATTGGTAAATCTTTTAACTCACACGAATCTAAGAATTTCTTCTTCAATCGAGTTGTCAACTTGTGGAATGGGCTTCCCCGAGACGTTATAGACTGCAGCACCGTTGATTCATTTAAATTCCGCTTAGACAAATATCTCACTTCAAACCCGCGACTGACTGCGTTTGTAAATGAATAACTTTATTTTATCCTCCCCTCATTTACTAACCCATATGTCCCCTACTAACTTCCTAGTCCTGCCACGGACATTAGTTCCAGGGCAGTAGTTCCCTTTCGAATGTTCCCTTACCCACTCTAAACCACTGTTTGTACACTTGATCCTCAGTGTTTTGGAGGACAAGCAGCCTAGAAGGGTCACTAGATCTGTTGTTGCTTGATTTCCTTTGTACTCCTTTGTACTGTCTGGTGGTCAGTCTGGAGTCTAGGGTAAGCCGTAGGGGTATGACTCCCGAGGAGTACAACAGGGCGAAGAATGGTGTGAACCTCCGCTTACGAAGAAATCTCCCATTTACTAAACAAAGGTACTTTGCCATGGGGATGAGTAAGACCGACTTGTGGGACGGAGTCCATTTAGATGCGCCAGGGAGCCGGAAGGTGTTAGATAGGCTGCTGAACAGAGCGCGTGCCTTCTTTGAGGAAAAGGACAAGGCCGAGGAGGAGCAGTCGACGCAATAGGCTAGATCTAAAGACTAGGACGACGGCTGTGGCTGTTCCTCCTTCAGAGGAGTCTTGATCCTTCTTTTTCTTTCTTTTATTTGTAATTTGTTAAAATTTAATATAGCCTAGCCTAGTAAAGTAAATATTGTAAAGTAGAGTAATATGACATAGGGTAATTTTCCTTTTCTTTGATCATTTGTAAACTCACAGGGGGCACACGGTCTGCATGCTTCAATTTGCTTGGTTGCTGTCGTCATCAATGTAAGTAGCTTAGCCTAGGCTTAGAATAGATTAGAATAGGTTAGCCTACAGTGACGATTAGTATTGTTGTTCCTTAAGCTTTAGTTACCGTAAACTTTTAAGAATGGATGAGAAAATAAAGTCATTGCGGCGGTTCAGGGCCGCCAAGAAGGGAGGGATTACTAAGCTTACCTCTAATCTGTCTGAATTTATTGAACATGCTGCTACACTGCATGATGTAAAGGGTGTGAAAATAACTTTAGAAGAGGCCCTAACTGATATCAAGTCGTATAACGTAGAATTGTATAGCTTATATTCAGATGATCAGTTAGAGGATGAGATGGTGAAAGATATGCAGTATGTTAATCAAGTAAACGGTCAGTTAGCTGAGTTAGATAGTGCTCTACAGACAACCACTACTGGTTGATCTCATGATGGTGCAGCAAGTAGGAAACAGAAGGGTATTAAGCTACCCTCCCTAAAGTTGCCAGTTTTTGATGGGGATCCAACACAGTGGGTGGGTTTCTGGGAGCTCTTTGATTGTAGTGTTCACTCCCAAACAGACTTAACTGACATTCAGAAATATATGTATCTAAAGGGACAACTTAGCGGTGAGGCTCTACAAATTGTTGGTGGATTTAGTTTGGTCGCTGCAAGTTATGAACCAGCGGTCACTATACTGAAAAACAGCTATGGTCAAAAGGATCGCATCAAAGCAGCTCACATAGCGAAACTGTGTAATCTCCCGCATCCTAGCCAGGAGGTCAGTGGTCTGAAAGATTTTTCCGCGTCATTTGAGTGTGCGTTAGAGTCATTACGCTCTATGGATGTAACAGTAAGTGAAATGTGTGCAGTACTGTTGCATAATAAACTCCCTAGTGCACTCTCTGAAGTGATTAAACGTGAATTAAAAGACAACTGGCTGGATGTGGATGAATATGTTCGTGTGTTTAAGACTGAAGTGTGCAATCTAGAAAGTAGACATAATCCACTAGAACAGTTTGGGGCGACCACCACAGCAGCATATGCCGTGTATCAGAATCCCGATACCAAGCAGAAGTATGGATGTAAGTTGTGTTTAAAGACAGGACATTTTTGGGCAAAGTGTGCAAGATACAAGAACAGTCCCGCCAAGGCCAATTGAGCAAGGCAGTTGAAATTGTGCGTCGGGTGCCTGTCGTCAGAACATGGCAGCCAGGGGTGTACTAACCCTAAAATTAGGCCGTGCCGATTCTGCCAACAGAAACATTTTAATTATTTGTGTCCGACGCCACGCCTTGAACAAACTGGACAACCAGTGGCCCCTGAACCAACAGTGACCATGGCTGTGGCTTCGGGCCATAATGCAGTGTTGTTGCCTACCATTCAGATTCCCTTGACTGACAGAAACGGTCATACCAGTAGAGTAAGAGCTTTGTTGGACCAATGTTCGCAGCGTACCTTCATCTTGCGCTCTGCTTTATCGCAGCTTGATTACGTTAGGGTCAGTAAGGAACAGCTAAAGCTCCAGGGATTTACTGGCTCACTTGGTAGTACTGAGTATGAAATAGTAGAGTTAACCTATCATCACAGAAGAAGGGTACGTAATTTGAGAGCCGTTGTGGTGGAGGAGTTACCAGTATACAAGCCAGGGAGGGGATTAGGGATGGAGGTAAATGCTATCAAGGCTCGGGGTTACAAATTAGCAGATCCAGGTATCACTGATGGAGATATGATAGGGTTACTGATTGGGGCGGACTTTTATTACCACTTTGTACATTCAGGCTATGTCAGGGAAGGAAGTATAGTTATGTTACCCACAATGTATGGTTACGCACTGAGTGGCACTTATCAGTCAGATATAGAAGAGACCCATGTAGAGTTAGTCACTGTTCTTAAGTTAGCAGTAGACCCTTTAGTGGAGATACAGGAAGATATTGGCAGGAATTCTCCAGAATTAAAGGATCTGACACCTCTATGGGACTTGGACCATATTGGTATAAGTCCTAATGAGACTGGTAAGGGTGGGGAGAAAGTCTTAAATAGATTTTCTGAAACGGTACAGTATTCCGAAGCACAGGGACAGTATATAGTGGAACTGCCGTGGAGAGATAACATAGATAAATTACCTGATAACTTTAAGTTAGCCCTGGGCAGAATGAGAGGCTTGCAGCGTAAGTTTATAAAAGATCCCAACTACTGTCAACAATATACAAAGGTTCTGGATAATCAGATAGAAAGGGGGTTTATTGAAAGGGTAGAAAACAGGACTCAAGCTGGTCATCCCATTCACTACTTAGCTCACCATGGTATTACCAAGGATAGTTTTACTACGCCTGTACGGATAGTGTTTGACTGTTCGGCTAGAATGGACGAGAAGGCGTTCAGTCTGAATGACTGTCTCCATACAGGTCCATCGCTAGTGGCTGACCTCACCCAGGTGCTTCTGCGCTTTAGATGCCATCAATTTGCCTGGGTGAGTGATATTGAGAAAGCATTTCTCATGGTGGGGTTGAGTGAGAAAGATAGGGATGCTACTAGGTTTCTGTGGCCCGTTGATCCCTTGGATGTTGCAAGTCCTTACATTGTCTACCGGTTCCGTGCAGTTCTGTTCGGGGCCACCTGTTCCCAGTTCCTCCTTAATGCTACCATTCAAAAACACCTGTCTATGATACAGGAGAACAGTGAAGTAGTTAATAAGCTCAAAAGGGGGCTGTATATTGATAACTTGCAGTGGACTGGTGATGATGTAAGTGATTAGGAACAACAATGTTGGGATGCCCGTAAAATATTTTCCAGCGCTAACCTGTCTTTACGTGAGTGGGTCACAAATAATGAAAATTTGCGGGAACTGTTGCACCTGAAGGGTATAGCTTCCGCCAAACAAGACGGGGTTAGGGTGCTTGGCGTTGGGTGGCTAACTAATAAGGATATGTTACAGGTTAATTGCCGCGGAAGTAGCGCTGCATTGGTTACGAAAAGCGAGGCTCTAAGTCTAACCGCGAGTGTGTTCGATCCTCTAGGAGAGTGGCTACCGGTAATCATCCGGGCGCAGAGGTTCGTACAGGACTTGTGGAGATTAGAGTGTGGGTGGGATGTCTCCATTCCAGATGACATGAGAGCTAACTGGCAGGGTATTTATAACGATATGATAGATAGTACAGGTATCATGTTTCCCCGTCAGGTCACTAATTCTAAGAGGGTTACGCTGCACCAATTTAGTGACGCTAGCTCAGTAGCATATGGTGTAGCGGCCTATGCGGTTGGTGATGAGGTGAGTAGGTTAGTAATGGCCAAAGCTAAGGTGGCGCCTATTAAGTCCCTCACCATACCTAAGATGGAGTTGACTGCTGTTCCTCTCGCAGCTCGTCTCGCATGTTATATATGTGAGGCCTACGCGGACGAGCTGATTATAGAGAATGTATACCTCTGGTCGGACAGCCAGATAACCCTATGCTGGTTGTCTAGTAAAAAGATTTTACCTATATATGTTCAAAATAGAGTTGATGAGATAAAGTCATTAGTCCCCGGCCCTCATTTTCGTTATGTGTCCACAGAGGACAACCCCAGTGATCTAGTCACCAGAGGGATTTCATATGTGTCCTTAGTTGCTTCTTCGCTTTGGTGGGGAGGGCCCACATGGCTACCTCACCAAATACTATGGCCTGATCATGGCCCAATAGGGGGCTCAATAGGAGGGGACACCACTGTGGGTTGTAACACGAGTCAAGAAGGAATCCTGTCATTGCCGGTACCGGTTGCCCCTACTGCCATATTGAATTGGGACCGGTATGGCTCATATATGAAGTCATGGCATGTAATGGCATGGGTCCTTAGGTTTATTAGGACTCTTAAAGAGAAGACACAAGGGAACTATCAGGCAAAACCGGCATACTTGACGGTGCCGGAATAAAGAGCAGCAGAGTCAGCTATGATAAAGGTAGCTCAGAGAGAAGCTTACTCTGAGGAACACCACTATTTGTCGAAAGGACAGGGCACACCAAGCAATATAGTGAAGCAGTTAGGCCTCTATATGGAGGGAGGCATGATACGCTGTATAGGTAGGCTACACTTTTCAGCTTTACATGATAGCGCCAAGTACCCTATCATTATCCCTAATAAACATCGTATAGCCACTCTCCTTAGTAATTACTGCCACACAGTGTGTAACCATAGTGGTGTTAGTTTTGTTGTAAATTACATAAGGCAAAGATGGTGGATCCCCAAGATTAGACAGGTAGTAAAGAAAGCCTTACGGGGATGTATCATATGCAAGAGATTGCAAGGTACTTCATACCGTGCTGTACAGGCCCCTCCGTTGCCGGAGTTTAGGGTTCAGGAGGTGAGTCCTTTCCAGGTAACGGGGGTTGACTACACAGGTGCCTTGCCAGTAAAAGAGAAGGGTGGTGCTGTAAGTAAACTATATGTAGTCTTATTCACCTGTGCAGTTACTAGAGCGGTCAATGTAGAAACGGTGTCTAACCTCTCCTGCGAATTATTTTTGCATGTGTTCCGTAGGTTTAGTAGCAGGAGGGGTTACCCTGAGATTATGATGAGTGATAATGCCACCACATTTGTTAGCGGAGCCAGTACATTACGGGAGTTGATGGATGATGCAAGGTTAAAAGGTACTCTAGCGGAATTCAAGTGCGAGTGGCGGTTTATACCGGCCAGGGCGCCATGGTTCGGAGCCATATGGGAACGGGTCATTGGCATCCTATAGGCTGGCTTGAAGAAGGTACTGGGTCGAGCATTGGTTACCACAGTGGAACTGAATACGGTATTACTGGAGCTCGAGGCCACAGTAAATGATCGCCCGCTTGGGTAGAGCTACAGTGATCTTGAAGACCCTCTACCCATCACTCCTTCAAAACTGGTTCATGGGAGGCGGATCAGAAGCTTTCCAAGGCGGGAAGTCACGGAGGAAGATCTCAGGGACACGACTTGGCGTAACAATGATTCCGTCAACCAACGCTTCCAATATGTTATGAAGCTCTCACATGACCTGTGGAGCACTGATTATCTAATATCACTCAGGGAGCAACATCGTCACTTAACGATAAAAAAAGGGATAGCATCGCCGCAAGTTGGGGATGTTGTTCTAGTACAAGACGGCCCCCGACTTTTTTGGCATATAGGTGGGATAATGAAACTTCTTCGTGGTCCTTACCACGAATGTAGGGTAGTTCAGGTAAAAACAGGAGCCGGTTTGACCACCAGACCGGTGGTTAAGCTATACCCACTAGAGATAGATTTATAGGTAGTGGATGGCGACAGCAAACCGAACTCTGATAATATCCTTCCTGCTACTGGAGCGGACCGAGGTGATACCCCTCAGAGGCCGTCACGTCGGGCTGCTTTGGGTTCCTCCCAGTTGTGGCGATCCATGATCGGGACGAGACAATTGTAAATACTTTGTATATAACTGGTGGTGGAGTATGTCGTGAATCCTAGCTGGTATATATACCGTAGTTTGAATTTCCCGGGTTCACGACAGCTGGTTCCTTTTTGTTTATACACATTACTTTATTTATCTTTGTAGATAAATATTACTGTGGTTGCACCAATTATATCTTAGTTTATTTTCCCTTATTATTTAATCACGGGAGACAATATAGAACCCTTAAATATATTTATATTGATACGATAAAAGGATATCTCAGTACACTTCACACAGAGACTTCGTACCGTACACAACAACCACCAGTTGCTGCCACATTACAACAGAACTTCACTGAACTATACCTACCGACATGTCCATCACCTAACCTACACTCTTATCATCACAGCTAAGTTCCTTTAATACTAGAAGTACTTCATAGATATTACTGGGACTACCACAGATAACCTACACATACATGTTTACAAGTAAGTCAAACGCCGACCCGGTATCATATTTATAGCCTAGGCCATTTCATCTTCCCAGGTCTATTATTTACTTTATATCCGTTTCTCCTCTACCCACTAGGAATAATATTCAGGATATACGAAGCACCACAGTACCAGTTACTCCCATTAATTTTAGGTCACTTCACTTGATCCTAAAGTTAAGAAAGTGGAGGATCTGATGGGAGGGGATGGAGAGGTGCTTTTTCGGCCGTTGTCAAAGATACCCAGAGAGAGACTACCTGGCCGGGCAGCTCTGCCCAGAGAGGCGACTACCTGGCCGAGCTGCACCACCTACAGTAGAGAGAGACTAACTGGCCGGGCTCCTGCGGCGACTCACCCACAAAAATTTAGGAGAGACTACCTGGTCGGGCTGCTCCCACCCAGAGAGATTTTTGTGGGATTATTTTTGGTGAGGCGTCTGACTGGGGGTGCGACACATTATACGAAGCATGACCTAGGACAGTAGACGACGCATGATTAAACGAAGCATGACCTAGCTATACGACACATTATACGAAACGTGACAGCGAGAGGGAGAGTGTGTAGGTTTGGGAACGGTACCCCCTTCTGAAATGTGATGTTGCGTTGCCCTTGGGTATGGCCACTAAAGTACCCCTCATCAAGTCGGCGGCATTACCTGTAGCGTCGCCGCTATCACCCTCTCGTATGTGTAACCATGTTTCCTCCTCGTATGTGTAACCATGTTTCCTCCTCCTCCTTCGCCGTCGCCCGGTCGTTCGGAACTACTCCTCTCTTTGTAGCTCTTATATTCCAGAGGAGTGAAGTCCAAATCTGAGAACATGGGGTTACACATGACTTGCTCTCTCTGAATAATTTCTAAGGTATCGTTCGATTTTCTAAATAATTCAGCCGACTTTAAGTCTTGTATCTTGGCATACCGACCAAACATATTAGCCGTTAATTCAATGGCCAACATTTTCTTCAATAGAGTCAAATATTCCTGCGGGGGGTTGTGCAACTTATCACCGACGCCGTACCCAACAATTGCATCCACCAGGGAGGCACATTTCGTTCCATTGATCTGAAATCGTAACATTTTCACCTTAACCTTTAACACGGTATCGTTGACTCTCTCGTCTATTCTGGCTTTCATCTCTTTGCTCGCCATATTGGTCACTGCCCTTCCGACCTGGTTGAAAATACTCTCGGTGTTGGAGTTTGGCGCACAAGAGGCAGAGAACGAATAAAAGCTACTCTGGCTAGCATCATTGGCACTCTCCGTTCCCTTGATGGCGGAGGAGGAGACAATAGGACCACGCGACTGTACCGAGTTAGGAAAATGTCTCGAGAGGGGTGCATAGTCGTGGTGATCCTCCAAAAATCAATGAAACGGCTTTGGCCTTTGGGAGGATTCTTTTTTATCTTCGGTCCCTCTATACCTTTTCCTTTTTGAAGTAGCGGTAGCGGTGGAAGTAGCTGTAGTGGTAGCAGGGGTTACGGGACATGAAGGGTAATCGACGGTGTTGGGATCAGGGGACCGTGAAGGAAGGTGTCTCTTGCAAGGTCTTGTAGTAGGTGTGGTTGGGTGCGTCTCTGAAATGATACCTCGTTTGCCAGAAGGTTGCCACCTGCTCTTACCTGCCCTTCTGTCCCAACGTCGAGTGTGCAGTTTGGATTCGCCTATGGGAGGCAACGAGTTTCTGTAGGATGAAGGGCTCGGATGGCTCGGAAGGTAACGGCGAGGTCGCCGTGCATTCTAGGGCGTCACAGTATACGCCGATGTATTGTCGGACTCTTCCGATTTGCGGTAAATACTACTTCTGTCCATACTAGGATAATAATGACATGAATGTCGGCTAAAACGGTGAAGAGTGTTTGGACCAGTCTCACCTGAAGGAGATGTAAAGGAACAGAAATTGCAATGTGCCCATTCACGTGGATTGGAGATTGAAGAGACGATTTCGAAGGGGTAAACCGACAATGGAATTTCTCTACTTCTAATGAGAGACGATATAGGTTGGGGGGTTGTCCAATTATCTTCACCTCCATTATCTTTCTCTTTTGAAACCTCTTAACGTCAACAATGCCCCCTTCTTCGATGTCCATAATATTATTTTCATCGTTTCTCTCCTCGTCCCCTTTAACGCTCCCACATTTAATCATCCTATGGCTATTGGCGGAGTCTCCCCGCACAAATGAGAAAACCAATCATTGTTAATGCTAGCTGCCTCATTGGTGGTGTTATGGGTAATAACCTTTTCTGTTGATAGATTATCTTCAACAGTGTCTACCGAAACCGTATCGTTAACATCTGTATCAGGTTCATCTTGCTCCTTCATATTTTGATGGGTGACAATAATCGGGGATATGTTAGATTTAGACTGTACCATCCCTACGCTATCTTTTAATGTGCCGTCGTCTTCGTGTAGAGTTTCACTGTCATCATCACAACATATTTTTCTCTGAAGAATATAGTCTCTCACGCATTGTTCCACTCCATAGTCCACGCTTACATTGGAATTATTATTCCACCCCAGTCAGACGACTCACCAAAAATAAATTCTGCTATACGACTTGAGTTGGCGATGAACCTTTTTTCTTCGGGAGGGTCTAAATTTGTGTGTATGAACAATTTAAAGAAATCGAATTGTCAATTATTTGTCCACGACATCTTTCACCGAGAGAAGAAATTGTAAAAACTAGGAAGGACAAATAAAAGAAAAACATGAACAATTCCATTTTATTTTCCGATTTACAGTATACGATGCATGACCTAGCTATACGACGAATTATAAGTACGAAACACCACAGTACCAGTTAATCCCATTAATTTTAGGTCACTTCACTTGATCCTAAAGTTAAGAAAGTGGAGGATCTGATAGGAGGGGATGGAGAGGTGCTTAGTCGGCTGTTGTCAAAGATACCCAGAGAAAGACTACCTGGCCGGGCAGCTCTCCCCATAGAGGCGACTACCTGGCCGGGCTGCTCCCCCTACAGTAGAGAGAGACTAACTGGCCGGGATCCTGCGGCGACTCACCCACAAAAATTTAGGAGAGACTACCTAGTCGGGCTGCTCCCACCCAGAGAGATTTTTGTGGGATTATTTTAGGTGAGGCGTCCGACTGGGGGTGCTAAACATTATACGAATCATGACCTAGGACAGTAGACGACGCATGATTAAACGAAGCATGACCTAGCTATACGACACATTATACGAAACGTGACAGCGAGAGGGAGAGTGTGTACCTCGACGGAGCACAGTCGTATTCTGTGTGCTTGCTACACCATGTTGCCTGTGTTGGTGCACCTGTGCCAACACAGGCACACACGAGACCGTATTCGGCCCCTCGATTTTGTTATGAAACGATCTTTCACCCACAACAATTTAGGAGAGAAGAAATTGTAAAAACTAGGAAGGATAAATAAAAGAAAAACATGAACAATTCCATTTTATTTTCCGATTTACATTATATACGAAGCATGACATAGCTATACGACGAATTATAAGTACGAAGCAACACAGTACCAGTTACTCCCATTAATTTAAGGTCACTTCACTTGATCCTAAAGTTTAGAAAATGGAGGATCTGATGGGAAGGGATTGAGAGGTGCTTAGTCGGCCGTTGTCAAAGATACCCAGAGAGAGACTACCTGGTCGGGCTGCTCCGCCCAGAGAGGCGACTACCTGGCCGGGCTGCTCCACCTACAGTAGAGAGAGACTAACTGGCCGGGCTCCTGCGGCGACACACCCACAAAAATTTAGGAGAGACAAAATTTAGGAGAGACTATCTGGTCGGGCTGCTCCCTCCCAGAGAGAATTTTGTGGGATTATTTTTGGTGAGGCGTCTGACTAGGGGTGCGACACATTATACGACGCATGACCTAGGACAGTAGACGACGCATTAAACGAAGCATGACCTAGCGACTACCTGGCCGGGCTGCTCCACCTAGAGAGAGACTACCTGCTGCTGCGTCGCCGCTGTGCGGGTCCCTGTTGCGATTTTCACACACAAATCTTTAGGCGATCTTCTGCTGTCCAACGTGAGTTGGTGGAATTGGGATCGATCGGAAATACTTCGATCCGAGAGCTACGACCACCCCAGTCAGACGACTCACCAAAAATAAATTCTGCTATACGACTTGAGTTGGCGGTGAACCTTTTTTCTTCGGGAGGGTCTAAATTTGTGTGTGTGAAAAATTTAAAGCAATCGAATTGTCAATTGTTTGTCCACGACATCTTTCACCGAGAGAAGAAATTGTAAAAACTAGGAAGGACAAATAAAAAAAAACATGAACAATTCCATTTTATTTTCCGATTTATATTATACGAAGCATGACCTAGTTATACGACGAATTATAAGTTCGAAGCACCACAGTACCAGTTACTCACATTAATTTTAGGTCACTTCACTTGATCCTAAAGTTAAGAAAGTGGAGGATCTGATGGGAGGGGATGTAGAGGTGCTTAGTCGGCTGTTGTCAAAGATACCCAGAGAGAGACTACCTGGCCGGGCAGCTCTGCCCAGAGAGGCGACTACCTGGCCGGGCTACTCCTCATACAGTAGAGAGAGACTAACTGGCCAGGCTCCTGCGGCGACTCACCCACAAACATTTAGGAGAGACTACCTGGTCGGGCTGCTCCCACCCAGAGAGATATTTTTGGGATTATTTTTGGTGAGGCGTCTGACTGGGGGTGCGACACATTATACGAAGCATGACCTAGGACAGTTGACGACGCATGATTAAACGAAGCATGACCTACCTATACGACACATTATACGAAACGTGACAGCGAGAGGGAGAGTGTGTACCTCGTCGGAACACAGCCATATTCTGTATGCTTGCTGCACCGTGTTGCCTGTGTTGGTACACCTGTGCCAACACAGGCACACACGAGACAGTATTCGGCCCCTTGATTGGGTTATGAAACGATCTTTCACCCACAAAAATTTAGGAGAGAAGAAATTGTAAAAACTAGGAAGGACAAATAATAGAAAAATATGAAAAATTCCATTTTATTTTCCGATTTACATTATACGAAACAATACCTAGCTATACGACGAATTATAAGTACGAAGCACCACAGTACCAGTTACTCCCATTAATTTTAGGTCACTTCACTTGATCCTAAAGTTAAGAATGTGGAGGATCTGATGGGAAAGGATTGAGAGGTGCTTAGTCGGCCGTTGTCAAAGATACCCAGAGAGAGACTACCTAGTCGGGCTGCTCCGCCCAGAGAGGCGACTACCTGGCCGGGCAGCTCTGCCCAGAGAGGTGACTACCTGGCTGGGCTACTCCACTTACAGTAGAGAGAGACTAACTGGCCAGGCTCCTGCGGCGACTCACCCACAAAAATTTAGGAGAGACTACCTGGTCGAGCTGCTCCCACCCAGAGAGATTTTTGTGGGATTATTTTTGGTGAGGCGTCTGACTGGGGGTGCGACACATTATACGAAGCATGACCTAGGACAGTAGACGACACATTAAACGAAGCATGATCTAGCTATACGCCGCATTATACGAAACGTGACAGCGAGATGGAGAGTGTGTACCTCGTCGGAGCACAGCCACAGCCGCCGTATTCTATGTGCTTGCTGCACCGTGTTGCCTGTGTTGGTGCACCTGTGCCAACACAGGCACACATGACACCGTATTCGGCCCCTCGATTGGGTTTTGAAACGATCTTTCACCCACAAAAATTTAGGAGAGAAGAAATTGTAACAACTAGGACAAATAAAAGAAAAACATGAACAATTCCATTTTATTTTCCAATTTACATTATACGAAGCATGACCTAGTTATACGACGACATTTAAGTACGAAGCACCACAGTACCAGTTACTCCCATTAATTTGAGGTCACTTCACTTGATCCTAAAGTTAAGAAAGTGGAGGATCTGATGGAAAGGAATGGAGAGGTGCTTAGTCGGCCATTGTCAAAGATACCCAGAGAGAGACTACCTGGTCGGGCTGCTCCGCCCAGAGAGGCGACTACCTGGCCGGGCTGCTCCACCTACAGTAGAGAGAGACTAACTGGCCGGGCTCATGCGGCGACACACCCACAAAAATTTAGGAGAGACAAAATTTAGGAGAGACTACCTGGTCGGGCTGCTCCCACCCAGAGAGATTTTTGTGGGATTATTTTTGGTGAGGCGTCTGACTGGGGGTGCAACACATTATACGAAGCATGACCTAGAACAGTAGACGATGCATTAAACGAAGCATGACCTAGCGACTGCCTGGCCGGGCTGCTCCACCTAGAGAGAGACTACTTGGTCGGGCTGCTGCGGCGTCGCCACTGTGCGGGTCCCTGTCGCGATTTTCACACGCAAATCTTTAGGCGATCTTCTGCTGTCCAACGTGAGTTGGTGGAATTGGGACCGGTCGGAAATATTTCGATCCGAGAGCTACGACCACCCCAGTCAGACGACTCACCAAAAATAAATTCTGCAATACGACTTGAGTTGGCACTGAACCTTTTTCCTTCGGGAGGGTCTAAATTTGTGTGTGTGAAAAATTTAAAGAAATCGAATTGTCAATTATTTGTCCACGACTTCTTTCACCGAGAGAAGAAATTGTAAAAACTAGGAAGGACAAATAAATGAAAAACATGAACAATTCCATTTTATTTTCCGATTTACATTATACGAAGCATGACCTAGTTAGACGACGAATTATAAGTACGAAGCACCACAGTACCAGTTACTCCCATTAATTTTAGGTCACTTCACTTGATCCTAAAGTTTAGAAAGTGGAGGATCTGATGGGAGGGGATGGAGAGGTGCTTAGTCCGCTGTTGTCATAGATACCCAGAGAGAGACTACCTGGTCGGGCTGCTCTGCCCAGAGAGGCGACTACCTGGCCGGGCTGCTCCACCTACAGTAGAGAGAGACTGACTGGCCGGGCTCCTGCGGCGAATCACCCAAATATTTTTAGGAGAGACAAAATTTAGGAGAGACTACCTGGCCGGGCTGCTCCACCTACAGTAGAGAGAGACTGACTGGCCGGGCTCCTGCGGCGAATCACCCAAATATTTTTAGGAGAGACAAAATTTAGGGGAGACTACCTGGTCGGGCTGCTCCGACCCAGAGAGATTTTTGTGGGATTATTTTTGGTGAGGCGTCTGACTGGGGGTGCGACACATTATACGAAGCATGACCTAGGACAGTAGACGACGCATGACTAAATGAAGCATGACCTACCTATACGACACATTATACGAAACGTGACAGCGAGAGGGAGAGTGTGTACCTCGTCGGAGCACAGCCGTATTCTGTATGCTTGTTGCACCGTGTTGCCTGTGTTGGTACACCTGTGGCAACACAGGCACACACGAGACCGTTTTCGGCCCCTCGATTGGGTTATGAAACGATCTTTCACCCACAAAAATATAGGAGAGAAGAAATTGTAAAAACTAGGAAGGACAAATAATAGAAAAATATGAAAAATTCCATTTTATTTTTCGATTTACATTATACGAAACATGACCTAGTTATACGACGAATTATAAGTACGAAGCACCACAGTACCAGTTACTCCCATTAATTTTAGGTTACTTCACTTGATCCTAAAGTTAAGAAAGTGGAGGATCTGATGGGAGGGGATGGAGAGGTGCTTAGTCGGCTGTTGTCAAAGATACCCAGAGAGAGACTACCTGGCCGGGCAGCTCTGCCCAGAGAGGCGATACCTGGCCGGGCTGCTCCACTTACAGTAGAGAAAGACTAATTGGCCAGGCTCCTGCGGCGACTCACCCACAAAAATTTAGGAGAGACTACCTGCTCGGGCTGCTCCAACCCAGAGAGATTTTTGTGGGATTATTTTTGGTGAGGCGTCTGACTGGGGGTGCGACACATTATACGAAGCATGACCTAGGACAGTAGACGACGCCTGATTAAACGAAGCATGACCTACCTATACGACACATTATACGAAACGTGACAGCGAGAGGGAGAGTGTGTACCCCGTCGGAGCACAGCCGTATTCTGTATGCTTGCTGCACCGTGTTGCCTGTGTTGGTACACCTGTGACAACACAGGCACACACGAGACCGTATTCGGCCCCTCGATTGGGTTATGAAACGATCTTTCACCCACAAAAATTTAGGATAGAAGAAATTTTAAAAACTAGGAAGGACAAATAATAGAAAAATATGAAAAATTCCATTTTATTTTCCGATTTACATTATACGAAACATGACCTAGCTATACGACGAATTATAAGTACGAAGTACCAGAGTACCAGTTACTCCCATTAATTTTAGGTAACTTCACTTGATCCTAAACTTAAGAATGTGGAGGATCGGATGGGAAGGGATTGAGAGGTGCTTAGTCGGCCGTTGTCAAAGATACCCAGAGAGAGACTACCTGGTCGGGCTGCTCCGCCCAGAGAGGCGACTACCTGGCCGGGCTGCTCCACCTACAGTAGAGAGAGACTAACTGGCCGGGCTCCTGCGGCGACACACCTGCAAAAATTTAGGAGAGACTACCTGGTCGGGCTGCTCCCACCCAGAGAGGTTTTTGTGGAATTATTTTTGGTGAGGCGTCTGACTAGGTGTGCGACACATTATACGAAGCATGACCTAGGACAGTAGACGACGCATTAAACGAAGCATGACCTAGCTATACGCCGCATTATACGAAACGTGACAGCGAGATGGAGAGTGTGTACCTCGTCGGAGCAAAGCCACCGCCGCCGTATTCTATGTGCTTGCTGCACCGTCTTGCCTGTGTTGGTGTACCTGTGCCAACACAGGCACACACGACACCGTATTCGGCCCCTCGATTGGGTTATGAAACGATCTTTGACCCACAAAAATGTAGGAGAGAAGAAATTGTAACAACTAAGACAAATAAAAGAAAAACATGAACAATTCCATTTTATTTTCCGATTTACATTATACGAAGCATGACCTAGTTATACGACGAAATTTAAGTACGAAGCACCACAGTACCAGTTACTCCCATTAATTTGAGGTCACTTCACTTGATCCTAAAGTTAAGAAAGTGGAGGATCTGATGGAAAGGAATGGAGAGGTGCTTAGTCGGCCGTTGTCAAAGATACCCAGAGAGAGACTACCTGGTCGGGCTGCTCCGCCCAGAGAGGCGACTACCTGGCCGGGCTGCTCCACCTACAGTAGAGAGAGACTAACTGGCCGGGCTCCTGCGGCGACACACCCACAAATATTTAGGAGAGACAAAATTTAGGAGAGACTACCTGGTCGGGCTGCTCCCACCCAGAGAGATTTTTGTGGGATTATTTTTGGTGAGGCGTCTGACTGGGGGTGCGACACATTATACGAAGCATGACCTAGAACTAGACGACGCATGATTAAACGAAGCATGACCTAGCTATACGACACATTATACGAAACGTGACAGCTAGAGGGAGAGTGTGTACCTCGTCGGAGCACAGCCGTATTCTGTGTGCTTGCTGCACCGAGTTGCCTGTGTTGGTGCACCTGTGCCAACACAGGCACACACGAGACCGTATTCGGCCCCTCGATTGGGTTATGAAACGATATTTCACCCACAAAAATTTAGGAGAGAAGAAATTGTAAAAACTAGGAAGGACAAATAATATAAAAATATGAAAAATTCCATTTTATTTTCCGATTTACATTATACGAAACATGACCTAGCTATACGACGAATGATAAGTACGAAGTACCAGAGTACCAGTTACTCCCATTAATTTTAGGTCATTTCCCTTGATCCTAAAGTTAAGAAAGTGGAGGATCTGATGGGAGGGGATTGAGAGGTGCTTAGTCCGCTGTTGTCATAGTTACCCAGAGAGAGACTACCTGGCCGGGTTGCTCCACTCAGAGAGGCGACTACCTGGCCGGGCTGCTCCACCTACAGTAGAGAGAGATTAACTGGCCGGGGTCCTGCGGCGACACACCCACAAAAATTTAGGAGAGACAAACTTTAGGAGAGACTACCTGGTCGGGCTTCTCCCACCCAGAGAGATTTTTGTGGGATTATTTTTGATGAGGCGTCTGACTGGGGGTGCGACTCATTATACGAAGCCTGACCTAGGACAGTAGAAGACGCATTAAACGAAGCATGACCTAGCGACTACCTGCCAGGGCTGCTCCACCTAGAGAGAGACTACCTGGTCGGGCTCTGCGGCGTCGCCGCTGTGCGGGTCCCTGTCGTGATTTTCACACACAAATCTTTAGGCGATCTTCTGCTGTCGAACGTGAGTTGGTGTAATTGGGATCGATCCGAGAGCTACGACCACCCCAGTCAGGTGACTCACCAAAAATAAATTCTGCTATACGACTTGAGTTGGCGGTGAACCTTTTTTCTTCGGGTGGATCTAAATTTGTGTGTGTGAAAAATTTAAAGAAGTCGAATTGTCAATTATTTGTCCACGACATCTTTCACCGAGAGAAGAATTTGTAAAAACTAGGAAGGACATATAAAAGAAAAACATGAACAATTCCATTTTGTTTTCCGATTTACATTATACGAAGCATGACCTAGTTATACGACGAATTATAAGTACGAAGCACCACAGTACCAGTTACTCCCATTAATTTTAGGTCACTTCACTTGATCCTAAAGTTAAGAAAGTAGAGGATCTGATGGGAGGGGATGGAGAGGTGCTTAGTCGGCCGTTGTCAAAGATACCCAGAGAGAGACTACCTGGACGGGCAGCTCTGCCCAGAGAGGCGACTACCTGGCCGGGCTGCTCCACCTTCAGTAGAGAGAGACTAACTGGCCGGGCTCCTGCGGCGACTCACCCACAAAAATTTAGGAGAGACTACCTGGTCGGGCTGCTCCCACCCAGAGAGATTTTTGTGGGATTATTTTTGGTGAGGCGTCTGACTGGGAGTGCGACACATTATACGAAGCATGACCTAGGAGAGTAGACGACGCATGATTAAACGAAGCATGACCTAGCTATACGACACATTATACGAAACGTGACAGCGAGAGGGAGAGTGTGTAGGTTTGGGAACGGTACCCCCCTCTGAAATGTGATGTTGCGTTGCCCTTGGGTATGGCAACTAAAGTACCCCTCATCAAGTCGGCGGCATTACCAGTAGCGTCGCCGCTATCACCCTCCTCGACTCTGTGTGTCGAGGAAGGTGACGGATGTGCAACCATGTTTCCTCCTCCTCCTTCGCCGTCGCCCGGTCGTTCGGAACTACTCCTCTCTTTGTAGCTCTTATATTCTAGAGGAGTGAAGTCCAAATCTGAGAATATGGGGTTACACATGACTTGCTCTCTCTGAATAATTTCTAAGGTATCGTTCGATTTTCTAAATAATTCAGCCGACTTTAAGTCTTGTATCTTGGCATACCGACCAATCATATTAGCCGTTAATTCAAAGGCCAACATTTTCTTCAATAGAGTCAAATGTTCCTGCGTGGGGTTGTGCAACTTATCACCGACGCCGTACCCAACAATCGCATCCGCCAGGGAGGCACATTTCATACCCTTGATCTGAGATCGTATCATTTCCACCTTAACCTTTATAACGGTATCGTTGACTCTCTCATCTATTCTGGCTTTCATCTCTTTGCTCGCCATATTGGTCACTGCCTTTCCGACCTGGTTGAAAATACTCTTGGTGATGGAGTTTGGCGCACAAGAGGCAGAGAACGAAGAGAAGCTACTCTGGCTAGCCTCATTGGCACTCTCCGTTCCCTTGAGGGCGGAGGAGACAATGGGACCACGCGACTGTACCGAGCTAGGAAAATGTCTCGAGAGGGGTGCATAGTCGTGGTGATCCTCCAAAAATCAATGAAACGGCTTTGGCCTTTGGGAGGATTCTTTTTTATCTTCGGTATCTCTATACCTTTTCCATTTTGAAGTAGCTGTAGCGGTGGAAGTAGCTGTAGTGGTAGCAGGGGTTACAGGACATGAAGGGTAATCGACGGTGTTGGGATCAGGGGACCGTGAAGGAAGGTGTCTTTTGCAAGGTCTGGTAGTAGGTGTGGTTGGGTGCGTCTCTGAAACGATACCTCGTTTGCCAGAAGGTTGCCACCTGCTCTTACCTGCTCTTCTGTCCCAACATCGAGTGTGCAGTTTGGATTCGCCTATGGGAGGCAACGAGTTACTGTAGGGTGAAGGGCTCGGAGGGCTCGGAAGGTAACGGCGAGGTCGCCGTGCATTGTAGGGCGTCACGGTATATGCCGATGTATTGTCGGACTCTTCCGATTTGCGGTAAATACTACTTCTGTCCATAATAAGATAATAATGACATGAACGTCGGCTAAAACGGTGAAGAGTGTTTGGACCAGTTTCACCAGAAGGAGATGTAAAGGAACGGAAATTGCCATCTGCCGATTCACGTGGAGTGGAGATTAAAGAGACGATTTCGAAGGGGTGAACCGACAATGGAATTTCTCTTCTTCTACTGCGAGAGGATGTAGGTTGGGGGGTTGTCCAATTATCTTCACCTCCATTATAGTAGAGTCATTTTCAGAGCTTCCGTGACCGTGTTTAGGATACCAAAGTTTCTCAGTGAATTTAACAAGGGCAACTGATGCTAAAACAAATAAGCCCCCATACACCTCACCAAAATGACGGGAAAGTTGTTATTTTAGACGTTTTTCAAAATGGCCGCCGCCGCCATCATCTTAAAAAAATGATAAAGTTCTATTTCTTGAAGTGAATGGCCAAAAATGACAATTTTGGCGTCTATTCCCACTAATTTTGGTGTCAGAAAACCAATGGGATGGCATAATTAAAAAATAATTAATAACTAATTACCAAATAATTAAGAAAATAAGAAAATAATTAAGAAAATCAATGGGATGGCATAATTCATGATTTAGAGTCCCATTAACCTCAACATCTAAGACAAATATGATGTTGTTAAATCCACTGAGAAACTTTGGTATCCTAAACACTGTCACGGATCCTCTGAAACTTACTCAAATAATATAATATATAATTTTAAATGTAAACCAAGAATGTTGACTGATCAATTCCTTCTTTTTCAGGTTTGTTGCATCGAATTTGGCGTGAAGAATCATAAGCATGGAACGTAGAGGAGTTAGTGATGTGCCTGACCCAGGACCTGGATTAAAATGCATATTATGTCAACATCCCTGTATAGCTGATGATAGTACGGACAAGACATCTAATACAAAGTGGGAGAATCTAAGGAGCAAGTGTTTTCGGTGGAAGGAACTTGATAAATTTCAGCATGCCTATGCAGCAGTGGAGTGGGACAAGGGGCCTAAAGGCCTGTACATGCATAGTAAATGTTACACCCAGATCAGTAGTAATCGCTATATTCAGCAAGCACATAATCGTAAACGGAAATCTGAACAGGAAGAAGTTCAAGCATCAACTTCAAGTCAACAACTCCCAGGAAATGTGCCTAAAAAGCTTCGTTCTAGTACTGGAGTGGTTCATGATAAGAATCTCTGTGTGTGGTGTATGAAAGGACCACAAAAAAACAGTAATCCTGGCAAGTCCAAACTTTTGCTGCTGTCAACAGTAGACGCATGGAACCGGTTCAAGTTGCATACAGTTTGTCTGTCAGATGAGCCTATAAGAGAAAGATTGAATACCTACTTGCATCTATCCCAGACAGTCGAACGGCGTTTGGATTGGAAATTCGTTATCATCGTGAATGTTGGCGCAATTATGTCAGCAACCCTCTGAAGGAGTCTTTTCCTGATGAAAAAACAGAGCATCTGCAACATGTTAATCTTCGAGAGTCCCAAAATATCTACTTTCATCATGTCCGTCAAGTTATCTTTGAAGATCATGAAATCCGTACACTGCAAGGTCTTGTAAAGGATTACAAAGGCATTACTTCAAATTATGGTTACTATTCCACAGCAAAGTCCAGTTTCGTGAAGGAAATTCTGATCAAGGAATTTGGAGATGACATAGCATTTCATGAACGAGGTCAGAAGAATGTGAGTGCACTGGTATATGATGCAAGAGCTGCAGGTTCATATCTTGAGGCTGCAATATCCTCTCTAGGTGTAAGTGACGATCAGCTGGTGAAGAATGTAGCTGGGCGACTCAGAAATCAGATCATCAAAACAAAAACTGTTCCTTGGCCTCCATACATACATGAGCTAGAAGAATATGAAGACCTGAATGATCTCCTATTGAAGCTCATCACTTGGTTAAAGCACCCCACAAAGTCTGAAGTCGATGACAAGCCCCAAGTCAGATCAATTGCATCTATTTTGACCAGCTACATCACTGGAAGACGTACTGCATTTGAGACAAACCTCGGTGTACTGCTACATGGTATGACAAAGAGCAGAGAAATGGTAGACATATTACATAAGGATGGCCTGGGAATCAGTTACAATGATGTGCTTTTGCTTAGAGATTTCTGGGCAGTTACTGACCTGAAGCATTCAACTGAGTGTCCTTTTGAACTTTCCGAAGGAACACCGGCAATATGTATAGTCGACAACGATGACTTCAAAAGTGACACTTTGACTGGAAGTGGCCAATCACATCGTACAAATGTCATGTTTGTTCAGCCAGACCTACCTAAGCTATATCTACCTACCCTAGATGATGATAGACCAGTTGCAAATAGCACCTTGCTTTCGTACCTCTCTGATAGCCTCAAAGAACTTGGGAGCCAGATGCAAAGAATTGAACCATACAAAACAGTCAAGCGTGGTGAACCACCCATCAGACCAAGGATAACGGATGAACAACATCTGGACACAGTTCCTCAAAGAATGAGAGGTGTCACCCATGCAATGGCCCGAGCTAAGGCAGACGGAACAAGACCAAAGCCAGAAGACCAGACTCTACCAGCCTTTTCTGGCTTCCAGGCCACGCTATCACCAGAAACCCAGAAAAGTCAAGCGATTTATCATATGACTTATCCTGATCCACCAAGCAAGACCATTCTGTATGATGCCCTGTGCAAGCTTGCAAAGGCAATTGATGACAAGAAGATGCCATTTGCCATTATCGTCGGTGATCATCCTGTCTACACATTATTGCTAGAATTGAAAAGTGAGAATCCTGAGATATTTGCTGACATATTGACATTCATGGGGCCCTTTCATATTCAGATGTCTTTCATCAATGCAATCTACAAAAGGTTCAAAGGCTCAGGCATTTCAGATGTACTGGTGGCTGCAGGCGTCATTGCAGATGGATCCGTGGATCAAGCTTTGCGTGGAAAACACTTCAACCGCGGTGTGCGTTGCCTTCGACTCTTCTACGAGGCTTTACTCCAACATGCAGTAGACAAACGTTTGGAAGGTGCCACTCTGTGTGAAGAGATCCAGGCATCTCTCAATAAGTTACGCAGTTCAGTAGACCAACAAGAACTTAATGATGCACATGCTGAGTTAGAGAGCAATGCCGATCTCAAGGGGCTCGTTGACTCCCTATTCCAGAACTTAGATGGTGCTCGACTAGCAGAATTCTGGATTTCATTCTTGGAGATGGTAGAGATACTGACTCAAAATATGCATGCTATAAGGATAAGAAACTGGATCGAGTTCAAGTCTTCACTGAAGTTGATGCTTCCTTGGATGCATATTTATGACAACGATAGATATGGGCGCCATCTTCCAGATTTCATAGCAGTCCTAGAAAGTCTTCCCCATATCCATGCACAATTCATGGAGAGTGGCATGTTTGCACAGTCAATGACCGGTAAACCCTACTCATGTGTTGGCCTTGACATATGTATAGAGTCAACGATGAATAAAGGATCCAAGCTTAAGTGTTGATGGTTGGCTATTCTAAAGAATGAGAAGCAACTCCTGTCAAACACGCGGAATGTTAACAACGTCAACCGGATAAGAGGCTGTGTTCATCGTCACGCAAATCACAAGAGACGAGGTTCAAGAAAGCATGCAGATTGTGACCCAAGTAAGATGAAGATAGATGAACAATCTGTGCAGGATATCAGTGCATGTCTCACCGAGTTCCATTGTGATCCATTTGACCAATCAGATCTGACACTAAGATCCCTACAATCTGGAATTCAAGCCTCTCCAGCTCTCTTTGCTGATCTGAAGTCTGCAAAGGCCGATGGAGAAAGAAAAGTGGAGGAATTTGTAAATGAAAGAGTCTATTCCAAAACAAAGTCCCTCAATGCTCGAATACCACGTAGTAAAAGAGGCAATTTTGCAACTCAAGAAATCGAGAAGACAGCAAGTGAAAACCTGAAACAGACAACTGAAGAAATGGAGAGTAAGGCATTTACCTCGGTCATCAAACTTGTTGAGGCAAGTGACGGCTTAAAGATGGAAGACTTAATGCAGCATCGAGTAACAGATAAGTGCCTTTCAATTTTCAATGCAAATGGTACTATGCGCAAAACGCAGAAGAGTAAGCTACAGGAAAAACTGACAATGACATCCATACCGTACCCTTATATTTACACATCAATAGTAGACATGGGACTAATCTGGCGTCTAACAACGCCTACTACTGAAGACAGAGAAAAAGCAGATGGAACCAAGTTAACGTGGGGAAACTATGGTGAGAAACTTATGAACTTTGTCCTGAATAGACATTCGAATGCAGAATGTGTTATCTTGGTTAATGACTCGTACGAGCAAGACTTCTCCATCAAAGATAGTGAACGTCAACACCGTCAAAAAAATCAGTCCATTTGCAATGTGTTTATGAAGTCAGAGGACAAATTTCCTTCTAATAGAGACTTTCATGCTCTTCTTGGTAAGCCAGAGAAAAAAGTTCGCCTTCAAGCATTTATCAAGGCTGCTTTCAAAAGAAAGGCATCTACAACCACTATTCAGCTCATACACTGTGTTGTTGGCAAACCAGCAAGGAATCTCACCACAGATGAAGTTTTGCAGAATCTCACATACGCCCATGCAGAAGCAGACACAGCTCTGTTCACTCTTTATGGTAAGCTGCGGTCAGAAGGGTATACAGAAGCAGTTGTCATAGACACTGAAGATACTGAAAACTACGTTCAGGCAGCCTATGTGGCTCGGCAAATATCAGGACTCTTGTGCTTGAAACGCAAATCTCAGCTGATAAATGCTCGGTGTTTGTGTAGTGAGGCAATGGCGGAATCTTTGATCCCACTTTATGTTCTTACCGGATGCGACCATAACTCCGGCTTTTATGGAATAGGCAAGAAAACTATTGTTGACCGTGTAGAAAAATCATCAGAAGATCGCAACTTCCTTAAAAGTTGTGGCACAATCATCCCAGTCACACAGGAAATCATCAATGACTTACAGAAATTTGTTATCCGGTACATCTATTGTGACACCAAACACAAGACCCTAGCAGAGGTGAGAGCAGCAAAGTGGTCAGTACTCAAGAAAAAGAAGATCATCAGACTGGTACCTGATTCTGACAGTCTACGACCACACTTAGAGTGCACCAATTACCTCACATATCTGCAGAAGAATTTCCAGCTTCAGAATCATCCATCACCAATTGGCCATGGATGGCACCTTGTAAATGGCTTATGCCTCCCAGTACGCTATACCCAACCTGCATTTCCATCATTCCTGGATCTTCTAAAAACTCCAAGTCATCCACAAATGGAGAGCAGTGATGATGACAGCGGAAGTGATTCTGACAGTTGTGCATCATATTTGTTCTGCAGTGATAGTGCATCTTAATGCAGTAGGTCTCATGTTTAATTAATTTAGGATACCAAAGTTTTTCAGTGGATTTAACAACATCATATTTGTCTTAGATGTTGAGGTTAATGGGACTCTAAATCAAGAATTATGCCATCCCATTGATTTTCTTAATTATATTCTTATTTACTTAATTATTTATTAATTATTTTTTAATTGTGCCATGCCATTGATCTACTGACACCAAAATTAGTGGGAATAGACACCAAAATTGTCATTTTTGGCCATTCACTTCAAGAAATAGAACTTTATCAATTTTTTAAGATGACGGTGGCGGCCATTTTGAAAAACGTCTAAAATAACAACTTTCCCGTCATTTTGGTGAGGTGTATGGGGGCTTATTTTTTTTAGTATCAGTTGCCCTTGCTAAATTCACTGAGAAACTTTTGTATCCTAAACACGGTCACGGAAGCTCTGAAAATGAATCTACTTTTATCTTTATCTTTTGAAACCTAGTTAACGTCAACAATGCCCCCTTCTTCGATGTCCATAATATTATTTTCATCGTTTCTCTCCTCGTCCCCTTTAACGCTCCCACATTTAATCATCCTATGGCTATTGGCGGACTCTCCCCCGCACAAATGAGAAAACCAATCATTGTTAACGCTAGCTGCCTCATTGGTGGTGTTATGGGTAATAACCTTTCTGTTGATAGATTATCTTCAACAGTGTCTACCGAAACCGTATCGTTAACATCTGTATCAGGTTCATCTTTCTCCTTCATATTTTGATGGGTGACAATTATCGTGAATATGTTAGATTCAGACCGTACCATCCCTACGCTATCTTTTAACGTGCCGTCGTGTTCGTGTAGAGTTTCACTGTCATCATCACATATTTTTCTCTGAATATAGTCTCTCACACATTGTTCCACTCCATAGTCCACACTTACATTGGAATTATTATTCCACCCCGGTCAGACGACTACCCAAAAATAAATTCTGCTATACGACTTGAGTTGGCGATGAACCTTTTTTCTTCGGGAGGGTCTAAATTTGTGTGTGTGAAAAATTTAAAGAAATCGAATTGTCAATTATTTTGCCACGACATCTTTCACCGAGAAAAGAAATTGTAAAAACTAGGAAGGACAAATAAAATAAAAACATGAACAATTCCATTTTATTTTCCGATTTACATTATACGAAGCATGACCTAGCTATACAACGAATTATAAGTATGAAGCACCACAGTACAAGTTACTCCCATTAATTTTAGGTCACTTCACTTGATACTAAAGTTAAGAAAGTGGAGGATCTGATGGGAAGGGATGGAGAGGTGCTTAGTCGGCCGTTGTCAAAGATACCCAGAGAGAGACTACCTGGCCGGGTTGTTCCACCCAGAGAGGTGACTACCTGGCTGAGCTGGTCCACCTACAGTAGAGAGAGACTAACTGGCCGGGCTCCTGCGGCGACTCACCCACAAAAATTTAGGAGAGACAAAATTTAGGACGAAAACTTCGATGATGACGAGCTGCGCCGTGTTGCCTGTGTTGGTGCACCTGTGCGACGCATTATACGAAGCGTGACACCGAGAGAGAGAGTGTGTACATCGTCGGAGCACAGCCACCGCTGCCGTATTCTGTGTGCTTGCTGCGCCGTGTTGCCTGTGTTGGTGCACCTGTGCGACGCATTATACGAAGCGTGACAGCGAGAGGGAGAGTGGGTGACTCTCTCTCTCTCTCACACACTGTGTCTGTCTGTCTCTCTCTCTCTCTCTCTGAGTCAAAGATTTTTTAGCTAATAATAAAGGAGAGACTACCTGGCCGGGCTGCTCCACCCAGAGAGATTTTTGTGGGATTATTTTTGGTGAGGCGTCTGACTGGGGGTGCGACACATTATACGAGGCATGACCTAGGGCAGTAGACGACGCAATAAACGAAGCATGACCTAGCTATACGATGCATTATACGAAACGTGACAGCGAGAGGGAGAGTGGGTACCTCGTCGGAGCACAGCCACTGCCGCCGTATTCTATGTGCTTGCTGCACCATCTTGCCTGTGTTGGTGCACCTGTGCCAACACAGGCACACACGAGACCGTATTCGGCCCCTCGATTGGGTTATGAAACGATCTTTCACCCACAAAAATTTAGGAGAGAAGAAATTGTAAAAACTAGGAAGGACAAATAAAAGAAAAACATGAAAAATTCCATTTTATTTACCGATTTACATTATACGAAGCATGACCTAGCTATACAACGAATTATAAGTACGAAGCACCACAGTACCAGTTACTCCCATTAATTTTAGGGCACTTCACTTGATCCTAAAGTTAAGAAAGTGGAGGATCTGATGGGAGGGGATGGAGAGGTGCTTAGTCGGCTGTTGTCAAAGATACCCAGAGAGAGACTACCTGGCCGGGCTGCTCCAACCAGAGAGGCGACTACCTGGCCGGGCTACTCCACCTACAGTAGAGAGAGACTAACTGGCCGGGCTCCTGCGGCGACTCACCCACAAAAATTTATGAGAGACAAAATTTTATGAGAGACAATTTTTAGGAGAGACTACCTGGCCGGGCTGCTCCCACCCAGAGAGATTTTTGTGGGATTATTTTTGGTGAGGCGTCTGACTGGGGGTGTGACACATTATACGAAGCATGACCTAGGACAGTAGACAACGCATTAAACAAAGCATGACCTAGCGACTACCTGGCCGGGCTGCTCCATCTAGAGAGAGACTACCTGGTCGGGCTCCTGCGGCGTCGCCGCTGTGCGGGTCCCTGTCGTGATTTTCACACACAAATCTTTAGGCGATCTTCTGCTGTCCAACGTGAGTTTGTGGAATTGGGATCGATCGGAAATACTTCGATCCGAGAGCTACGACCACTCCAGTCAGACGACTCACCAAAAATAAATTCTGCTATACGACTTGAGTTGGCGATGAACCTTTTTTCTTCGGGAGGGTCTAAATTTGTGTGTGTGAAAAATTTAAAGAAATCGAATTGTCAATTATTTTGCCATGACATCTTTCACCGAGAGAAGAAATTGTAAAAACTAGGAAGGACAAATAAAAGAAAAACATGAACAATTCGATTTTATTTTCCGATCTACATTATACAAAGCATGACCTAGCTATACGACGAATTATAAGTACGAAGCACCACAGTACCAGTTACTCCCATTAATTTTAGGTCACTTCACTTGATCCTAAAGATAAGAAAGTGGAGGATCTGATGGGAAGGGATGGAGAGGTGCTAAGTAGGCCGTTGTCAAAGATACCCTGAGAGAGACTACCTGGCCGGGCTGCTCCGCCCAGAGAGGCGACTACCTGGCCGGGCCGGGCTGCTCCACCTACAGTAGAGAGAGACTATCTGGCCGGGCTCCTGGGGCGACTCACCCACAAAAATTTAGGAGAGACAAAATTTAGGACAAAGACTTCGACGACGACTAGCTGCGCCGTGTTGCCTGTGTTGGTGCACCTATGCGACGCATTGTACGAAGCGTGACAGCGAGAGGGAGAGTGGGTTATAATAATAATAATAATAATAATAATAATATTTATTCAGTTAGCAGTTTACAGAGTTGGTACCACATAGTTTGTTACAAATATGACATGTACCAGCCTTGCATAATTCCAACTAAGGATAGCCCAATAAGGCCGTTAGGCGTATTTCCATTGGGGTCCTTGTGGGATTAGACTAGCTGGGGAAAAATGGGGAGGATAAAGAAATAGATACTTTAGAGAAAGTATTTCTAGGGGGTTATTTTAAGATACCTTACATCCTATAGTAAATATCAGTAATCCGTAATCAGTAATCATTTCAGTTTGGTTTGTCTATCTCTTATGTCGCATTTAGTAGTAGACATAAGCTTGGTGCTCCCTTCTTGCAGCTGTCCGGTTCAGGTGTTCCTTCAGGCTACGTCTGAAGGAATACAGTGTTCTCTTTTCACGGACTGACTGGGGTAGGTCGTTCCAGTCTTTGATGGCGGTGAAGAAGAATGTTTGCTTACCCTGTCCTTGGATTCTCGGGACCTTTAAAATTAAACATCCTGTTTCTTGTATTATGTCCACTCCTCTCATTTGCTTTAACAAAATCATTCTTTAGGTACTCTGGAGCTCTGTCATAGAACATTTTGAAGGCATTAGTAAGCCTGATTTGTTTGGCCCTGTCAGCGACATTGAGCATACCTAGTGACTGAAGTTGTTCCTGGCCAACATGTGATCTGGGTCCTAGGTTCAGCATGAACCTAACCATTTTATTTTGAGTGACCTGAAGTTTGTGCTGTGCTGATTTAGATGATGCAGAGTACCAGGATGACACAGAATAGTCAAAATGACATTGAACAAGCGCTTGGCAGAGGGTCTTTTTGGTCGCCGCAGGCAAGCATCCCACCTGTCTATACAGGTATTTTATACGTGCTCTACACTTACTCAGGATAGATTCCAAAATTGTTTCACCTGACAAACTCGCGTCCAGTTTTAGTCCGAGATATTTAACTTGTGACACTGTTGTTATAGGAATATCATTACAGTTGACCGAGAAGCCCACAATGTCTTTCAGTTTGCGTTTTGTTCTACATAAGATGGCTTCCGTCTTGCCCAGGTGAAGAGATAGTCTATTGTCCACTAGCCATTCACTACATGATTCTAGTTCTTTGGAAAGTGAAGCTGCAATACTTATTGGGTCTTTTCCTGAAACCAGGAGCACGCTGTCGTCTGCATACAGTAATAATTTACATGAGACGCTCAGTTCCATGTCGTTCACATAACAGAGAAAGAGTAAGGGACCAAGGATGCTTCCCTGCTGGACCCCACAGTTAATTGGCATAGGATCAGATATATTATCATCAATTTTGACTCTTTGGGTTCTACCACTAAGATAAGATTTAAACCAGTTCACAGATCCTGTGCCCATTGCTTGTAGTTTATTACATAGGATATCATGGTCTACTGTGTCAAACGCTTTTTGTAGATCAAGAAGAACCATACCGGTGTAGTTACCTTTAGACATTTCTTTACGAATGTGATCCGTTAAGTGGATGAGACAGGAGTCTGTCGAGTACATGCATCTGAAACCTGATTGAAACTTATAGAATAGATCATTTTGTTTGAGGTAGTGTTCAATTTGGGTGTATACCGCTCTTTCAAGGATTTTAGATACAATACATAATATGCTAACTGGTCTGTAGTTACCAACTTCTAGTTTATTTCCTTTCTTGAATAGAGGGGTTACAATAGCTTCCTTCAGTTCAGCAGGTACAGTGTTGGTGTTAATTGACAAGTTGATGATGTGGGTTAGGGGGCCTGCTATACCAATGGCTCCATCTCGTAGAAATTTGGCAGGAATTTTGTCTGGTCCTGTGCTTTTATGTACATTTAGGTTAGACAGCTCGTCAAAAGTGTATTTTGGTGTAACATTTTGCAATCCAAATGTGTTTGGGTGTATGTCTTTATCTCTGTAGAAATTTCGAAAGGTGGCCGTTGTTGTCGTGTATTTATTGAGAGGTTGAGGTAGGTTCTGTGCAAGTGTGTTTGCTATGGAGGTGAAGAAGGAGTTGAAGTAGGTTGAAATTTGTTGTTTATCGTGGCAAATCTGATCATTAATGGTGAGAGCAATATTAGTGTTAGACGAATCCCTTGTCTTGTTGCTGTAGCCTGTTGTTTTTAGGTGCCTCCATAGTTTCTTTGGGTTATTCTGATATTCCTCTGCCTTATTGTGAAAATAATTAGTTTTCGCTGATTTTATTTTCCTACTTAGTTTATTCCTGGCCCTGTTGAACTCATGTTTCAGACCTTGATCCTGTCTATGTTTCGCTAGCCTTTTTAACAGATTGTCTCTGTGTTCCAGATGGTGTAGTATGTCATTGTTGATCCATGGGTCTGACCTTGCTTTAATTCGTATGTCTTTCAGAGGAGCTATTTCGTCTAGAATGTTTGTGATGATGGTTCTGTAGCCAACCCATGCGTCATTAACGTTTGTACTTCCAAACACTGGAGACCAGTCTGTATTCCATAAAATGTCCAGAAATGTTTCTTTATTGTAGTTTCTTAGTGACCTTGTTTTGATAATCTTGTGATTCTCTAGGGTAATTTTTGTGGTTTTTCGTGTGCAATATGTGACGAAGTGATCACTTATCCCAGTCTGTATAACCCCTGATTGGGATATTTTGTCCTCTCTGTTACAGTTTATGTGGTCTATTATTGTGGCAGTGTTCTCAGAGATACGTGTGGGGGTTGTGATGAGTTGTTTGTGATTGTGCATTGTCAGTATATGCCTATATTCTCGTACAAGCCTATCATTTCGTTGTTTGTAACACAGGTTAAAATCCCCTAGTATGATGGATCCATTCCGAGGGTCTAGCGATGACAACGTTCGTTCAAATTTGGTCAAGAATTGTGTGTCGTCTGGTGGCCTATAGCATACCCCAATTGAGATGGGTCTTGTCCTCGGCAGGTGTAGATCGATCCACAGAGCTTCGTGATTTTCTACATGGAGGTCGGTCCTGGTTGTGTGTGAGGTTGTTTTTTACATACAGACATACTCCTCCCCAATGCCTATTGCGATCATTCCTAACCATATTGAAACCTTGAATATTTATTTCACCATCGTTTATACTTGAATCCAGCCAGGTTTCTGTGATTGCAATTATTGAAGCTTTGGCCTTATTAGCTAACAAGTTTAATTCTGACAATTTATGGTACATTGATCTGGCGTTAATGTGGATAAGATGGAGCCCTTTGTTGGTGAACACTCTGTATTCATCTTTGATTTTGAATGTGTCCTGGCTGGGTTCTGAGTTGTTAATACTAATTGGTTCATTTACATTAATATTCGGTAATGAATGCAAGGCAGACATGTTGCATAGGAATTCCCGTTCTTCACTGTTGGTCTTCTTAGAGATGCACTTCATGTGAGCTACAGTTTTACACTTAACACAGTTTATGATCCTTTGTTTTCTTGTTATGAGTGATTCACATATTTCACAAATGATTTTAGGACCCTTAATAGCTATTTCCCTACATTTATCGCATTCCACTTCTTTTCTGCTAGTAACGTAAGTACATCGATCGTGTACTGTTTCATTACAACAATTACATTACAACTACTGTCTCTCTCTCTCTCACACACTGTGTCTGTCTCTCTCTCTCTCTCTGAGTCAAAGATTTTTTAGCTAATATAGGAGAGAGACTACCTGGCCGGGCTGCTCCACCCAGAGAGATTTTTGTGGGATTATTTTTGGTGAGGCGTCTCACTGGGGGAGCGACACATTATACGAAGCATTACCTAGGACAGTAGACGACGCATTAAACGAAGCATGACCTACCTATACGACGCATTATACGAAACGTGACAGCGAGAGGGAGAGTGTGTACCTCGTCGGAGCACAGCCACCGCCGCCGTAGTCTATGTGCTTGCTGCACCGTCTTGCCTGTGTTGGTGCACCTGTGCCAACACAGGCACACACGAGACCGTATTCAGCCTCTCGATTGGGTTGTGAAACGATCTTTCACCCACAAAAATTTAGGAGAGAAGAAATTGTAAAAACTAGGAAGGACAAATAAAAGAAAAACATGAAAAATTCCATTTTATATGCCGATTTACATTATACGAAGCATGGCCTAGTTAAACGACGAATTATAAGTACGAAGCACCACAGTACCAGTTACTCCCATTAATTTTTGGTCACTTCACTTGATCCTAAAGTTAAGAAAGTGGAGGATCTGATGGGAGGGGATGGAGAGGTGCTTAGTCGGCCGTTGTCAAAGATACCCAGAGAGAGACTACCTGGCCGGGCAGCTCCGCCCAGAGAGGCGACTACCTGGCCGGGCTGCTCCACCTACAGTAGAGAGGGACTAACTGGCCAGGCTCCTGCGTCGACTCACCCACAAAAATTTAGGAGAGACAAAATTTAGGAGAGATTACCTGGTTGGGCTGCTCCCACCCAGAGAGATTTTTGTGGGATTATTTTTAGTGAGGCATCTGACTGGGGGTGCGACACATTATACGAAGCATGACCTAGGACAGTAGACGACGCATTAAACGAAGCATGACCTAGCGACTACCTGGCCGGGCTGCTCCACCTACAGAGAGACTACCTGGTCGGACTGCTGCGCCGTTGCCGCTGTGAGGGTCCATGTCGTGATTTTCACACACAAATCTTTTGGCGATCTTCTGCTGTCCAACGTGAGTTGGTGGAATTGGGATCGATCGGAAATACTTCGATACCTGGCCGGGTTGCTCAACTCAGAGAGGCGACTACCTGGCCGGGATGATCCACCTAGAGAGAGACTACCTAATCGGGCTGCTGCGGCGTCGCCGCTGTGCAGGTCCCTGTCGTGATTTTCTGGGGGTGCGACACATTATATGAAACATAAACTAGGACAGTAGACGACACATTAAATGAAGCATGACCTAGCTATACGACGCATTATACGAAACGTGACAGCGAGAGGGAGAGTGTGTACCTCGTCGGAGCACTGACACCGCCTCCGTATTCTATGTGCTTGCTGCACCGTCTTGCCTGTGTTGGTGCAGGAAGGGATTGAGAGGTGCTTAGTCGGCCATTGTCAAAGATACCCAGAGAGAGACTACCTGGCTGGGCTGCTCCACCCAGAGAGGCGACTAACTGGCCGGGCTCCTGCGGCGACTCGCCCACAAAAAATTAGGAGAGACAAAATTCTAGGAGAGACAATTTTTAGGAGAGACTACCTGGCCGGGCTGCTCCCGCCCAGAGAGATTTTTGTGGGATTATTTTTGGTGAGGCGTCTGACTGGGGGTGCGTCACATTATACGAAGCATGACCGAGAGTATTTTCAACCAGGTCGAAAGGGCAGTCACCAATTAACGTGCCGTCGTCTTTGTGTAGAGTTTCACTGTCATCATGACAACATATTTTTCTCTGAAGAATATAGTCTCTCACGCATTGTTCCACTCCATAGTCCACGCTTACATTGTAATTATTATTCCACCCCAGTCAGACGACTCACCAAAAATAAATTCTGCTATACGACTTGAGATGGCGATGAACCTTTTTTCTTCGGGAGGGTCTAAATTTGTGTGTGTGTGAAAAATTTAAAGAAATCAAATTGTCAATTATTTTGCCACAACATCTTTTACCGAGAGAAGAAATTGTAAAAACTAGGAAGGACAAATAAAAGAAAATCATGAACAATTCCATTTTATTTTCCGATCTACATTATATGAAGCATGACCTAGCTATACGACGAATTATAAGTACAAAGCACCACAGTACCAGTTACTCCCATTAATTTTAGGTCACTTCACTTGATCCTAAAGTTAAGAAAGTGGAGGATCTGATGGGAAGGGATGGAGAGGTGCTTAGTCGGCCGTTGTCAAAGATACCCAGAGAGAGACTACCTGGCCAGGTTGTTCCACCCAGAGAGGCGACTACCTGGCCGGGCTGCTCCACCTACAGAAGAGAGAGACTAACTGGCCGGGCTCTTGGGGCGACTCACCCAAAAAAAATTTAGGAGAGACAAAATCTAAGCCGAAAACTTCGACGACGACGAGCTGCGCTGTGTTGCCTGTGTTGGTGCACCTGTGCGACGCATTATGCGAAGCGTGACAGCGAGAGAGAGAGTGTGTACATCGTCGGAGCACAGCCACCGCCGCCATATTCTGTGTGCTTGCTGCGCCGTGTTGCCTGTGTTGGTGCACCTGTGCGACGCATTATACGAAGCGTGACAGCGAGAGGGAGAGCGGGTAACTCTCTCTCTCTCTCACACACTGTGTCTGTCTCTCTCTCTCTCTCTGAATCAAAGATTTTTTAGCTAATAATATATGAGAGACTACCTGGCCGGGCTGCTCCACCCAAAGAGATTTTTGTGGGATTATTTCTGGTGAGGCGTCTGACTGGGGGTGCGACACATTATACGAAGCATGACCTAGGACAGTAGACGACGCATTACACGAAGCATGACCTAGCTATACGACGCATTATACGAAACGTGACAGCGAGAGGGAGAGTGTGTACCTCGTCGGAGCACAGCCACCGCCGCATTATTCTATGTGCTTGCTGCACCGTGTTGCCTGTGTTGGTGCACCTGTGCGACGCATTATACGAAGCGTGACAGCGAGAGAGAGAGTGTGTACATCGTCGGAGCACAGCCACCGCAGCCATATTCTGTGTGCTTGCTGCGCCGTGTTGCCTGTGTTGGTGCACCTGTGCGACGCATTATACGAAGCGTGACAGCGAGAGGGAGAGCGGGTAACTCTCTCTCTCTCTCACACACTGTGTCTGTCTCTCTCTCTCTCTCTGAATCAAAGATTTTTTAGCTAATAATATAGGAGAGACTACCTGGCCGGGCTGCTCCACCCAGAGAGATTTTTGTGGGATTATTTCTGGTGAGGCGTCTGCCTGGGGGTGCGACACATTATACGAAGCATGACCTAGGACAGTAGACGACGCATTAAACGAAGCATGACCTAGCTATACGACGCATTATACGAAACGTGACAGCGAGAGGGAGAGTGTGTACATCGTCGGAGCACAGCCACCGCCGCCGTATTCTATGTGCTTGCTGCACCGTCTTGCCTGTGTTAGTGTAGGAAGGGATTGAGAGGTGCTTAGTCGGCCGTTGTCAAAGATACCCAGAGAGAGACTACCTGGCTGGGCTACTCCACCCAGAGAGGCGACTAACTGGCCGGGCTCCTGCGGCGACTCGCCCACAAAAATTTAGGAGAGACAAAATTCTAGGAGAGACAATTTTTAGGAGAGACTACCTGGCCGGGCTGCTCCCACCCAGAGAGATTTTTGTGGGATTATTTTTGGTGAGGCGTCTGACTGGGGGTGCGACACATTATACGAAGCATGACCGAGAGTATTTTCAACCAGGTCGGAAGGGCAGTCACCAATTAACGTGCCGTCGTCTTCGTGTAGAGTTTCACTGTCATCATCACAACACATTTTTCTCTGAAGAATATAGTCTCTCACGCATTGTTCCACTCCATAGTCCACGCATACATTGGAATTATTATTCCACCCCAGTCAGACGAATCACCAAAAATAAATTCTGCTATACGACTTGAGTTGGCGATGAACCATTTTTCTTCGGGAGGGTCTAAATTTGTGTGTTAAAAATTTAAAGAAATTGAATTGTCAATTATTTTGCCACGACATCTTTCACCGAGAGAAGAAATTGTAAAAACTAGGAAGGACAAATAAAAGAAAAACATGAACAATTCCATTTTATTTTCCGATCTACATTAGACGAAGCATGACCTAGCTATACGACGAATTGTAATTACGAAGCACCACAGTACCAGTTACTCCCATTAATTTTAGGTCACTTCACTTGATCCTAAAGTTAAGAAAGTGGAGGATCTGATGGGAAGGGATGGAGAGGTGCTTAGTCGGCCGATGTCAAAGATACCCAGAGAGAGAGTACCTGGCCGGGATGCTCCACCCAGAGAGGCGACTACCTGGCCGGGCTGCTCCACCTACAGTAGAGAGAGACTAACTGGCCGGGCTCCTGGGGCGACTCACCCCCCAAAATTTAGGAGAGACAAAATTTAGGCTGAAAACTTTGATGATGACGAGCTGCGCCGTGTTGCCTGTGTTAGTGCACCTGTGCGACGCATTATACGAAGCGTGACAGCGAGAGAGAGAGTGTGTACATCGTCAGAGCACATCCAACGCCGCCATATTCTGTATGCTTGCTGCGCCGTGTTGCCTGTGTTGGTGCACCTGTGTGACACATTATATGAAGCGTGACAGCGAGAGGGAGAGTGGGTAACTCTCTCTCTCTCTCACACACTGTGTCTGTCTCTCTCTCTCTCTCTCTGAATCAAAGATTTTTTAGCTAATAATATAGGAGAGACTACCTGGCCGGGCTGCTCCACCCAGAGAGATTTTTGTGGGATTATTTTTGGTGAGGCGTCTGACTAGGGGTGCGACACATTATACGAAGCATGACCTAGAACAGTAGAAGACGCATTAAATAAAGCATGACAGAGCAATACGACGCATTGTACGAAACGTGACAGCGAGAGGGAGAGTGTGTACCTCGTCGGAGCACAGCCACCGCCGCCGTATTCTATGTGCTTGCTGCACCGTCTTGCCTGTGTTGGTGCACCTGTGCGACGCATTATACGAAGCGTGACAGCGAGAGAGAGAGTGTGTACATCGTCGGAGCACGGCCACCGCCGCCGTATTCTGTGTGCTTGCTGCACCGTCTTGCCTGTGTTGGTGCACCGGTGCGACGCATTATACGAAGCGTGACAGCGAGAAGGAGAGTGGGCAACTCTCTCTCTCTCTCACACACTGTGTCTGTCTCTCTCTCTCTCTCTGAGTCAAAGATTTTTTAGCTAATATAGGAGAGAGACTACCCTGGCCGGGCTGCTCCACCCAGAGAGATTTTTGTGGGATTATTTTTGGTGATGCGTCTGACAGGGGGTGCGACACAATATACGAAGCATGACCTAGGACAGTAGACGATGCATTAAACGAAGCATGACCTAGTTATACGACGCATTATACGAAACGTGACAGCGAGAGGGAGAGTGTGTACCTCGTCGGAGCACAGCCACCGCCGCCGTATTCTATGTGCTTGCTGTACCGTCTTGCCTGTGTTGGTGCACCTGTGCAACGCATTATACGAAGCGTGACAGCGAGAGGGAGAGTGTGTACCTCGTCGGAGCACAGCCACCGCCGCCGTATTTTATGTGCTTGCTGCACCGTCTTGCCTGTGTTGGTGCAGGAAGGGATTGAGAGGTCCTTAGTCGGCCGTTGTCAAAGATACCCAGAGAGAGACTACCAGGCTGGGCTGCTCCACCCAGAGAGGCAACTAACTGGCCGGGCTCCTGCGGCGACTCGCCCACAAAAATTTAGGAGAGACAAAATTCTAGGAGAGACAATTTTTAGGAGAGACTACCTGGCGGGCTGCTCCCACCCAGAGAGATTTTTGTGGGATTACAAGCACGGGCTTCGCCCTCCGCCACTTTGCGGCGGGCGCCTTTGGCGCTGCTCAATATGTATAGAGAAAGGAAATAAAAGGGTGATATCAGCATTATTGTTTTATTCAGTAAGTTAATCTGACAGTTTTTTTTTTCCCCTGGGGAAGCTCCCATCATTATTGCAATTTCTTGAAGCAGGTTTTTGTTTTCTTTCCGCTGTCTTTCCCGCTGGTTCTCAATTTCCTTCAGAAGGATTTCACGATTCTCCTCTTGCTCCCTTCGATTGGCTTCACAACTCTCATCGATTTTGATTCGTAACTGCTCAGTTTTCTTCTAGTTGCACGTCCAGGTTCTCCACCGCCATATGAAAATCTTCAACCGATATCTTGAGTACTGCCGTCATCTCTTGGGGAGCGAATAGAGCCTCAACTTCAGAGTCACACTGTCCCAAATCTATATTCTTTCGCTGGAGCTCACGGTCGGCCTCTGTGTCTTCTTCTCGAATGATGATATTGGTGTCTACTAACCTCGTACACTCCTCCGCTAAAGACTCTTGCTCCACCGGTGATAGACCTGACCCTTGATCTTGAAGCACATTGCCGACTCGGCCATTTTATCGAGCTTCCCAGACGTGGCAAAAGACGTGAAGCAGAACACGTTGTTAAAGTTGAAGATGTTAGACAGGAATATCTTCGACAGACGCATTTTGCCTTCGTATAGCTCCTTCATCTCGAGAGAGAGTGAACTGAGAGGGGATTTTATGGATTAGCCACCGCTGCAACACAGGGATACTGCTTCTCCCTTCCATCGCTTCGCGTTGCACACGGGACATAAAACATCCCTGGGACCAATGTTGTGTTGGGTGACCTTGTTTTCGTCGGTTATGCAACCCAAAGTGTCTCTTATTGGCGGTAGGCACTGCTTGGAGCTCTTTAGCGTTCTCAGTTCTTGAGTTCTTGGGGCTTTTACGGTAGCTTCTTTAGCTGCTAACTTTCCTGCTGCCTTGGCCTGCCGTCTCCTTGTACGTTCGTCGGTGGCCTGCAGCTTTAACTGCAATTTCTATTTTTTTTTCTGTAGCTTCTGTTGCCTTTTGGAGGCAATCTCGTCCAATCTCTTTTGCCGTCTATTCTGGCGACCGAGTCGGTTGCGTTCAATGGTGGCCGCCTTTAGTTCCCTCAACCTTTGCTTTTCTACCCTTCGTTCCGCCTGTTCTTGTGTCTTGGTCGCCCGTTGTAGCTTCTTAGTGGCGTTGGCGACTCGTTTCTGTTCAGCCTGTTCCTTATCTTGGTGACTGAGCGCTAGCAGAGATTCGGTAGATAGCACAACCGCTGGTGCGTCTGCGAATGACTATCCTCTTACTACACCCGAAGGTCCGGCAACAGCTCCATCGTCTTGCTCAAATGATGCAACCCTTTGGCCTTTTGGTTTCACTTCTTCCATTTTCTTGGGTTTGGTCCTTTGAATGTGACGGTGACCGGTATCCTTCAATCGATGTTGATGATCCCGGGAAGTTATGCTCTGCCGACTATCGCTGAAATAGATCTGGAAATCCGTGTGAACGTCAGCTGTTATGGTCCCTCCATTGTGATTAGCTTTGGCGTAGTCCCTTAATTGGGTCCAATAATGCTTCCTGAACACCTCAATTTCTTCATTTCTACTCTCGACGAATTTCGTTTTAGCCGTTTCCTCGCATTCGCCATCTTCCAGTGTGACCTGCTCGATTAAGTAGTAAATGAATACCACATCATTCAATGAATACTATTCCATAGGGACAGGAAATATCTTTGAGTGCAGTCGTCGGTGTTCTTCCTTCAAGCGACGCCTTAAGGTGCTAAGATGTCCTTCACTACATCCTTTCGTTGTATCTGCTTGGTTGTAGACACCCAATTCCAGAAGTGGCGTAGAGTTCTTCGTTCATGTGCCCTTGATACCATTGTCGTCAGTGTCTACTGTGGTCGTCGCTCATGTGCCTTCAATCCATTCATCCTCTTCAGCCTCTGATGTGATCCCCATTTCGGCGGTCCCACCGGATCGGCATATATCTCTTACATCCATCACTGAAAAATCTTGTCACATTTTCGGAAACTGGCACGGTGACGCCTCTGTCAGATTTAGATGGAAACTGGCACGACTTTATTTTTGTAGGTACTTAGATTTTTGATAAGGCGTCTGACTGGGGGTGCGACACATAATACGAAGAATGACCGAGAGTATTTTCAACCAGGTCGGAAGGGCAGTCACCAATTAACGTGCAGTCGTCTTCGTGTAGAGTTTCACTGTCATCATCACAACATATTTTTCTCTGAAGAATATAGTCTCTCACGCATTGTTCCACTCCATAGTCCACGCTTACATTGGAATTATTATTCCATCCCAGTCAAACGACTAACCAAAAATAAATTCTGCTGTACGACTTGAGTTGGCGATGAACCTTTTTTCTTCGGGAGGGTCTAAATTTGTTTGTGTGAAAAATTTAAAGAAATCGAATTGTCAATTATTTTGCCACAACATCTTTCACCGAGAGAAGAAATTGTAAAAACAAGGAAAGACAAATAAAAGAAAAACATGAACAATTACATTTTATTTTCCGATCTACATTATACGAAGCATGACCTAGTTATACGACGAATTATAAGTACGAAGCACCACAGTACCAGTTACTCCCATTAATTTTAGGTCACTTCACTTGATCCTAAAGTTAAGAAAGTGGAGGATCTGATGGGAAGGGATGGAGAGGTGCTTAGTCAGCCGTTGTCAAAGATACCCAGGGAGAGACTTGCTCCACCCAGATAGGCGAATACCTGGCCGTGCAGCTCCACCTACAGTAGAGAGAGCCTAACTGCCTGGGCTCCTGGGGCGACTCACCCACAAACATTTAGGAGAGACAAAATTTAGGCCGAAAACTTCGACGATGACGAGCTGCGCCATGTTGCCTGTGTTGATGCACCTGTGCGACGCATTATACGAAGCGTGACAGCGAGAGAGAGAGTGTGTACATCGTCGGAACACAGCCACCGCCGCCATATTCTGTGTGCTTGCTGCGACGTGTTGCCTGTGTTGGTGCACCTCAGCGACGCATTATACGAAGCGTGACAGCGAGAGGGAGAGTGGGTAACTCTCTCTCTCTCTCACACACTGTGTCTGTCTCTCTCTCTCTGAGTAAAAGATTTTTTAGCTAATATAGGAGAGAGACTACCTTGCTGGGCTGCTCCACCCAGAGATATTTTTGTGGGATTTATTTTTGGTGAGGCGTCTGACTGGGGGTGCGACACATTATACGAAGCATGGCCTAGGACAGTAGACGACGCATTAAACGAAGCATAACCTAGCTATACGACGCATTATACGAAACGTGACAGCGAGAGAGAGTGTGTACATCGTCGGAGCACAGCCACCGCCGCCATATTCTGTGTGCTTGCTGCGCCGTGTTGCCTGTGTTGGCGCACCTGTGCGACGCATTATACGAAGCGTGACAGCGAGAGGGAGAGTGGGTAACTCTCTCTCTCTCTCACACACTGTGTCTGTCTCTCTCTCTCTCTCTGAATCAAAGATTTTTTAGCTAATAATATAGGAGAGACTACCTGGCCGGGCTGCTCCACCCAGAGAGATTTTTGTGAGATTATTTTTGGTGAGGCATCTGACTGGGGGTGCGACACATTATACGAAGCATAACCTAGGACAGTAGACGATGCATTAATCGAAGCATGACCTAGCTATACGACGCATTATACGAAACGTGACAGCGAGAGGGAGAGTGTGTACCTCGTCGGAGCACAGCCACTGCCGCCGTATTCTATGTGCTTGCTGCACCGTCTTGCCTGTGTTGGTGCACCTGTGCGACGCACTATACGAAGCGTGACAGCGAGAGGGAGAGTGTGTACCTCGTCGGAGCACAGCCACCGCCGCCGTATTCTATGTGCTTGCTGCACCGTCTTGCCTGTGTTGGTGCAGGAAGGAATTGAGAGGTGCTTAGATGGCCGTTGTCAAAGATACCAAGAGAGAGACTACCTGGCTGGGCTGCTCCACCCAGAGAGGCGACTAACTGGCCGGGCTCCTGCGGGGACTCGCCCACAGAAATTTAAGAGAGACAAAATTCTAGGAGAGACAATTTTTAGGAGAGACTACCTGGCCGGGCTGCTCCCACCCAGAGAGATTTTTGTGGGATTATTTTTGGTGAGGCGTATGACTGGGGGTGCGACACATTATACGAAGCATGACCTAGGACAGTAGGCGACGCATTAAACGAAGCATGACCTAGCTATACGACGCATTATACGAAACGTGACAGCGAGAGGGAGAGTGTGTACCTCGTCGGAGCACAGTCACCGCCGCCGTATTCTGTGTGCTTGCTGCACCGTCTTGCCTGTGTTGGTGCACCTGTGTGACGCATTATACGAAGCGCGACAGCGAGAGGGAGAGTGGGTAACTCTCTCTCTCTCTCTCACACACTGTGTCTGTCTCTCTCTCTCTCTCTCTGAGTCAAAGATTGTTTAGCTAATATTGGAGAGAGACTACCTGGCCGGGCTGCTCCACCCAGAGAGATTTTTGTGAGATTATTTTTGGTGAGGCGTCTGACTGGGGGTGCGACACATTATACGAAGCATAACCTAGGACAGTAGACGATGCATTAATCGAAGCATGACCTAGCTATACGACGCATTATACGAAACGTGACAGCGAGAGGGGGAGTGTGTACCTTGTCGGAGCACAGCCACTGCCGCCGTATTCTATGTGCTTGCTGCACCGTCTTGCCTGTGTTGGTGCACCTGTGCGACGCACTATACGAAGCGTGACAGCGAGAGGGAGAGTGTGTACCTCGTCGGAGCACAGCCACCGCCGCCGTATTCTATGTGCTTGCTGCACCGTCTTGCCTGTGTTGGTGCACCTGTGCCAACACAGGCACACACGACACCGTATTCGGCCCCTCGATTGGGTTATGAAACCCACATTATTTACCCACAAAAATTTAGGAGAGAAGAAATTGTAAAAACTAGGAAGGACAAGGAAGAGAAAAACATGAAAAATTCAATTTTATTTTCCGATTTATATTATACGAAGCATGACCTAGCTATACAACGAATTATAAGTACGAAGCACCACAGTACCAGTTACTCCCATTAATTTTAGGTCACTTCACTTGATCCTAAAGTCAAGAAAGTGGAGGATCTGATGGGAGGGGATGGAGAAGTGCTTAGTCGGCTGTTGTCAAAGATTCCCAGAGAGAGACTACCTTCCCGGGCTGCTCCACCCAGAGAGGCGACTACCTGGCCGGGCTGCTCCACCTACAGTAGAGAGAGACTAACTGGCCGGGTTCCTGCGGCGAATCACCCGCAAAAATTTATGAGAGACAACATTTTAGGAGAGACAATTTTTAGGAGAGACTACCTGGCCGGGCTGCTCCCACCCAGAGAGATTTTTGTGGGATTAATTTTTGGTGAGGCGTCTGACTGGGGGTGCGACACATTATACGAAGCATGACCTAGGACAGTAGACGACGCATTAAACAAAGCATGACCTAGCGACTACCTGGCCGGGCTGCTCCATCTGGAGAGAGACTACCTGGTCGGGCTGCTGCGGCGTGCCGCTGTGCGGGTCCCTGTCGTGATTTTCACACACAAATCTTTAGGCGATCTTCTGCTGTCCAACGTGAGTTGGTGGAATTGGGATCGATCGGAAATACTTCGATCCGAGAGCTACGACCACTCCAGTCAGACGATTCACCAAAAATAAATTCTGCTATACGACTTGAGTTGGCGATGAACCTTTTTTCTTCGGGAGGGTCTAAATTTGTGTGTGTGAAAAATTTAAAGAAATCGAATTGTCAATTATTTTGCCACGACATCTTTCACCGAGAGAAGAAATTGTAAAAACTAGGAAGGGCAAATAAAAGAAAAACATGAAAGATTCCATTTTATTTTCCGATCTACATTATACGAAGCATGACCTAGCTATATGACGAATTATAAGTACGAAGCACCACAGTACCAGTTACTCCCATTAATTTTAGGTCACTTCACTTGATCCTAAAGTTAAGAAAGTGGAGGATCTGATGGGAAGGGATGGAGAGGTGCTAAGTCGGCCGTTGTCAAAAATACCCTGAGAGAGACTACCTGGCCGGGCTGCTCCGCCCAGAGAGGCGACTACCTGGCCGGGATGCTCCACCTACAGTAGAGAGAGACTAACTGGCCGGGCTCCTGGGGCGACTCACCCACAAAAATTTAGGAGAGACAAAATTTAGGACAAAGACTTCGACGATGACGAGCTGCGCCGTGTTGCCTGTGTTGGTGCACCTGTGCGACGCATTATACGAAGCGTGACAGCAAGTGAGAGAGTGTGTATATCGTCGGAGCACAGCCACCGCAGCCGTATTCTGTGTGCTTGCTGCACCGTCTTGCCTGTGTTGGTGCACCTGTGTGACGCATTATACGAAGCGCGACAGCGAGAGGGAGAGTGGGTAACTCTCTCTCTCTCTCTCACACACTGTGTCTGTCTCTCTCTCTCTCTCTCTGAGTCAAAGATTTTTTAGCTAATATTCGAGAGAGACTACCTGGCCGGGCTGCTCCACCCAGAGAGATTTTTGTGGGATTAATTTTTGGTGAGGCGTCAGACTGGGGGTGCGACACATTATACGAAGCATGACCTAGGACAGTAGACGACGCATTAAACGAAGCATGACCTAGCTATACGACGCATTATACGAAACGTGACAGCGAGAGGGAGAGTGTGTACCTCGTCGGAGCACAGCCACCGCCACCGTATTCTATGTGCTTGCTGCACCGTCTTGCCTGTGTTGGTGCACCTGTGCCAACACAGGCACACACGAGACCGTATTCGGCCCCTCGATTGGGTTATGAAACGATCTTTCACCCACAAAAATTTAGGAGAGAAGAAATTGTAAAAACTAGGAAGGACAAAGAAGAGAAAAACATGAAAAATTCAATTTTATTTTCCGATTTACATTATACGAAGCATGACCTAGCTATACAACGAATTATAAGTACGAAGCACCACAGTACCAGTTACTCCCATTAATTTTAGGTCACTTCACTTGATCCTAAAGTTAAGAAAGTGGAGGATCTGATGGGAAGGGATGGAGAGGTGCTTAGTCAGCAATTGTCAAAGATACCCAGAGAGAGAATTGCTCCACCCAGATAGGCGACTACCTGGCCGGGCAGCTCCACCTACAGTAGAGAGAGACTAACTGCCCGGGCTCCTGGGGCGACTCACCCACAAACATTTAGGAGAGACAAAATTTAGGCCGAAAACTTCGACGACGACGAGCTGCGCCATGTTGCCTGTGTTGGTGCACCTGTGCGACGCATTATACGAAGCGTGACAGCGAGAGAGAGAGTATGTACATCGTCGGAGCACAGCCTCCGCCGCCATATTCTGTGTGCTTGCTGCGCTGTGTTGCCTGTGTCGGCGCACCTGTGCGACGCATTATACGAAGCGTGACAGCGAGAGGGAGAGTGGGTAACTCTCTCTCTCTCTCACACACTGTGCCTATCTCTCTCTCTCTCTCTGAATCAAAGATTTTTTAGCTAATAATATAGGAGAGACTACCTGGCCGGGCTGCTCCACCCAGAGAGATTTTTGTGAGATTATTTTTGGTGAGGCGTCTGACTGGGGGTGCGACACATTATACGAAGCATAACCTAGGACAGTAGACGATGCATTAATCGAAGCATGACCTAGCTATACGACGCATTATACGAAACGTGACAGCGAGAGGGAGAGTGTGTACCTCGACGGAGCACAGCCACCGCCGCCGTATTCTGTGTGCTTGCTGAACCGTCTTGCCTGTGTTGGTGCACCTGTGCCAACACAAGTACACACGAGACCGTATTCGGCCCCTCGATTTGGTTATGAAACGATCTTTCACCCACAAAAATTTAGGAGAGAAGAAATTGTAAAAACTAGGACAAATAAAAGAAAAACATGAAAAATTTCATTATATTTTCCGATTTACATTATACGAAGCATGACCTAGTTATACGACGAATTATAAGTACGAAGCACCACAGTACCAGTTACTCCCATTAATTTTTGGTCACTTCCCTTGATCGTTTAGTGCCGAGGTAACGACAGGGGCTCCGTCAGGCTATAGCCTATATTTTACGAAAAACTTCCTCATAGCTTATACTTATATAAGCTTCACACGCAAAACATAGCAACATTAACGTATAGATTGGGTCCTATTACACAAAGTTTGTCAATATCAATCCATATTATTTTACAGTTTAAGTGAAACCACTGTTCTATAGCCTACGCCACGGCGATTGGTATGAATCGAAAAATTTCAAAATATAAATTTCCTCATATAAGCTTTAAATTTAAACAAAAATTACACTAACGCCAGGTGCACCAACACAGGCAAGACGGTGCAGCAAGCACATAGAACACGGCGGCGGTGGCTGTGCTCCGACGAGGTACACACTAGCTGCCTCATTGGTGGTGTTATGGGTATTAACCTTTTCTGTTGATAGATTATCTTCAACAGTGTCTACCGAAACAGTATCGTTAACATCTGTATCAGGTTCATCTTGCTCTTTCATATTTTGATGGGTGACAATTATCGGGGATATATTAGATTCAGACCGTACCATCCCTGGACAGCAGAAGATCGCCTAAAGATTTGTGTGTGAAAATCACGACAGCGATCCGCACAGCGGCTGTGACTGGTCCAAACACTCTTCACCGGTTTAGCCGACATTCATGTCATTATTATCCTAGTATGGACAGAAGTAGTATTTACCGCAAATCGGAAGAGTCCGACAATACATCGGCGTATACCGTGACGCCCTACAATGCACGGCGACCTCGCCATTACCTTCCTCGCCCTCCGAGCCCTTCATCCTACAGTAACTCGTTGGCTCTGAAATGTGATGTTGCGTTGCCCTTGGGTATGACCACTAAAGTACCCCTCATCAAGTCGGCGGCATTACCTGTAGCGTCGCCGCTATCACCCTCCTCGACTCTGTGAGTCGAGGAAGGTGACGGATGTACATGTAACCATGTTTCCTCCTCCTCCTCCGCCGTCGCCCGGTCGTTCGGAACTACTCCTCTCTTTGTAGCTCTTATATTCCAGAGGAGTGAAGACCAAATCTGAGAACATGGGGTTACACATGACTTGCTCTCTCTGAATAATTTCTAAGGTATCGTTCGATTTTCTAAATTATTCAGCCGAGTCTTGTATCTTGGCATACCGACCAAACATATTAGCCGTTAATTCAATGGCCAACATTTTCTTCAATAGAGTCAAATGTTCCTGCGTGGGGTTGTGCAATTTATCACCGGCGCCGTACTCGCCATATTGGTCACTGCCCTTCCGACCTGGTTGAAAATACTCTTGGTGTTGGAGTTTGGCGCACAGGCAAGACGGTGCAACAAGCACATAGAATACGGCGGCGGTGGCTGTCCTCCAACGAGGTACACACTCTCCCTCTCGCTGTCACGTTTCGCATAATGCACCGTATAGCTAGGTCATGCTTCGTTTAATGCGTCGTCTACTGTCCTACGTCATGCTTCGTATAATGTGTCGCCCAGAGAGATTTTTGTGGGATTATTTTTGGTGAGGCGTCTGACTGGGGGTGCGACACATTATACGAAGCATGACCTAGGACAGTAGACGACGCATTAAACGAAGCATGACCTACCGAGAGAAGAAATTGTAAAAACTAGGAAGGGCAAATAAAAGAAAAACATGAACAATTCCATTTTATTTTCCGATTTACATTATACGAAGCATGACCTAGCTATACGACGAATTATAAGTACGAAGCAAGCAGCCCGGCCAGGTAGTCTCTCTCTGGGTATCTTTGACAACGGCCGACTAAACACCTCTCCATCCCTTCCCATCAGATCATCCACTTTCTTAACTTCAGGATCAAGTAAAGTGACCTAAAATTAATAGGAGTAACTGGTACAGTGGTGCTTCGTAATTATAATTCGTCGTATAGCTAGGTCATGCTTCGTATAATGTAGTCAAAGATACCCAGAGAGAGACTACCTGGCCGGGCTGCTCCCAGACAGTAGAGAGACTAACTGGCCGGGCTCCTGGGGCGACTCACCCACAAAAATTTAGGAGAGACAAAATTTAGGACGAAGACTTCGACGACGACGAGCTGCGCCGTGTTGCCTGTGTTGGTGCAAGGTCATGCTTCGTATAATGTGTCGCACCCGCAGTCAGACGCCTCACCAAAAATAATCCCACATAAATCTCTCTGGGGACGAGGAGAGATACGATGAAAATAATATTATGGACATCGAAGAAGGGGGCATTGTTGACGTTAACGAGGTTTCAAAAGATAAAGATAATGGAGGTGAAGATAATTGGACAACCTAGCCAGAGTAGCTTCTCTTCGTTCTCTGCCTCTTGTGCGCCAAACTCCAACACCGAGAGTATTTTCAACCAGCTGGGAAGGGCCATGAGGCAGCTAGCGTTAACAATGATTGATTTTCTCATTTGTGCGGGGGAGAGTCCGCCAATAGCCATAGGATGATTAAATGTGGGAGACAAAATTTTAGGAGAGACAATTTTTAGGAGAGACTACCTGGCCCGAAGAAAAAAGGTTCATCGCCAACTCAAGTCGTATAGCAGAATTTATTTTTGGTGAGTCGTCTGACTTGGTTGGAATACTAAGGTCCAATGTAAGCGTGGACTATGATGCCGACCGATCCGGCCTGTTGTATCTGGTTAAAGTCCTCCTTCAGGATTAAACTTTCTAAATTATTATCTTCTCTTTCACCTTTACCTTCTTCCTTGCATAATCCTGTGTATGAGGGTAGACCTGTATTATGTTACAATATATTTTTACATTTTACATTCATAAATAGTCCACTAATATACTAGGTTAGGTTAGGCTAGGTTTAATATATTGTTCAATGATTCTTAGTAAATAGGCATCTGAAAAACAGTTCCTCTTGCTACACAACCGAATGTTTTCATTTCATACCAATCGCCGTGGCGTAGGTATAGGAAGTGGTTATTTAGCTGCAAGTGGTGTAGCTATTTTAGCATTAATTAACTTAGTTTATGTCTATCCACAGCCCTTCTCACAATCAAAACAGACAATTGTGTAGCAAAATATATATTTCGACGTCATATACTTGAGATATCAATAAGATTAAATGCGAGCTATACAGAGGCTGACACTCTACCTCCATCAAAAACAGGAGCTTCCCACCCAGTGGGGATGGAGAGGTGCTTAGTCGGCCGTTGTCAAAGATACCCAGAGAGAGACTACCTGGCCGGGCTGCTCCGCCCAGAGAGGCGACTACCTGGCCGGGCTGCTCCACCTACAGTAGAGAGAGACTAACTGGCCGGGCTCCTGCGGCGACTCACCCACAAAAATTTAGGAGAGACAAAATTTAGGGGAGACAATTTTTAGGAGAGACTACCTGGCCGGGCTGCTCCCACCCAGAGAGATTTTTGTGGGATTATTTTTGGTGAGGCGTCTGACTGGGAGTGCGACACATTATACGAAGCATGACCTAGGACATTAGACGACGCATGATTAAACAAAGCATGACCTAGCTATACGACGCATTATACGAAACGTGACAGCGAGAGGGAGAGTGTGTACCTCGTCGGAGCACAGCCACCGCCGCCGTATTATGTGTGCTTGCTGCACCGTGTTGCCTGTGTTGGCGCATTTAAAGCGTGACAAAATACTTCGATCCGAGAGCTACGACAACCCCAGTCAGACGACTCACCAAAAATAAATAATTCTGCTATACGACTTGAGTTGGCAGTGAACCTTTTTTCTTTGGGAAAAGGTGAGATTTGTGCTGGAGATTGACGATAGCTCCACTTTTTGCTGAAGAGTGACGAGAATTGGCCAAGTGTAATACCCTCTTAATTTAATTAAAAATTAAGCACCTCTCCATCCCTTCCCATCAGATCCTCCACTTTCCTAAAAAATCCCTAAAATTAATGGGAGTAATTGGTACTGTGGTGCTTCCTACTTATAATTCGTCGTATAGCTAGGTCATCTATCTATCTATCTATCTATCTATATGCTCAGGCCCAATCGCCATTTTGGGGGTAGCTAGGTCATGCTTCGTATAATGTAAATCACTGGTCGCGATGGCGCGAGGGTTGAAGGGCGTGAGTGTAGCTCTCTCCCTGTGTATCATCCTTCTCAACATCCAGAGGGGATGTGCCGATATATAGGTGCAGAGGGGACCGGTAGTGTACCAGGTCAACACTAAGCAAGTATTGTGGGACCTCGTCACACAGAAATCACACACAAGTGAAATCTTTGTCACCATTCCTGCCTGGGCATCTACATGTCTCGGTAAGCCGCAGCGTCTTAGCAAACAGTCTGGCACAACCGCGCTACATCACCTATTGTGCTACACTCTAATTAGCTGTGGAGACATAGAGACCAACCCCGGCCCCAGCTCAATGTTAAAGAAACCTCACTACAAATCAAGTAAGGCAGACACAACAGTCCCTAGCAGTAAAATTCGTTATAAAAAACTGGGCAAGCAGGCACCCCAGTCTCCGGTTACGCTTCAACTCACAACCAAGACCGCAGGGCAACCGCCAGCACAGTGCCAGCACTCTACCTACTCAACATTACCCTCAACTGTATCATCACTACCACAGCTATCGGTGACCCAAGTAACACAACATGCAACCAGAACACCCAAAAAAACAGGAAGCTCTAGCAAACACATCGACAATGAAGTAACAGCAACGAACAAGAAAGACAAGAGAAACACCCCACCCTCCACAACACGACGCCGCTGCACAACAAATCAACCAAACCTACTACAACACAACACAACACTATCGGCAACCCAGGTAGCTCAACATGCAACCAGAACAGCTAAAAAAGATGGGATCAGTCGCAACAACATCAACAATAAAGCAGCAACAACGGCCAAGAACAAGAATATCAAACAACAAATACAGGTAGGGGTGGGAGGGGGGCAAGGGGGCACCACAACCTGTCCCCATCTCACGCACTCACACCCCAGCAGCCGCTCACGGCGCTCAGCTGATCACCACACCGCCAGACGTACGATGAACAGTAACAGGAAAATATGTATAGTGTGCGATATTGGATTCAACAAAAGGAGTACAACTTCACGATGTAGTAGTTGTAATGAAACAGTACACGATCGATGTACTTACGTTACTAGCAGAAAAGAAGTGGAATGCGATAAATGTAGGGAAGTAGCTATTAAAGGTCCTAAAATGATTTGTGAAATATGTGAATCACTCATAACAAGAAAACAAAGGATCCTAAACTGTGTTAAGTGTAAAACTGTAGCTCACATGAAGTGCATCTCTAAGAAGACCAACAGTGAAGAACGGGAATTCCTATGCAACATGTCTGCCTTGCATTCATTACCGAATATTAATGTAAATGAACCAATTAGTATTAACAACTCAGAACCCAGCCAGGACACATTCAAAATCAAAGATGAATACAGAGTGTTCACCAACAAAGGGCTCCATCTTATCCACATTAACGCCAGATCAATGTACCATAAATTGTCAGAAATAAACCTGTTAGCTAATAAGGCCAAGCTTCAATAATTGCAATCACAGAAACCTGGCTGGATTCAAGTATAAACGATGGTGAAATAAACTTTCAAGGTTTCAATATGGTTTTGGTGACCGCAATAGGCATGGGGGAGGAGTATGTCTGTATGTAAAAAATAACATCACACACACAACTAGGGCCGACCTCCATGTAGAAAATCACGAAGCTCCGTGGATCGACCTACACCTGCCGAGGACAAGACCCATCACAATTGGGGTATGCTATAGACTACCAGACGACACACAATTCTTGACCAAATGTGAACGAACTTTGTCATCGCTAGACCCTCGGAATGAATCCATCATACTAGGGGATTTTAACCTGTGTTACAAACAACGAAATAATAGGCTTGTACGAGAATATAGGCATATACTGAAAATGCACAACACGGAAAACCACAAAAATTACCCTAGAGAATCACAAGGTTATCAAAACAAGGTCACTCAGAAACTACAAAAAAGAAACATTTCTGGACATTTTATGGAATACAGACTGGTCTCCAGTGTTTGGAAGTACAAACGTTCATGACGCATGGGTTGGCTTCAGAACCATCATCACAAACATCCTAGACGAAATAGCTCCTCTGAAAGACATACGAATTAAAGCAAGGTCAGACCCATGGATCAACAATGACATACTACACCATCTGGAACACAGAGACAATCTGTTAAAAAAGCTAGCGAAACATAGACAGGATCAAGGTCTGAAACATGAGTTCAACAGGGCCAGGAATAAACTAAGTAGGAAAATAAAATCAGCGAAAACTAATTATTTTCACAATAAGGCAGAGGAATATCAGAATAACCCAAAGAAACTATGGAGGCACCTAAAAACAACGGGCTACAGCAACAAGACAAGGGATTCGTCTAACACTAATATTGCTCTCACCATTAATGATCAGGTTTGCCACGATAAACGACAAATTTCAACCTACTTCAACTCCTTCTTCACTTCCATAGCAAACACACTTGCACAGAACCTACCTCAACCTCTCAATAAATACACGACAACAACGGCCACTTTTCGAAATTTCTACAGAGATAAAGACATACACCCGAACACATTTGGATTGCAAAATGTTACACCAAAATACACTTTTGACGAGCTGTCTAACCTAAATGTACATAAAAGCACAGGACCAGACAAAATTCCTGCCAAATTTCTACGAGATGGAGCCATTGGTATAGCAGGTCCCCTAGCTCACATCATCAACTTGTCAATTAACACCAACACAGTACCTGCTGAACTGAAGGAAGCTATTGTAACCCCTCTATTCAAGAAAGGAAATAAACTAGAAGTTGGCAACTACAGACCAATTAGCATAATATTATGTATTGTATCTAAAATCCTTGAAAGAGCAGTATACACCCAAATTGAACACTACCTCAAACAAAATGATCTATTCTATAAGTTTCAATCAGGTTTCAGATGCATGTACTCGACAGACTCCTGTCTCATCCACTTAACGGAACACATTCGTAAAGAAATGTCTAAAGGCAACTACACCAGTATGGTTATTCTTGATCTACAAAAAGCGTTTGACACAGTAGACCATGATATCCTATGTAATATACTACAAGCAATGGGCATAGGGTCTGTGAACTGGTTTAAATCTTATATTAGTAGTAGAACCCAAAGAGTCAAAATTGATGATAATATATCTGATTCTATGCCAATTAACTGTGGGGTCCCGCAGGGAAGCATCCTTGGTCCCTTACTCTTTCTCTGTTATGTGAACGACATGGAACTTGGTGTCTCATGTAAATTATTTCTGTATGCAGACGACAGCGTGCTTCTGGTTTCAGGAAAAGACCCAATAAGTATTGCCGCTTCACTTTCCAAAGGACTAGAATCATGTAGTGAATGGATAGACCTGGGCAAGACGGAAGCCATCTTATGTGGAACAAAACGCAAACTGAAAGACATTGTGGGCTTCTCGGTCAACTGTAATGATATTACTATAACAATAGTGTCACAAGTTAAATATCTCGGACTAAAACTGGACGCGAGTTTGTAAGGTGAAATAATTTTGGAATCTATCCTGAGTATGTGTAGAGCACGTATAAAATACCTGTATAGACAGGTGGGATGCTTGCCTGCGGCGACCAAAAAGACCCTCTGCCAAGCGCTTGTTCAATGTCATTTTGACTATTCTGTGTCATCCTGGTACTCTGCATCATCTAAATCAGCACAGCACAAACTTCAGGTCAATCAAAATAAAATGGTTAGGTTCATGCTGAACCTAGGACCCAGATCACATGTTGGCCAGGAACAACTTCAGTCACTAGGTATGCTCAATGTCTCTGACAGGGCCAAACAAATCAGGCTCACTAATGCCTTCAACATTTTCTATGCCAGAGTTCCAGAGTATCTAAAGAATGATTTTGTTAAAGCAAATGAGAGGAGTGGACATAATACAAGAAACAGGATGTTTAATTTTAAGGTCCCGAGAATCCAAGGACAGGGTAAGCAAACATTCTTCTTCACTGCCATCAAAGACTGGAACGACCTACCCCAGTCAGTCCGTGAAAAGAGAACACTGTATTCCTTCAGACGTAGCCTGAAGGAACACCTGAACCGGACAGCTGCGAGAAGGGAGCACCAAGATTATGTCTACTACTAAATACGACATAAGAGATAGACAAACCAAACTGAAATGATTACTGATTACGGATTACTGATATTTAGTATAGGATGTAAGGTATATTAAAATAACCCCCTAGAAATACTTTCTCTAAGGTATCTATTTCTTTATCGTCCCCATTTCCCCAGCTAACCTAATCCCACAAGGACCCCAATGGAAATACGCCTAACGGCCTTATTGGGCTATCCTTAGTTGGAATTATGCAAGGCTGGTACATGTCATATTTGTAACATACAATGTTGTACCAACTCTGTAAATTGCTAACTGAATAAATATTATTATTATTATTATTATTATTATTATTATTATTATTATTATTATTATTATTATTAATCGGAAAATAAAATGGAATTGTTCATGTTTTTCTTTTATTTGTCCTTCCTAGTTTTTACAATTTCTTCTCCCCCAGTCAGATGCCTCACCAAAAATAATCCCACAAAAATCTCTCTGGGTGGAGCAGCCCGCCCAGGTAGTCTCTCTCCTATATTAGCTAAAACATCTTTGACTCAGAGAGAGAGAGAGAGAGAGAGACAGACACAGTGTGTGAGAGAGAGAGAGAGAGTTACCCACTCTCCCTCTCGCTGTCACGCTTCGTATAATGCGTCGCACAGGTGCACCAACACAGGCAACATGGCGCAGCAAGCACTCAGAATACGGCGGCGGTGGCTGTGCTCCGACGATGTACACACTCTCTCTCTCTCGCTGTCACGCTTCGTATAATGCGGCGCACAGGTGCACCAACACAGGCAATACGGCGCAGCTCGTCGTCGTCGAAGTCTTCATCCTAAATTTTGTCTCTCCTAAATTGTTGTGGGTGAATCGCCCCAGGAGCCCGGCCAGTTAGTCTCTCTCTACTGTAGGTGGAGCAGCCCGGCCAGGTAGTCTCTCGCCAAGCGTCCTGGCTGTGTGAGTCTCCGACACAACAATAACAACGTCCAACCTTAGCCTATATTGGTCCTTTCTCCTATACTGTAATGTATAGCAATAGAGACAGCATTTTAGGAGAGACAATTTTTAGGAGAGACTGCCTGGCCGGGCTGCTCCCACCCAGAGAGATTTTGTGGGATTATTTTTGGTGAGGCGTCTGACTGGGGGTGCGACACATTATACGAAGCATGGCCTAGGACAGTAGACGACACATGATTAAACAAAGCATGACCTAGCTATACGACGCATTATACGAAACGTGACAGAGAGAGGGAGAGTGTGTACCTCGTCGGAGCTCAGCCACCGCCGCCGTATGCTGTGTGCTTGCTGCACCGTGTTGCCTGTGTTGGTACACCTGTGCCAACACAGGCACACACGAGACTGTATTCGGCTCCTCGATTGGGTTATGAAACGATCTTTCGCCCACAAAAATTTAGGAGAGAAGAAATTGTAAAGACTAGGAAGGACAAATAAAAGAAAAACATGAAAAATTCCATTTTATTTTCCGATTTACATTATACGAAGCATGACCTAGCTATATGACGAATTATAAGTACGAAGCACCACAGTACCAGTTACTCCCATTAATTTTAGGTCACTTCACTTGATCATAAAGTTAAGAAAGTGGAGGATCTGATGGGAGGGGATTGAGAGGTGCTTAGTCCGCTGTTGTCAAAGATACCCAGAGAGGCGACTACCTGGCCGGGCTGCTGCGGCGTCGCCGCTGTGCGGGTCCCTGTCGTGATTTTCACACACAAATCTTTAGGCGATCTTCTGCTGTCCAACGTGAGTTGGTGGAATTGGGATCGATCGGAAATACTTCGATCCGAGAGCTACGACCACCCCAGTCAGACGACTCACCAAAAATAAATTCTGCTATACGACTTGAGGTGACGGTGAACCTTTTTTCTTCGGGAGGGTCTAAATTTGTGTGTGTGAAAAATTTAAAGAAATCGAGTTGTCAATTATTTTGCCACGACATCTGTCACCCACAAAACATTAGGAGGGAAACATTTTAGGAGAGACAAGCACAGGCTTCGCCCTCCGGCGCGGGCTTGGCTTCTGGCGGCGGGCGCCTTCGGCGCTGCTCAAAATGTAAAGAGAAGGAAATAAAAGGGTGATATCATCATTATTGTTTTATTCATTAACTTAATCTGACAGTTTTGCTTTTTTCCTTGGGGAAGCTCCCAGCATTATTGCAATTTCTTGCAGCCTGTTTTCGTCTCTCTTCTCTTGCTCCCTTCGATTGGCTTCGTCTCTCTTCTCTTGCTCACTTCAATTGGCTTCACAACTCTCTTCGAATTTCGTAACTTCTCACACTCCTCTAGGTGCACGTCCAGTTTTCCATCGCCATATCAAAGTCTTCAACCAATATCTTGAGTACTGCCGTCATCTCTTCGGGAGCGAATAGAGCCTCAACTTCAGAATCACACTGTCCCAAATCTGTATACTTCCGCTGGAGCTCACGGTCGGCCTCAGTGTCTTCTTCTCGAATGATGATATTGGTGTCTACTAGCCTCTTATACTCTTCCGCTAAATATAGATATACATATTTTCCATAAATTATCTAGAAATCCGTTGCTAAGGGATTCAATTTAACAGAAAATATATACCTAAGTTAATGCTCGCAGTCTTGGTATTTTTGTATCATTTAAGAGGTGTTCATGTAGCCCTAACCACGACTGTACTTATATAAATATTCATTAACATTATCGCATCATAACATATCGACTACAATAAAAGTAATATATAGCAAAATATAGAAATAACCTTCATACATAAGAATAAAAGAAAATAGGAGTCTACAGAAAGCTAAGTGGCTAACACAAGGCAGTTCCCCCTCACACTCAACCCTAATTATAAGGCCTAAGTAGCCTATAGAGTCAGACCTAGGCCCAACTCACTAACACATATCGTATATATAGCCTACAAATTATCCTTTGGCTCTAGCCTCTACCTTATGCACCTAAACCATTAACTATTTCATAACATTTGATGCTCAATATATTTGTACTATCTGATAATGTTAATGTGTTAATTAATGACATCTAAAATAAATAATGTAGTCCTCTATACACAGTAAAACAAATTAAGAAAATACTATAGTCTGTGTATTAATGTACATTTTCTTATATGCACCTATTACATTTTCTATGTTAAAAAGGGTAGAATAAATTAAAAGTACACACACAATTCGCACGTGTCACCAATAATGTTGATAGTTTCTCGGTTATAATATTATATCGCCTCATTCTGATATATACGCTTAGATAATATTATGATACATCTATGGCTCGCTTTCCAAAGCGATTTGTTAGGAAATGCGAAATGGTAGATATTTTACGGTGATGTATTGGGAAATCATAGCGGTATCTGAAAACTATACCTATGGCGGGTGGATTTCGAAGCTAAAAGGATTATATAACCTATTTTCAGCACCACCAGTATAATTAATCAAGTATATAATGCATTTCGTAATAGATAAAGGTATCAAACGTTTTCAATAGGGGCTTCAATTAATGGAATAGGTATTAGGAAGACTTGGCACCTCAAATCTGACCAGTGTTACCAGATCAGATGGAGGTCTATTGTAGGAATGTGTTACCAATCGCATCGACCTTTAATAATTAAATCTCCATTAATATGGAATGTTGAGAGTTCTGCTCTTCGTTAATCGATAGAACTTTTGGACGGGATTCTGTAGAGCTCTTCAAAACTCGAGTAGCTATTATGGTTGATGAGAAAATAGACTGTATTTTGGTGCTGCCGTTTCTAAGCTCCGCCCCCCTCCGAGTCTTCTTACAGAAGTTTTGGGAACGAATTGTTCTCGTAAAATAATGAAGCTCAACATGCCACTAACATACCAAAATATAGCGATTTTGGTGCTACGTATGCTATATTTGGCGTTACCACTTCCATTTTGTTCAGTTATTATAAAATGGATGCAATATTTGGAATAAGCATAACATTTTACTCCTATTGCATATTTTTGGTAATGCTAGCCCTATTTCTGCCAGGTTTGCCCTTAAAATAACTTAAGTAACTCATATAACATAAAAACCAGTTGTTGTCTGTTGACGGACAGGCTCCTGGAAAATATCCTTTTTTCGGGACAGGCTAGTTTGGCCAAATCTGGGCCGGTCAGCAAAAATTTCACGTTAGGGAACCTTAACCCTCCAACCCCGGCTAGGGTAGATCGTGACTGTACTCTGTGTCCGGGGGTTTTGAGGAATTTTGGTCCATGTTGATTCACCTGTTACTCCTGAAATACATGACACAAAGTTATAAAAAAAAAAAAAAAAATGTTGCACAAACCTTCATGTGTAGAATGCCGTTGAGTAGAGGTCTCTAGCCCAAGTGATTGCATAATGGCGAGCGCGGGAAGTGGAGTGATTTTTATGCGGGAAAATCTTCCCGCGTTCGGATGCGTCGCCTTGGCCCAGGCCCCGGCTTGGCTAACCTACTGCGCACTTAGCCACTCGTCGCGCCAGAGTTTTTACCTCCCGGAGGCGATTTTATTTATTGATAGTGATGTTATTATAGTTATTTGGAGTCCAATTATATAAAATATGTGTATTAGGCTATCATTGTCAATAATATTTCACATTTTCACTCGATACCGTAGTTTTTATGAGTAATTGAGGCTGGTTATTGTTATATTAGGCAGTGATTATTCGTTATCACAGGTGTTTATTATACTTTGGCTATCTAATATTAGTTCGTGTGTCACTTTCACTTTGGTAAATATGCTTGAGAGAGTGTCACTGATAATGCTCATTTTCACTTGATACGGTACATTTTATTAGTAATTGAGGTAGGTTATTGTTATATTAGGCAGTGATTATTCGTTATCACAGGTGTTTATTATACTTTGGCCATCTAATATTACTTCGTGTGTCACTTTCACTTTGGTAAATATGCTTGAGAGAGTGTCACTGTCACTGATAATGCTCATTTTCACTTGATACGGTACATTTTATTAGTAATTGAGGTAGGTTATTGTTATATTAGGCAGTGATTATTCGTTATCACAGGTGTTTATTATACTTTGGCCATCTAATATTACTTCGTGTGTCACTTTCACTTTGGTAAATATGCTTGAGAGAGTGTCACTGTCACTGATAATGCTCATTTTCACTTGATACGGTACATTTTATTAGTAATTGAGGTAGGTTATTGTTATATTAGGCACTGATTATTCGTTATCACAGGTGTTTATTATACTTTGGCCATCTAATATTATGTCATGTGTCACTTTCACTTAGTTATATGCTTTGTAAACGTTTTATATACAATTTATTGTGTCTTTTTTCACTTATTTATATATGTTTTCATAATACATGACTTTTTTATCACAATACATTGTTTTATTTCCACTTGTTGCCTATATACATACATATTGTCAGTCTTTGGTACTTTCACTATGATTATTAGTTAGTACTCCTGCTTGGTGTGGTATTCAGCAAAGCACGGTATAGCACATAGTGACAGCTGGCACTCCACACACTGCATGGTGGTCTTTTTCTGCTTCCTCGGCCTCACCTGGCTGTTCCAGCAGACATGGCACCGCCTTCTGCTAATGGTGACTCCATCTCGTTCCAGAGGCAGGTAACCGAGCTTGTGCACATTTAGATACTGTGCACACTGCATACGGTCCTGAACGGGGCGCCCAGGTTGTGCCACTGCCCTCTGTGGCGTAGCATACCTGTCCAGGAGCTCCACCAACACCTGTTTTTGGAACCTCCGCAGGCTACTGAACTTCCTGGGTGTGCGCGGATTCCGAAGCCTGTAGATATTGTAGGCATTCAGCATTGACATGTCCACCATGTGCAGAAAGAACTTTTTGTACCATCTGCACGAGGTACGCAGACAGTCGATGAAGCCTATCTGCATGTCGGACTTGTCCACCAGCCTCATATTTATGTTGTAGTCCATTACAGCATCGGGCTTGGTCACCCTGACTTGGGTGCGGCGATCCACCTTGCCAGTCTCAACCATTTCCCCCTTGTGGACGGTGCTCAGGAGGTTGACCTTCCGCTGGTCGTGCCAGTGAATAGCCAGAATGGGTCCCGACTTCTTTTTGAAGACATCGCCTTTCTTGGTTTTAGGAGGGAAAGTTGGCATGCCCTTCCTTTTCGCTCTAACTGTGCCTACAGTCCCCGTCTTGCGCTGATGGAGGTACTTTGAGAGAGTGGGGGACGTGTAGTAGTTGTCCGTGTAGAGGACGTGATTCTTCTGGAAGTACCGGTTCATCATGGCTTGAACCACTGCTCCGCCAAAGCCAATGAGGGGGTCTATTTCCACGTCCCCTTCCTTCCCGCTGTAGACCAGGAAGTCCAGGACATAACCAGTTTGGCAATCGCACAGCACAAAGAACTTTATACCAAAGCGATGTCTCTTTGAGGGGATGTACTGCCTGAAGCTCAGCTTTCCCCGGAACAGCACAAGAGACTCGTCAATACAGACGTTGCAGAAGGGCGTGAAGTATGACGTGAAACGTTCTCGCATCATCTCGTACAACGTCCTAATCTTCCACAGCTTGTCAGAGAGATGCATGTCGGTGTTGGTGACAAGATGGAGCGCTCCGAGGATGTCGAGGTACCGGTCCCGAGAGATGTATTTCCCGAAGGCAGGGGTGGATATCAGATCTTTGGTGATCCAATAGTCAGCCAACCTGTGCTTCTTTACATGAGGCATTAGCATGGTGATTGCCAGGAACACCATGAACTCGGGATGAGTCACTGGGGTCCACCGCTTCATGAGGCCCTTGGTCACCTTGCCAAAAAAGTTCACCTGGATTTGGTGGTGCTTGTTTGTCTCTTCTATGACAAACTCAGTAACCTCCTTATCAAAAAATGCCTCAAAAAGCTCATGTGGTGGAGCATTGGGGCCTGCGGGAAAACTTGGGGTAACTCCTGAACCCTCCTGTACCTCATCAAAAGGGGTAACATCAGGGTCATTCACTTCATCAGCAGCCACATCCTGCCAGTTGAAAATATAAAATGGGTCCTGCTGGCGACGCTTACGAGGAGCTGCAGCTGGGGCAGCACGCCCACGAACTTTGGCGGCGCGCACCCTAGGGCGGCCAGGAGCGCGACGGCGCCCAGGCCCAGCCCGGCGGCCAGGGCGGCCAGGAACACGACGGCCCTGGGCAAAGCGTATGGGTTGAGGGTCGTCGATGTCCATAAAGTCATCGTCGTTGTCGTCAGAGCCGTCATCTTGCCCTGACGGTGGACCCAGGTAATCATGGCCAGAGTCATCTGTGAGGTGCCCTTCATCTTCAGACCCCCCCTCATAATCTCGCGGGGAACGAATGATGCGTGGGCGGTGTGTAGGTCGGCGAGGTGGGGAAGGAGTGGCAGGTGAGGCTCTGTCATCTTCATGCAGAGGTTCGGGGCTCCTTGGCCTACGACGATTCGTAGACAGCACTGGTTCAGTGTCTGTAGGTGCAGGTATGGATGCGAGGTCAAAAACATCGTCAGGAACCTCTGTTGTAGGCTGGAGAGGTGGGGTGGACCCTGGGGAAACTTGCGGGGGCGTATGGCTGGGACCGGCAGGGGTGGAAGCCGCGGGAGCCTCGAACAAAGAGCGCCTACTTGTAGCTCCTTTTTTCACATATTTTCTCCCTTTTCCCTTTTCTGTAGTAGTATGTCTCCTCTCGGGGGAAATAGGGGGTAAATAGGCCGAAAGTGGGGGGTCCTCAACCCTAGGCAGTGCTGGTGGTGGTGGGAAAGAATGGCGGGCGCCTGGGGCAACTTGGGTGGCGTGGGTAGATAAGGAAGACAATGGCGGGTCAACCTCACCCTCACGCTCAGCCTCACTGGCACCCTCACGCACTGCTCCCTCACCAAGTTTTAGGGCCTCTTTCCTGGCTGCCGCGGCCGCCTTTTCAAGAACTTGCTTCTTATAAAAGCGTATCTTGAATGGGGATTTAGCTGGCGAAGGGCTAGGTGTCGTGTCACTCAACCTAAACTTGGCAGTCGACCTAGTGCTGTCCCATTCGCTCACTCTCACTACACTCTCATCACCTTGCACAACTATATCACGTTCAGTACTATCATCACTTTCATCGTCATCGTCAAATCCAACAAATTGCGCGTCTCTTTCATGAATTTCGTCTAGATCGTCTAAATTTTCACTATAGTGAGACTGATAAGACTCGGAGCTATCACTGCCCAAGTCATCAACACTATTTTGTCCTTCACCACGTTCATAACTCCTCAAAGCTATTTCAATACCTCCGGGAGTCAATGCATCTTGTACGTGCCTTTGCGTTAGGGCGCGACGAACATGGGCAGGCGTCAAAGGGAGCAGGGAATCGGACACAGGGGAATCACTTTTTGGGCTAGTATCCATGTTGGCGGCAGGGTAGAGACTGTTTTGGTGGCGTACATGGTGTCTGGTGGCGTCACCTAGCGACCACGGAACGAAATTTTTACGCGCGCCATTCGAAAGCACATACGCAAGCAATGGTACAATGTTGTACCACCCGGGTTCCTCGGGTCAAAACATAATGGTACACACGTGTACCACCCGGGGTTGAAGGGTTAATGACACACCTTAGGGAACAAATGACCAATATTCAGTTTTTATACAGGATAGTTTTTAGCCTGTCCGAAAATTGTGCCTATCATAGGTGAACGTGCAGTCCAATAGCAAAAAAAAAAATCCTAACAAGTGAGCGTATCAATTTTTGGAGTTTGGCAGGTCTTCTTTGGGACAGGTTGAATGAGAGCAAACTTCCAGCAAGAAGGGAAAACGTTAGAGGAGAGACAGAGACGAAAGAGTTTGCCTAGGCAGAGGGTCAGCACGGAAGCACAGTGTTTTAGTACAACAGGAGGAACACCGTCCGGCCCGTACGCCTTTTTAGTATTAAGCCCAGAGATTGTAGAAAGTACTTCTTTAGAAGAGATTAGGATATTAGGCATAAGTAGGAGAGAGGGGGGTGGAGACGGAGGAATAGCACCGGAATCATCCAAGGTAGAGTTTCTACCAACATTTTGAGCGAAGAGTTCAGCTTTGTCAGAGGAAGAAGTGATGGTGATGCCATCAGAGTGGAAAAGGGGAGGGAAAGGCGAGGAAGAAAAATTGTTGGAGAGGTTTTTGGCTAGATGCCAGATAGCTTGGGAAGAGCTTGAGTTGGATAGTTCAGTGCATTTATTATTGATGAAAGAGTGCTTGGCAAGTCGAAAAACAGATTTGGCTTGATTCCGGGCAGAAACATGCTTCCTCCTTTTTGTGGACAGCAGTAGAACAAGCGTGAGTAAACCAAGATTTATTTGCATTAGACTGAGAGAAATAAAATGTAATGTACGATTCCATGCCCGAGAGGATTACCTCGGTAATGCGTTCAGCACTCTTAGAAGACATATTCCCCGGTTGTAACCACACACTCCTCTTTCCCATTTACCCTTATACAGGGGGACTATTATACCTGTCTTCCAGTCATCAGGTGCACTCCCTTTCTCCCATGCTAGTTTGCACATTTTCCATACCCATTCAATCACTATCTCACCACCATACCTCAGCATATCCCCACACACTCCATCTATTCCTTATGCTTCCCCATCTTCATTCTTTTAATGGCTTCACAAACTTCCGACCTCCTGATCCACACCTCCTCCTCCACTACTTCTCTTCTTCTCTCTCCCATACCGCACCCATCTATTTTTGCTGGCTCTTCATTCCTTACATTCAGCAATTGGTTGAAGTACTTACTCCATCTTTCGACTCTCTTGCTTCTCGGCTATCACTCGCCCATTCTTATCTTTCACACCCTTACTATTTCCCTTTCTACCTTCCTAACTTTCTTGACCTCTTTCCAGAACAGTTTCTTATACTCCCTCCATTTTACACTCCCGTTCCTTCCAAATTCCTCATAATTATACTCTTCTCTTACTTTCCTTCACTACTCTCTTCACCACTCTCTTTTTCTCAAAGTACCTCGCTGTTTTCTGTCTATCCAAATCTTCATTCCCTCTACTACCCAACCACTCTCTATATGCTTTTTTCTTGTCTTCAACAGCTATTTTTACCTCTTCAGTCCACCATGCTGTACCCTTCACTCCCCTCCCTCTTCTCCTTACTCCACACACCTCCTCACATGCTGCACATATCTCTTCCTTAAACACTTGCTCACCTCCTCCACTTCCTCCTTACCCTCCAGGTCATACGCAGAGTCACTAAAATGATACCTAGATTGCGTAATAAACCGTACGAAGAGCGCTTAAAAGAACTAAATTTGTTTAGCTTAACAAAGCGCAGAATGAGAGGTGACCTAATAGAGGTGTTCAAAATCTTCAAGGGATTCAGCAACCTAAATGTAAGCGAATTATTTACGATCAATCAAGCAACCACGAGAAACAATGGTTATAAGATTATAGGCAAGCGTTTTCATTCTCACGAGGCGAAGCATTTCTTCTTCAACCGCGTTGTGAATAATTGGAACAGACTACCCTCGAACATTGTAAACTGTAATACTGTCGAAACATTTAAGAACCATCTGGATAAACACATGGCAAATAACCCCCGATTAACACAGTTTCTTTCAGAATAACGCGCAACGAAATGTCAACGCATACCGCAATGTATATTGATTTTCATACATCTGTTCCCTTTCAGAATTGTAGAAAATAGAGTTAGCTTAGATTACAAATCAACTTCTTTTTTCTCCCTGTCCTGTCCGAATTTCCGTGTCAGTTTTTCAATACTGCATGGTATTTTTCCTATCTGTTTCCATGCCAGCATTAGCTGGAGGGAGTGGTGGGTGGGGAGGAGCCTTCTTCTTTGCTATCCTTTTCTCTACCTCGTAGTCAGTAGATTAGTAGTTTTAGATATCCAAACTGCCCCGTAAGGACCAATAGGTCTGTTGCAGTTTGTTCTCCTTTGTATTCCTTTGTATTCCTTTGTACCTCGATCGTCGTCTTTCTACTGCTCTCTTGAATTCTTCCCTGATCTCCTCCTCCTGCAACCTCTCCACCCTCCTTGCCGTTCCACCTTTCTCTCGCCTCCCTCCAGCTCTACTAATGGGAACAAAAGGAAATTGTTCTCTCTCTCTCTCTCTCCTGGCTGGCTGAGTTGGTTTAGTTCTCCACTTATACGGTGTTATACCAACATACAGTATATATGTTTCAAGTGTTGTGATTATTATGTTAACCTATTCAGTACCAGTGATATCCTTTTAAGTTTATTCTGGTTACTGTTAGACTATTTTATTCAGTTTAACCCTTTCCCTGCAGGCTTTAAAATCCTGTAAAAGCCGTAGAAATTGAGTGACAGTGAGTGGGACCGCGAGGGGCCCACCTCCGACTGTCAGCACGTCCAGTCGTGCACTGAGGCAAACTGAGGTACTAGACCAGGGTCTCAGTATTGCCCAACGCTACATTGATAATAATTAGCGAGTTTTCCCAAATGTCTATGGTAGTGCTGCGGGTGAACCCTGTGAGTTAGGAAGCTCGTTCTAGTGTCATTTTGAAGCTATTTTCGTCTAGTTATTGGCAGAATACATTTCATTTCATGAAGACACTTGATTAGTCATTCAGAAGTGCCTGAATATGCCCTAAATAGCCCAAATAGCCCCGCAGAGAAAGGGTTAAAAAAAGGCGTCCAACACTTAACAGGCTTCGAACTACTTCACTTATTCCTTTTTAGTACCACAGATCCTTCTTAAACTGCACATAGCTAGTTTAAATTAAAAAAGACATCGCCGGTACAGAAGGGGTTAATGATTTCTAAGTTAGCTTATATTTATTGGAAGCTTTCCTGCTTAGAGAAAGTTAGTCAGAAACAATTATATTATTCTTAGACCTGAAACCTTAACACCTTACGAGCGGCCTATGCGGTTTATTTATATGTACCGCACAGCGGGGTGTTTTTAGCCAAAATATGGCTGTTTACGTGATCATTTTCATGCCTAAATAAGACCCAGAACGTAAAACAAGTACCTATCCCTGAAAGGGCATAAACAGAGCTTTCGAATGACACCATAACGATCCTTGTATGATGGATAGTTTTCTTGCAATAACCGTGCAACGCGAGTGCAAAAAGCAGGTAATTCGGTACTTTCGGTACATAATTGAGTATGTAGCGAGTGAGAGAGGGAGGAGGGAGCTGAGATTTGTGTCAGTAGGTTCGCCGCGGTGGTCTGGAGCAGTCATACGCTCGCTAGTCTCCTGCCACCACTTGTCTCTCTCTCTCAGCCACATTACGTGCTGAAATTGCCACTCGATCTATGTCGAGCGCCGCCACATAGTCCAGCTTTATTTAACTCGACTTAAGTGGTGAGCCGCTTTTTAAGGGTTAAGGTCATACATTTTACCCTGAAATATGGTGGTAAGCCTGAACAGAGTGATTTATGTAATTTGGCACTGTAGGAATCATGCTAATTTCTACCTAGTGTCAGAGAACAATAGAGGCTAAAATAATCTCACATTATGTAGTGGGGGAGGAGGGGGGAATAGTTTAGCAAGACGCACAGGAATATCGACTTTTTATATTACCATCACTAAAGAGGACTTTTGATTATAAAGTTTAAACACGATTGCCAGTTGATCTAAGTAGCATCAATATAATTTGTTTTTATTAAAGTTGAATTAATGTAGAGCACATAAGAACAAAAATTATCAGTTGATTCACAGCCATAATTAGCTTAATTCGTCATTAACAAACATGTTATAATCTGCAATTTTTTAAATGACTATTCTAAATCCATTAGACCCATAAACAATATGCCTCGTTTGGGTCAGAAGGCCAGGTGACCCCGTTTTCGCTACATCCAATATACTTAAAAATACACCAACCATGACTCCCATACACATGGAATGTCGAAATATGATATAATAAATAATCGTGAATTACATCTTCAAAGAAGCATTCGTTTGAATTAGATTAAATCTTGACATATCTAATCTCGGTAAATTAAACTCCATGTATACTGAATCATCCACTGATCTTTTATGATAGCTCCATTAGTTTTGCTTACAAAACCACAGCCTTTCGATGTGATTTCCACAGGCTTTCACAAATATTTCAATTTGTAATCAATATTTTTATGATTTCCCGATGCATGGCGCATATTATATGCTATATAAAGTAAATTAAAGTATCTATTAACCCACTGAGCCCCAGCGACGCAAAGTTTGCATCCACAATGTATGTAACGCTAAACCCCAGCGACGCAAACCATGCGTCCACCACTAAAAAATCTATTATTCGCCTCGTATGGTAAGAAATGGCCTGAGAATTGGAGGGGGGGTACCGTAGAGTGTTGGCGAACAGGGACGGTATGCGTGAACCGGCCAGCCAGGCCGCGCGGGTGGTGGTGGTGGGATTAGTGGTGCCACTTTACCCACTTATATCACCGCGACTTTGGACCTTATTTACTCCTGTCGTATGGGAGCTACAGGGTTGAGATTTGTGTGAGACACTCCTTAGGGTGTACGCATTACAATGCCATACTCAGTTGTCACCCTAGTGCTGCCGGGCGGGTGGTCATGCGGGGGAGGTGATGAAAAACACTGTACCCACTTATATCCAAACGACTTTCGACCTCATTTACTCTTGTCCTATGGTAGCTATAGGCTTGAAATTTGTGTGAGACACACCTTAGGATGTACGACTTACTTGACCATGCTCAGCTATCCCCCGAGTCCTGCCGGGCGGGTGGTCATGCGGGGGAGGTGATGGAAGACACTGTACCCACTTATCTCCCAACGACTTTCGACCTCATTTACTCTTGTCCTATGGTAGCTATTGGCTTGATATTTGTATGGGATATTCCATAGGATGTAGGCAATGTATGGCAACCCATAAATCTCGGTTTGTTGGGACAAGGGACGTGCGTGACAAAGGAAAGTCAGTTTACCCATACATCTCGCGAGTGCAACACCATGTCGGATTTACCACGCCGTTACCCACGCAGGGGAATATCCCTGGCCGATGCATTGGCCATACTTGAGGAGAGTGATGTGCCTGATAGTGACACTGGATCATCAAATGACGATTCAGAGGACGAATATAGTCCCACTGTGGCCGAGTATGATGAAATCCATGAGGAGGAACCCTATCTCCCCATCTCTGAATGGTACGCCAGGTTACAACAAAGGGAGGAGAGTAGCTATCGTTCCCCTGCTCCTCCCCGTGACATAGTGGACTCCCCAGCAAGTGGGGAAGAGGAAGATGAGGAAGAGGAAGATGACCCAGACCCCATGGCCTTCCTCAACATTCCACCTTCTCATCGTAGGGCAGAGAAGAGAAGAGGTGAGGATTTGGAGGGGGAGGAGGAGGAGGAGGGTGAGGTGCGCCAAGATCCGACACCACACGTGCCTCGCCGTGGTGCTACCCCACCGCGTTTGCCTTCCCCACCACCCCTCATTCCCTCGCCACTCAAAGCGCCAACCCCTCACACTTTCTATGGGTTGCGCAGGGGTGCAGCCATATTAGCAGCGCAGCCATTGACTTCTTCTTCAGAAGCAACAGATGAGGATATGCCTGCCCTAGAATCATCTCCACCACGCCACCCACGCCGCCACCCACGCCCTGCCGCACGCCACCTGTTTCCCTCATCACCCCGGATTGACTCGCCCCCACCATCACCTTCCGGACCACTACCATACTCACCTGTACCTTCTCCTCAGCCTGGGACCTCCCACAGACACGACACTCAGACACCATCACCGCCTGCGTCGCCATAACGCCCTGATCGTGCGCAACGCCCTATAAACATACGTGGGCGTGCCCGTGGTCCTGTGCGTGTGCGTGGCCGAAGGGTGTCTAAGGTGACCCTAATACGCCCCACCCCTGGCGGTACGAGACCAAGGGCTGGGCCGGCTCGACAAAGGTCGAGGGCAGGGGCAAGAGGGCCAAGAGGGGCACGGCAAGAGGCAGGGCAAGGCCCTCCCGCCCTGATGGTGACTCCCTTCCTGACGACTCTGACGACGAAGGTGCCGCTCAACCCGACGTGTGGCATTGGGTTGATGGCGACAACTTTATGCCCACCGACTACAACTTTGTGGGCGCTGGGATTTCCGGCCCTACGCTCCCAAACCAGGGGCGGCAGACCACGAGACTGGAGATCTTCAGGCAGTTCTTCACTACAAATCTCGTGGCTCTAATTGTTGACCAGACCAACTGGTACAATTATTATTTCATGGCTGGGAAGGAGCAGTCAAAATACTCTGCAAGGCTGTCATGGTCCTCCCTAGATATCCCAGAGTTTTACACACTCCTGGCCATTGTAATGCTGATGGGGGTCACAAGGAAATCCTCCATAAAAAAGTACTGGTCCTGGGATCCTCTCATCCGAACCCCTATTTTTGGCCAAATAATGAGCAGAAATAGGTTCACGGCCATAATGGAGAACCTCCATTTCATCGACAGCCTGGCAGCCCACACCAGAAATCAGAGTCAACCTAGAGGAATGAAGGACCCTATGGAGAGAATAAGACCCATCTTCGAGTACCTGAAGCTGAAGCTTGCTGCCGCCTTCAAACCCCATCAGAAGCTCATTATTGATGAGAGTTTGCTGCTGTGGAGGGGGAATATTGGCATCCGGCAGTACATGCCCAGCAAACGACATCGATATGGCCTGAAGACCTTCGTGATGTGTGACTGTCGAACCAGTTACATCCAGGACCTAATTCTGTATATGGGCAAGAAAACAGAATTGGTGGAAACGAGGACATACAGAATTTCTGGGGCCGTCGTCATCACCATGCTGCAGGGCTACCTGGACAGGGGCCACATACTGTACCTGGACAACTGGTACACCAGCCCCTCCCTTGCCAAGTTCCTGCATAGCCGCACTACAGGAGTCTGTGGCACCGTCAGGAGGAATCGGATATTCATGCCCGAACTACCACCCAGGCGGGAAAAGGGCTCCATCATCCACAAGCAGGCTAACAATGTCCTCATGTTGTCCTGGATGGATAACCGGGATGTGAACGTCCTCACAACAGTCCACCTTCCCATCTTTCAAGACAGCAGACGTCGTGACAGAGCAACTGGCGAAGTTATCAAGAAACCTTTGGCCATCTGTGATTATAACATCAACATGCGGCTGGTGGATAAATCAGATGCTGTCATCTCGTCATGTGAGTGTGCAAGGAAGACGATGAGGTGGTATAAGAAGTTATTCTTCCACCTCCTCGATCTCACCCTCTATAACAGCCATATCCTCTACTCAACAATCACTGGCAAGCAGGAAACGATGGAAAAGTTCTGCATCGAGTTGTCCAGGGAGGTGTTGAGGGAATACATGACTGCCCCCCACTTCCAGCAACCCCCTGCCCATCGACGCCCAGCAGCAGAAGGGATTGCCAGGCTGACACAACGCCACTTCCCTGAATATGTGCCGCCCACAGAAAACAATGACAAACCCCGAAGACGGTGTCATGTGTGCCGCAACACGACACAGAGGGAGCCTAAGAGATCAGATACCAGGTGGATGTGCAGAGAATGTGATGTTCCACTGTGTCTCCCGGACTGCTTCAGGGAGTATCACACCCTTGACCATTTCTAAAACTGTACTCAAAGACTGCGATAGAAGACGCTATGAAATGTGAAATGTGTGTATAAACCTAGTGTAAATAATGAATATATACAAAGTGCCGAACACAATATGTAAGTGAGATTGACACTCAAATATACCTAAAACGGTGACGGACACCAATAAGTGTAAATATATACTATTTCTAAGTCAAACGTGCGTAAAACAATGTGTGAAACTCATATTGTATAACTATAACACATATGATAAAGTAATAAACTGAATAAAGAGGGGAAGAGACATGAAAACTGAATAAAGCAGGGGAGTAAGAGAGAGAGATGCAAGAAAAGGGAAAGTGTTGGTGGCGCGTGTCAGTCAGCTGGGTGTGTGACAGTTCGTGCGTTCTGTTATTGCCGGAGCAGATGAATACACAAAATATGCCGGATTAAGGGAACTAGGTACACCTTTAATTAGAACATCTAGCACCCTCCCTGTCTTGTCTTTAGCCCTAAATTTTCGGTTCTTATTGATCTCTATGGACCATTCTATGGGGACTGGAGGGTCTCCTGACACAGATGGTTGAGCTATAAGGGGCTTCTCTGGTACTACAGGTACCCAAGAGCAATCATTACCATAGAGGAGAGGCATAGGGCCTTTCCTCACCGGTAACTTGTCTAAGGGGGGCGGTTGAACGTCAGTAATCACCTTCAAGTTGGACATTGCTAGCGCTGCCGGTCCTATAGGACCTGGGGTCGTTGCCACCACTGGGGTAGGGGATGACGTCGAAATTGACGGAATATCTAGTGGTCTCACCACAGGAGTACTAGCGGGAGCAGTTGAGGTAATAACCGGTTGATGATCTGACAAGACAGGGAGTTGGTACTGCTGTAATACCTTATGTAATAAGTCATTTACCTGGTCCAAAGTCATCCATTGTCGTTAGGGATCTTGGGATTAATTTGAAGTAGCCTCAGAATAATTACTTGGAAGAGACTGAGGAGCCGGGGAGAACATAGGATCCGCCGGCTCCTCACTCTGCTCCAAGAGTTCATGTGATGCTAACTCTTGAGAGTCCTCGTGATCCATAGGGGGCCAAGACAAATCAGGCACCGAAGATGGCAACACGTTGGTGTTGCCATCCTCAGCCTGTTCTAGAATGACATTGAGTGATGGTTCTGGATGGCGCCAGTAACCCCCTGCCGCCAAGGGCTGGGGGTCGTGAGTCATCGGAGAGATAATTTGTGCCCCCCGCCGGACGACCCTTAAATTGATCGGCCAATACCCTACTATGGCCTGTTGATCTCACACCCCGGGGAACCATAGACAATTTTGGTATTGCAAACGTTACATCAGAAGGTACATGCCTAGAATGTTCCTGACTAGTAGTGGGTGTCTGAGTGTCAGAGGGAGGTGTGGGTGCTGACAGTGGGGGGGTCTCCCGCCGGCTGCTTGATGAGGTATACTCTTCTCTCCGGCGTTTGTGCGACCTCGAAGAGTCCGAGGTAGAGTGGTGAAAGTGTTGCGGTGGGGACTTCGACCTGGACCTCGATTTCCGCCGCATGGCACGGACCGAGGAGGGGACCTCCGTGACATCGCTCTCGCTACTACTATTGACAAACTCTTTGCTTATGGCTTTAGATTTGACCTTAGGTCTGACCGCTTTAGAGGGACCGAGTTTTACTAAAGGTGACTTTATAATGAGCTTTTCCCATAAGACCTCATCATCACACTGGATGGCCTTATGGGCAATGTCCTTAGCGTATGTATTGAATTTCGCTTTAACTTCATGCAGAGCCGCCAAACATGAAAGGTCTGTCTTAGCTAACAAGGTGGACTTTAATTCTGAACAGACGGCGTACTTTTTTGACAACCACACGCCGCGTGAGCGGTCGAGGCACTTGACACATTTAGTGCAAAAAGTATGAGCAAACACTGGTAAGAGGGAACAATTGGGTGTAGCGCAAAGATCAAATCTAAGCATAGTGCCGTTCAAAGAGAGGGTCCCCTCCTCCGCCGGGATCCGATGGCCAACTCCGCCGGAGAAGTAGCCTGGGGGCCTGGAAAGACCATTTCCTGGAATCGATGCTCATAAGGATAACCTGCGAGGTATTATACATCCTATCTCAATTCTGCCGGGAACTTAGTTAAAAGTGAACCACTATTCTAACCTTCCGCCGGATCTGTCTAGCTGAGTTTCTCAAAAACTTACCTGTGACAAGCGTCACAGGTCCCTTGACCTTGTTAAGTTGTGACTCTATTGAACCAGTTTGCAAAACTAATATATCACGTAGTGAACACTTGACTGATGTCGCCGCGGGCGATGAAGTCATCACGTGTCACTAGGCCAGACAGGGTGAATTCACTCGGCGAGCCGAGATGGTAGCCCTGGTAGGAATGCAATTCCGCCGGGAGAGTGTGGTTCAGCCAAACCACGCCGGGATCTTCTGAATGTTCCTATCCGCCAGAGGTGGACTACTTGAACCCACCGCACGGGGCTGCCGGAACAGACAAAAACTGCCGGGAAACAGGGTTGGCACAGCCCTTTTCCTGCAGTCCCACACACATAAATAAAATGCATCATGACATATAGGGACGTCTGCCATGCCCCAAAGGCTTGAGCTCGCATGCAAGAACCAACACAGGGAGAAAACATACATAATCAATAACAACAGAAAAATTTAGACACCTAAATTACCTGTAGCCTATGATGGAGACCCCTAATTATGATGACCACGTGACCCGAAAACATCCCAGCCGATGACGCTCCGGAACCAGAAGCCGCACCATGTAGAGGGAGGCCCCCATCAAGGGGCCTAAGCAAAACACGAACCCTGGAAGGTGGAGCACCACGTGCAGACACCCTTAAACCAGAGCATTTGCTGATAATTGTAGAAAGTGGCATGTACTATCCTCAATATTGACAGTCTGTATCATGCCTTGTAGCGTGGTCGCCTTCTAGCTAAATAAACACAACAACTAAGGCGTCATACAAAAATAAAACAACACACGCGGTCCACCCATCCGGGACTCCTGGACGCCTGTGACAATGGTACCCTATTTTAACACACTCTTCCTGCGGACCGACCAATCTGGCAGCCGTGCTAGCTAATCTAAACCCTGTTACTACAACACAGATATATACAAATGAGTAAGGACTCACTAGAAGCTCTGCGAACGTCGAATGAAGTGAACACGGCGAAAGCCCTGTGATCGGGAGGGACGCGGAAGAAGGAAGGACGAAGATGGCCGCTAGGGGGCCGGGTATCAGGGAAGCCAAACATGAGAAATCCACGTATATGGCAAGTCATATGATAACAGATATTAAATTATCTTTTCTTTTTTCTTTTTTACGGAGTTTTTTTCTGTAGGGTACCCAATCAAAATGACGATCCCATAAGGGTATTAAGCGTGCACTTATGATGAGTACTCCATGATCTTCCGCGCGGATTATTCAAATTGCTGGCACAGGATGTTGAATGGAGACTATTAATGTCATCGTCAGTGATGAAGGGGCCCTATTAAATATAACTCCTTCGGATGTAACAGAAGCACGTAAATCGATTAAATTAGGGAAAAGTGACGGTAATTTTTCGTTAAACTCTGATAATATAATTCATTCAAGCAACAAATTAAACATATATCTTTCTATTTTGTTTACACTAATGTTAAGGCATGGAATATCTCCTGATGGAATGCTTACAGGTACAATGGTTCCTATCCCTAAGGGACGATGGACTAATTTGTGTGTGTCAGAGAATTTTAGAGCAATAACACTTAGTAGTATTTTAAGTAAACTTCTTGAGAACATTATTATGACACGAGAAGAAAAACAGTTACTGTCGCATAATTTACAGTTTAGTTATAAGGGAGGATCTTCTACTAGCTTATGCACTAGTTTAGTTCAAGAAACCATCTCTTATTTTAATTACCACAAAACTAATGTTTATACTTTATTATTAGATATTACTGTAGAGCTGGGCACCACAAACAAAAAGTCAAGTCAGCAAACACAAATCAGCAAACCCAGAACATAACTTCAGCAAACACAAATGTGCAAACCTTGTGAAATTTCTAGTCCTCAAATGCAAATATGCAAACGCAAACCGTTTTTTATTAATTTTAAATTTAAACTACAGAATCAAGGGTAAATCAATAAATTAAATCTCTAATGTCAATAAATATATATTTACTTAAATATAATGTTGCCCAACTTCCATGGACCTCAAGGATATACATACAGGCTTTTAAAGCTTGGAAATTGCTGTAAATTGCCAAAACATTCCAGAACGTCACCCGCAGTGAAAGGGTTAATATATATAGCATAGGCCACTTAGTTTGCCCACATGGGCAGTAAAACGTTGGGGCAACTTGTTTATGGGGAGAGTGCTTCAGTAATAATCAGTATTCGCAATTCCGCACCATTCAGGAGGTACGCCGGATCACAGAGGTGCAAGGAGGCAATTTATTCGTGGTCGCCCCTTTGGGAATGGCAATAGGCTATATATGCCTAGATAGGTCTACTTTAGATAGATTAAGTAATTTAATAGAAAGTAGCCTAGGCCTATTAATTTTAATGCTCAGAATAAAGGCCTAGCTTCAGATCAAAATTTAATGAAATTTTATTGTAGACTAAATTTAGTCTAGGCCTATATGATACTTTCAAAATTAACACTTTCTACTTGACACTAATAAAATGAGTGTGATTATAGGCCTAGGCCTATACATAGAAGTTAGAACATGCAATATTTAGCCTACATGCTTTGAGGCATTTTGATGGAATTAGTGATTGACTGATTATAGCCTAGACCTAGGCTAGCCTATATATATAGAAGTTAGAAAATGCAATATTATTTAGCCTACATGCTTTGAGGCATGTTGATAGGATTAGGGTAGCCTAGGCCTAACCTAATAAAATTACTTATATTAGTAATTAGCCTATAGGCCTAGGCTATATTTAGAAGTTAGAACATGCAATATTTAGCCTACATGCTTTGAGGCATTTTGATGGGATTAGTGATTATAGACCTAGGCCTAGGCTATATAGCCTAGCCTATATAGAAGTTAGACTTAGTCTAGGCCTACATGCTTTGAGGCATTTTGATGGGATTAGGGTAGTCTAATAACATTAGTTTAGGTTAAAAATTAACAGGCTATCAATCAAATTAACGATAGCCTAACTTTATAATCTTAAATTAGGCTAGATTATAAAGTTATAAAGCCCTTCTCCAGAGACATCTTCTTGGAAATTACAGGCCCATAGAAGGTTTCTAGGTGGGGCCAGGGGTGGCTTAGGTCCTCGATTTCTGCATGCTCTGCAGAATCACTGTCAGATGATGGTGGTGAACTGCTCCCCATGCTGTTGGCAGCTGCGGTAGGCATGATGGTAGACTCCATGTTCATTTCAATAGGCCGAAAATATAAACAAAGTTGAAGTGCTAGCAGGTTGGACTGCTGTGTGTTGTAGGTGTTAGCTCGACGCTTGCTACTAAGTAAGTGAAGAAACCGTGAAACGTGAAGAGCCGATGTATATGCCTAGATTCCAGAACACAGGTAGTTGGCTTGGTCACATGATTTTTTTTGGCCGGAGCTGCAGGAGCGGCCCAGGGCTGGCTGGCGGCTGGAATTTTTATTTTGCGGACTCGAGGTTTGCAACATGGAGGTACTTTCCAGAGCTTCAAACCCGCAAATAGGCAGCCATTTTGGCGCCAACGCTAATTCGCCAACAAAATTACACTTCCGCCATGGCGGAATTGGCTATTTGCGGAAGTGTTGGCTAAAGTGCCCAGCTCTGGATATTAGCAAAGCTTTTGACAGAGTAAATTACTGTATGTTGTTTCGAAAATTACTTAATCGACAGGTATGTCCAAATATTTGTAGACTTCTGTTGAATATGTATGTAAATCAGAAATTAAGAGTGCGATGGGGACAAGCACGATCTGACTATTTTGCAATAAGTAATGGGGTTAAGCAGGGAGGGGTAATATCACCTATTTTATTTTGTGTATATATTGATGGTTTACTGTCAGAGTTAGTAGACAGTAATATTGGTTGTCACATGGGAGGGACATATGCTGGAGCTGGAGCCTATGCTGACGACTTAACTCTGTTATCACCAAGTGTTGAAGCTTTAAATGATATGGTAGACATTTGTATTAAGTATGCTGATAAACACGATGTTATTTTTAATGCGAGAAAGAGCAAGCTGGTAATACACAGCTATAATAAACTGATATACAAATACCAAATATTAATATTAATGGTGATATTATCGAGGTGGTCAATTCGGTGAGTCATCTCGGTCATACTTTAAATAGCAATATTAGGAAGGTTGATGTCAGCAAATGCATACATGATTTTAATCGTCAGTGTAATTTTTTCTTTGCAAATTTTAAATATGCCAGCTCGGAAATGAGAAACTTTTTATTTCATAAATATTGCACGAGTTTTTACGGCAGCCAAATTTTGCCTCTATATGATGGGCATATGAATGGTGTGTTCAGGGCCTGGCGAGTAGCAGTTCGTAGAGTTTGGAAGCTTCCCTGGACTACACACTGTAATTTACTCCCACACCTAGCAAATGTTATGTCACCTGAATTGTGGTTTGCTAAAAGAATAATGCAATATCTAACAAATGCTCAAAATTCACCTAATCCTGTTATCCATACCATATAATTATAATATGGCTAAACCAGGCCCTTATTCAGTTATAGGCGGTAAAGTAAGGCACTTAACTGCAATATATAATATGTCTGAGAAGAATGTTATTAGGAAATGGGAATCTATATGCACTAGACAAGAGAACGACATACGATTAGGTGAACAAATTAAAGAATTGTGTGGCATGAGGGATAAAGGTGATGGTATTTTATCTAGGGAAGAATGTGTTCTTATCATAAACCAACTATGTACAGAATGATTATCTGAATTAATGAATTTAATTGAAATATGTTTTAAATATTGTCTAATATACTATGCATATTAATTGTGGGTGATGTGTGTGTCTGAGTGTTGAATTACAATGTACATTTTTAATGTGAATAAAGAACTATGAATTGAATTGAATTGAACTAAAATGAATGCAAAATACAAATTAATGAATCAAAACTGTGATGTTCGTATCTACCAGATCCACTAACCCAAATCACCTTGCTTTGGTTATTGTGATACCAGAGGTAAACTACCAGATTTCCCCCCCCCCCCCCCCCCCGCCCCAGACACCATATTCAATGAAGCCCGCCATCAGTATCCAGCAGTCCCGTTTCTTCAAGTCGCTAGCTGGGACCTCCTACGTCCCAATCCCCCATCCTCCCTTGGGAGGATCCAACCCTTCTAACTGGCAGCCACCCCTGCCAGCCCAAATCAATACAAAGATAAAGTAGAAGAAGAGGAACAAGATAAAGGCTAAGACAAAGCCTGTCTACGACTAGAAACCTGTCCTTTTACAAACCCCTTCCACCCCTGCTAAACTCCAGGCTCCCTTAGTTCCTTTGCCTGACAACCGTGGCAAACGTCTAATGTTTTGAATAACGAGTTACCATAAGTATTGCTGTTTCCTGTTTCTGCATCCTTCCTAACGTAATTAATACAACAACACACATGCTATTCCTTTTGTTCCTATAATAGATATACTAATCTGGAAGTTACCTTGACGACTCCACCAACGTAGACTGATATATATTTATAATTAATTTCCATAGAAGACTTTCAACACATCACTTGTTACACAGTAAATACTTCACTAACTCACCCTCCCTACATTAATCCAAGTCTAACTATCGCAGGCTCTATCTATATATATATATATATATATATATATAATTATCTTGTATGTACTTATTGTCTTTCATTCAGATGAACACTGTTTGTTAATTGTTTTGCTACATTTTGTAAATATACTATATACACTGTATATGTGTATCTGTTGAGGACATACTGCACCCATACAATTGCTAACGAAAGCATGATATATTGGCAGGTACTTAGCATTTAACTAGTGGCAAAAGGTGGTATTTTCTTGCATAACAGGTAGAATAGCTCTCAGACGAGTCAGTCATTTATGTATTTAGCCCAAGTAAAGTAAGACAGTCAAAATGGCCAATCATACTAGGTTTCAGATTCCCTTCCATCAATTTTACCCAGAATCTATGGACATAAAGGCGTACAAACAGATGACAGAGCCTGCCACGAAAACAGTTTACGATAAGGACAAGGAGAGAGTTACAGTGTTAATCACCTATATAAGGGTTAAAGCTTGCTGGAAAGCTTACAGAAAACGTTCAATGGGACGATTTAAATTATATTCTAGTCAATTATCTCGAACCTTCACTGGGCCCCAACACAATAACGATAATATTCAACGGTAACCTGGAATCTCATTCATAAACACCCGTCTATGGCATACGCTAATGCTACTACAAGAGACATACTTAAAACGGTGTTTGAGCAACAAATGCACTTACTTCCCAATGACATCAACCAACATTTTGCCATTAAAGACCCTATGAATTCAGAGAAAGTTATGACCTTGATCCAAAAACTACTTGCAACCTGAACCAGTGCGACAAACAGTTCCCAGGTTTGCTTCCTCGGGAGGATACCATTGAAGCCTCAAGCTAGTGGGAAAGGTAATTAGAAAATAAGAGGATTGCAACCCAATCCCACCAAGTACCCCCAAATCTAAACAAAGGAAGGAGAAGTGTGTACCATAGAAATCGACCTTTTAAACATAAAGCGTATAGTCAGAGCTTTGCCATGCATGTTTATAGAGATCGTATATTGGGGAAATTGTAGTCAGATATACCCGCAACAAAGCCATACGCTATACCAGCGCCATGGCCCATGCCCACAGCCCCCGTCAGGTAAGCTCACACCTTGGAGACACCGACTAGCATACTCTCGGCCCGAAAATGAGCCTATTGGTTATCAGGAGCTAGACATCTTGCAAGAGGTCACCCATGCAATGGAAGATGTCAAGCTTTTGTGTTATGAAATAGCAGGTGACGAGGAAGATATTTAGTAAGATCCCCACAATATCTTCAAGTCGTAGGGGCCACCAACGATTAGTACAGAAGCCCAATTTATCCCAAAATAAAGCTTAATAGAGTGAAAGTCAGAATTAAGGTAGACATGGGGGCAGCTTACTCTTGTTTGATTAAGCACCAAATTCTTTCTCAAACAATAAGGAATTATGAAGCATTATGCAAGTCCGAAACCAGCCGATAAGCATTGAAAATACCCTGTTGAATGTCAGAGGCAACACCTTACCTTTAAATGTTAGCACCCACAACGGAAAGAGAACCCGGCATCCCATAGTCATAGATTCCCCAGGCCAGGCATACGACGGATTCATGGGGCTCGATTCATTGCAGCTGTTAAAGGCCGAGATTAACTGTGTACACCGTAATCTTAACTTCAACCACAACAGTCTTTCATCCTCGCATGTCTTGGCTCAAGCCATTACTACGAAGGTAACCACAGTTCCCCTCGCCACCAAGTTCTGGTCTCAATTCAGCGCCCCACAGACACGCCCCTGATGTTTTCGCCATGCTCTGCTCACCCGATCGGGCCTCAATGATTGATTTCACCTGCATTACTGCCACCTCACGTAAATTCCCTCTTAATTGCAAATAACACAGACAACCCATTAACCCTCCAAAGAGGGTTGATAATGGGTTACCCTGTGGGTTATGACGAGGTTTGCCCGGCAATCCATGACACCATCTGAGATACCCGTGCATGTAACGGTACCCATTTTTTTTTTTTTTTTAAACTCCTTCTCCTCTCTTTTGTATACATCTTCACACAGTTCCGAACATCACAGGCCACAACCACGTTCTTATACATAATATTCACAAGTGGAGACCTTTCATCTATCAGCCATTACAGAGAGAGAACAAAAAAGAACAATTCTTAAGCAAAATGAGGACAATCAAGTAAAACAATGTTTGTGTCACCCTCGAACAGCCCTTGGTCATTGCCAGTTGTAAAAGTAAAAACAAAAAAACAAAAAACGGATCCCTACGTTTCTGTGTTGGTTAACGCCAGTGTTTATGTTGTTTTTCTGTGTATGAAGGAGACAAAAGGCAGAGCTACCTGTAACAAGTGTCTCCCCGAAAGTTATAACAGTGATATTCGCTATTTTTAGCGTTTTTTAGTGTATTGGAAAGAAGTTTGGTGTACATGTTTAGCGAAGTCAAATGAGTAGGACGAGGAGGTATTTGTGATGGCTATCTGAATTACTCTCTGTGTAGGTGAGACACAAACTGAAACAGTGAGGGAAGCCAGACACATAACACAAGAGTTCCTACAACTCCTTATCACAGATCTATGAAACCTCCCCTGGGTATTGCCTGCTCGATTGGTGTCTACAATATCCCAGGTTAGTTATTCACGGATATTTAATTATGAGACTAGGTTCAGGAGATGGTATATGCATATATATATTGAATAATGGTCAGACTTGTTTGCATGTAGGCAAATCCAAGTAATAGATATAAATGACCCAATATGATTAATATATAAATGTAAATAATGCTATGCACTTAATATGCACGTTTATCAATTTTTATGCTATGAAAGCTACTATAGACGTTTTGCGAAATAGAAAGTATCTTTCGAACTTACTTTAGACGTGTGGCAAATATGGCACATATACGATTTTTTTTGTTTCCAAGGAAGTGGTAGGTGTGCAGAATCCACAGATCCCTCTCCAACAAAATTTTCCAAATTTGCCTCCTAGCCAGATTTCTGTTCGGACAAATAGCCAAACCTCGTCCTCTTACCGTCCATCTAGGCCTTGAGCTGGGTAGCTGCAAAGAAAACAAAAGTAAGTGTATTTAGGTACAGAGGAAAATGTTAGGTGTAATATATTTAAAGTTAGAGGTCAATTGTTGGATGATCATGAAGGGTAAGGAAGACCTCTGCAGCTGTGTTCAGATTAATATAGAGTATAATGCCGTAGGTTGTGGCAACAGTTTTCGTCGATGACAAATTAGTCCAACAATCTATGACACACCTCGATAAGCCACAACGTCTTATGAAGTGCTAAGAAGAATTAACAATTGTCTACGATACAGCTTGAAGTCATTGACATTTTTTAACATGCTCGAAAATATTGCCATGTCGCCAAGACATTATACAACACTCTGCGACACTCAAATATACTTCTCAACTGGTCTGCTGACTTGAACATGAATATGCCAGACACAATAGATCGTGGTATGTCGACGCGTGATTCCTGTAGGTGGGAACATTCCTTACATCGATAAATATCTCATTTACGGTTGAGATTTATCATTTATGTTACAGAACAGTTTATACTTGGAATCATCCATATAATCAAGTCCTAAAGTTTAGCACACCTATTTTGAGACACCCTGTATAAAAGCCACACTCATTGGATATGTACATGGCCTAATGAGCCATGAGATCTCCTCCACTCAATTTGGTCAAATTTTGATCCAGTTATTTGAAACTGCATTGTCTTACCTAGGCATTAATTAATAGATCAACATTCAAAACATGATGCAATTAATCTTATGCCATGCTGGTTATAAAAATAGATATAATGTTGTTTAACAATGACAGTACTTTGCACTCTTATGGACAATCATGAAGAACTTGTTAATTTATGTACTCCTCGGATATTCAATCTCACGCCACTGGTTGTGCTCTAAATAACTAGATCACTATAAACTCTTAGATGCTGGAGGATGTCATATCATGCATATTTAGGCCTTTTAATTTTGCCTCGAGTGGTATGTGGAGTGTGTGTGTGTGTGTGTGTGTGTGTGTGGGTACTCAGGCACATACTCCATAGCTGGGGGTGGCCGACAGACCACGAACAGAAACAACATTTAAAGTTCCAATTCTTAGGGATCGTTATCACTTTTGCATTCCCTCACCCCTTTCTTTGTCTCGTCTAGTAGGTGGATATTACTTATGAATACAAACTGTTCCCATTCACAGTGTGTAGAGAGAGAGCGAGAGAGAGTGATAAAACGAGAGCAAGAGCGAGATAGAGAGAGGAAGTTACACAAATGTACACAGAATCTCAGGCCACACAGACCTTGTGGTCCCTACTAGGTGGTCCGGCCTTAATACTACTAGACAGGGAAAGTTTATAGTAAAATAATAGGAAAGCAAAGTAGTAGGCTCTCACCCCACCCTCCGGCTAAAAAACCGTACTGAAAAATAGGATGCAGTGTAACATTATGGGACAGGAATTGCCCACAAGGAAGGTTGTTATAGAGTATAGAATGAAATTAGTCTGAAAGGGAATTTACTCTTACATATCTACTGATTCATTCATATTAATTCCAGTCTCCAGCAGATGATCGTCCAGTCTCTTAAGCGTCTCAATTGATTTACTGTCAACCACATTCCATGGTGGGGAGAGAGAGAGAGAGAGAGAGAGAGAGAGAGAGAGAGAGAGAGAGAGAGCTAAAGAGGAACTAAGCAATGGAAAAAAGGTCAGATCGTGGAAAGTGTTGATAGCAATATAACCGGAGAGGACAGGCGGGAAGAGGGGACAATATAGCTGCGGGAAGACCAGGGTTAATGTGAACACTTCCACGTTATTGGTCTACAGGGAACAATGTGTGACGGCCAAGGGTGGAGGGCCTCGCTATAACACAATGATACAATCTCACACACAACAAAAATTTAACCCCCTCCCCAGACCAGATGGCTGCATTAACATTGGCTTCTTATTATATATATGTTTTACTGGCAATATACGATTTTATACAGTAAAACATTGTATCTTAATTGTCCCCATATTTCCCACAGATACCTTCTAATCTTTGCATAATAATCTACTAATAACCGGAATAAAATGATCGACCCCGCCATCGTATACTGAACTGATTAACATTTTATAACAGTTATACAGTATGCACCTAAAATATTAGATTAAAGAAAAGAATGTTTGATTCGATTTCATCGAAGGTTATAGCATTTTTTTTTCCTGCAAAACAATTTGTATAGTATTTTTTATGTTAACACTGTTATTATTTACACACAATTAGCTAATAATTACTGAATATATGCAGTTGTTAATCATGAAATACCAAGTAATTGTATTGAACTGAGGAAAAATCCTTCGCAGTAAATGGATTTATGCAAACTTTGTTTGAACTGTAAACTATCTGTAACATGACATAACATGAATATAGGAAAGTAATAATTGTTATCACTTAATGCCTCGTAGCAAGGAAGGGGATAGCAGAAGTAGGAGGGGTGAGGAAGGGAGTTATAGGAGGAGATGAAGGCATTGAGGTTTGGCTCAACATGCGTTCGTGGTAATAAAAATAATAATAATAATAATTCTTAAAGCTAGCGCATGCTAAGCCACAGGGGCGGATTTACATGCTATGGGGCCCTAGGCACTGGGGTTATGTGGGGCCCCTGTAAATGGGCGGGTGGGGGGCGAGCGAAGCAAGCCCCAGCTGAGGGGCTTGGGGGGGTTCTGTAAGACAATTTTTGGAAAATTTAGTACTTTTAGGGGCATTTTGAGGCCTATGGAGGTAGTGAAATCCTGTAATTTATAGTGGTTTTAATATGACCATAGTGCTTCTCACTCATGATAATCAAAGACCGATCATATATCTGAAGAAATTCTCTTCTCACTATCTGAGGATGCTGGATGGCTTGTCAGAGCAGGTACTAGCATTCATTGTATCTCTCAATACTAGCGTATTATTATTTTCTTGATATGAATTCAGGATTAGGCCAAGTTAACTTTTTATATCATGCATAGAACCTGAAGAGAATAAAACTGATTGGTCTAGTTATACACTAGTAACATAATTTACCAATATTATTTGCAAATACTGAGCCGAATCCAAAAAATTGCCTTTTTAAGCAACCAAGACCTAACATTTTTAGTATTCATTAAAATTTGCATTTAAAACTCCACGCCTTAAAAATGTAATTTCAGACAGAGTAGTACAAATACATTATTATTGCAATTAATATGAATATATTAAAAATACTCATAATTTGACACAACATGAGCGGCTGAGCCATTATTTTTGTGCTAATTCAATATATATTTTGATTACTTTGTTATTAGCCTAGGGATCACGTATTTTGTTTAGCTTTATAACTAGTAAATTGAACTAGCAGATATATACAGGTATACAAAATTAACAATAAATCTATGTACAACAACGATTACACTGACAATATTGATTGAGTCAGAGTCTGCTTTGTTAAGAAAACAAAAATACATATTATGCAGCTTTTTCTGTATGTAGCTAGGCTGTGGGAATGGATCAGTTGATGGTTTTGCCGAATGAGGCTTTGAACTTCTGTGATATATAGACAATAATTAATATATGTCTTTGATCAAGTTTGCAATGTGAAAATTGTCATTGACATTATGTCATAGCAATTAGAATGAGTTGCTGAAGATGAAGGCATGATCGCATTGCCAATTATATTTATCTTTAAACTAGCATGATAAAACCAACTTTAAATTGTAAACTACTGTCCAAGACTACAAACTATAATTGTAACTTATTACCTTTCTACTTAGCCTAATGCAAGACGGTATTGTACTGTAAGTGATTCGAAAATGGGCTAGACAAAAACAATCTTTATAAAAAATAGTATAATAGATTATATAGATAAAATATATATTGATATATACTGTAGGCTATTATACATTTGTAATATAATAATATATATTGATATATACTGTAGGCTATTATACATTTGTAATATAATAATATATATTGATATATACTGTAGGCTATTATACATTTGTAATATAATAAAATCGTCCAAAAGAAGCCAGATTTTTTTTTAAAGGATGGCACTGGCACTGAATGGGATAAGCCAATGTAGGCAAACAGCCTAAGGACTAAGGAGATTGAGTAGCATGGGTCTAGGTTCCATAAACCTAGGCATACAAAATTGCACCTCCACCTACGGGAACTATCTGCTCCTCTTGAATCTCGTCTGGGCTAGGAAACGAGCGTGCCGAGCCCTGTGCCATAGTGGCGGCGGCGCCTACTATCCATAGACTAGCCATCAATAATAATTTGTTTAGCAAAAATACAAGGCATATGCAGTGCCAGTAACATAACCACTTAATTACGGGTATTTATAAGTGAGGATCGGTGAGAGAAATTGAGGAAAGAGTCCTAGATTCCCAATAATCAATGGTATAATGTTAACAAAACATCCATTCCTACCTTCTCAGCCCAGCTGCTCGGTCACCTACGCCAGTAACATTCAAGGCTACGTGAACTTTTGAATTTAATAACTTATAACATGAATATGTTATGTTATATTAATAATAAATTTTAAAAGCTTATTAATTATTACAATAAAATAAACTGACATTATTATACAATATCAGAAACTGTAAGGGAAAATACAAATATTTGAAAATTGTCCGTCATTGAAGAAAACAGACATGGCAGCGTAATTATCAGGGATAACTAAATGTTTTCTTATACCAGGTAAACGGATTTCGCGTTTTACGGTTTTAAAATAAATATAAGGCAATCATTATACATTTAATACCCATTAGTTTATGTTATAAAAGTCATAATGTCATTAATCCATAAAACAACATTAAAAACCGAAAATGCAGACTGTGAATCATTTTTTTTTTTTTAACCCTTAATTAGCGGCGAGCAACATAAGTCGAGTTAAATAAAGCTGGACTATGTGGCGGCGCTCGACATAACTCGAGTGGCAATTTCAGCACGTAATGTGGCTGAGAGAGAGAGACAAGTGGTGGCAGGAGACTAGCGAGCGTATGACTGCTCCAGACCACCGAGGCGAACCTACTGACACAAATCTCAGCTCCCTCCTCCCTCTCTCACTCGCTACATACTCAATTATGTACCGAAAGTACCGAATTACCTGCTTTTTGCACTCGCGTTGCACGGTTATTGCAAGAAAACTATCCATCATACAAGGATCGTTATGGTGTCATTCGAAAGCTCTGTTTATGCCCTTTCAGGGATAGGTACTTGTTTTACGTTCTGGGTCTTATTTAGGCATGAAAATGATCACGTAAACAGCCCTATTTTGGCTAAAAACACCCCGCTGTGCGGTACACATAAATAAACCGCATAGGCTGCTCGTAAGGTGTTAAAGCCAAGGTGTGGGCCCCTTGGGGGCGCGGGGCCCTAGGGGGCGCAGGGCCCTAGGGGGTGCGGGGCCCTAGGCCATGGCCTACTCGGCCCACCCCTAAATCCGCCACTGCTAAGCCAGCTAAGGATAGCCCAATAAGGCTGATTAGGTGTATTTCCATTGGGGTCCTGTACTACTACCCCATCCCCTTGCTCATGAGGGATGGTAACGACTCAGTGCTTGTGAAAAATCTTTAATGCGCCGAGTGTTGGCGTGATCCCGGGCCTTCTGGGTGAAAGTCCGAAACGCTAGTCACTACACCGGCGAGGTCGCTGGTGTATCTGTTTGAGAGTTTATTTGCAGAGGAAGAGGGTCAGGGAAAACACATTACATGAATAAAGGAAAGGTGAAACATTTAACTAAATTTACCCTGGAATACTTATGAGGTACTGAGATTTACATCGCAGGTCCTCATCAATATCTGAGTAAAACAGAACACTTAAGAGGAGAAAGCTTGTCCAGTATAATCCTGGGCATTGTCAGTGAAGGCCAATCAGGACAACGCGCCACCCCCATGTTTACATTGACGACATCTCTATTCAAAAGCCTGGGTGACCTTCCAACTAGTACCTGAAATGACAGGGTTGGCGAGAACGGGCTCCAGTTCATATAAGATCGCAAGCATCAAAACAAGGAAGGAGCGAAGGAAGCCAAGTTTTCCTGAGCACCCCATTACCTCGGGAGCTTCCCAGATTCTATGGGACACGGGATATCTAGGACCGTCACCCCAGTTAAAGGGAAATCCTGATGTCCTATCAGGGCCGCGGTTTCAAAACACACCCGCCAATCACCAGGCCCCATTTGTTCAAACCCCAGATTTGCAGTATAACGAAGAAATGTTTATGCAAATGAAACACCAAAGGCCTGAATGCTACCGGAACAAATGGAACCAAGGAGGCCTGTAAATTATGATGGGCCTGGAGAACCATCTAACCTAATAATAGAAGACAGCCTAGGCGAATTATTACTAAATTGGCAAAAGAGCTCCAATTATGAAGTAATCAGTATAATAATTTTCGCATGTATACAAGGCCACGTAACGAACCCCTAGGTGTTCAATAAAATAGCCATTATATGTATGTACCTAATAATGATTCCCATTAGTTAAGTATTAATCATCACAAATTGATCACAACGTATTACAATATCCCTTTTACCTTGAAGTCCTATAAGCAAGAGACGAGAATTAAGCCAAACATAGTCTCAACGGAATATAGGAAAAGTATGCAAACAATGTCCTTAACTTTGAATAAGAACGGGATATCTAACAGCAGTGGAACAATTGTCTTGCCTTCCCCCCTGTCCTGAGAGCTCGCCGAACCTGCTGTGTGCCTCCTGAAGTCCGGATCCTGAAGTCCTGATTGTGAGAAGCAGTTCATACTGAAGTGCTGCCCTGTGGACCTACGTTCAACATCGGCCAGACTTTCTCTCAGCCCTCTACCCTCCTTAATTACCCTAAGTGTCCTGAGTATCTTACATTGTGATTATTGATGTGAAGGTAAGGTTAAAGTATGTGAATATTACAGTGCTTAACCCATAACTGGCGGCGTGCAACATATGTCGAGTGAAATAAATTTGGACTATGTGGCGGTGCACAACAGCTGTCGAGTGCCATTTTCAGCACGTAATGTTGCTGAGAGAGAGAGCTGAGCGGTGGGAAAAGCGTAGTAACCTTATGACCGCTCCCCACGACCACCGCGGGTGTACTGAACTGTATTCTAACTTCCTCCCCCTCTTCTCACTCGCTACACAGGGAATTTTGTACGGAAATTACCTTATTTTAGGTTTTTTGCACTCGTGTTGCACGATCGTTGCAAGAGAACGAGTGGCCGTACAAGGATAGTTCGGGTGTCATTGGAAAGCTCTGTTTACGCCCTTTCAGGGATATATACTTGTTTTACGCTCTGGGTCTTGTTTATGCATGAAAATGAGCACGGAAACAACCCTATTTATGGTAAAAACCTCCGCTGGGCGGTACATAGAAATTACCGCCTAGGCCACTCTTAAGGTGTTAATTATCTAGAGATCTGTGTCCAAGATCCTTGTCCCTTGCGTATGTGTTAATCCCTCAGAATTTGTAGTAACTGTTATATAGATCTGTGCCTAAGATCTAAGTGTTCAACTTTGATAATTACTTCCTAGAACGTACTACGCATACGTTACATACTTGTGTTCATAAAACGCACTTAGCTCAATACTCACAGACTTTCCTTGTATATGTCTAATTCTATTATGTATGATACAAGTTGAAGTCGAAGTGTATAACGTGTAATTATTCCCTTCTTTAAATAAGAACCTGTGATCTAGAACCTACGCTCAATTTCATATTTTGTTTATCTCAGTCCACCCCTCGTTGTGAAGAATTGTTATCAATTATCATATATACTTTCTTCCCGAGATCCTAAATCCTCGCTCGTTTGTTTAAGCGTTATTCCCCTTATTGTATGAACTGCATTTATGTTCACTTGATTATTGATGTAGATAATTTTGATTCTTATCGTCTAGGAATTCTAGTCTTGCATAGATCGATTATCTAATTATTCATCAATTCGAATACACCGCTTCTGTGTGAATTCTTTACAAGACTTTGTTAACTCGTTCAGATATCTTATTATACCTTTTCAGGTATTTCAATTAGTACAACTTTGTCGTGTACGCCATTTTACCTATAATTAATATTGTAATTAATTATTCATATACGCTGATTTAATAGAAAGTGTTCTTCAGTATTGTCTAACTACACTAGTTCTGTTAACTGTACTGTTTATCCATTTTCGCTTAAGAGATATTGATCCTTGATTTATTTACAATCATAGATAAATATTACATCTGAATTCCTCGATTTGATTTAATATAATTGCATATATTGATTGAAGATACATACGATCAGATCATATTTTTATCAAAGTAAGTTCATAATAAGTTGAATTGTAAAATTAATTGCGCACATCATTCCCCGTAATTTCAACTTCCTCTTCCAAGTATTAAGTGCGTAGTCGCATTTATAATAAATAAAATTCCCAAGACCGCAGTAACTGGAATGACCTGAGCTGTTGACCTGGTCATTAGCCACCCCTACCCGGGTTGATCTACCTGTCCACGAGCGCGCGCCCCCCCCCCCCCCCCCATGAGCATTTCTCGAACCAACCGCTTCTGCACTTGTTTGAAATCTCAATTCACCTAATTATCTCCTACTCGGGGAAAATCTGTGTTCTAAAGAATAAGAGTACGTTAGACACTCGACTCACATATATATTATTATCAAGGGTTGACTCTATATGTTACATGTTCTTTATAATTAAGAGTATATTTCCTATTATTATATTACCACAATAGGTTATATTTTGTGTTCCTGATTCAAGACTGAATATTTATGCATTCCTTGTGTTACTTTCTGTTCTTTATAATAGTGAAGGTAACTCTCAGTCTTTATTGTGCTTAATACATCCGTGATCTCAGCATAGAAATAATTATGCAACATATTGAGAGATCAGGAGTATATGATCAGAAATAATAAACACATCAACCTTTTTGCCATTGAATAAATTATATGTGTACAATTACCTGCGTGTTATTATTGAGTTTTGTAGCACCTGATTGAATACCTATTTCAGTTATTAAGAACGTGTTAGATGTGTTCCTGTTGAGGAAATTTACAATCTATAAGTCCATATCTGGATTTTAGTGCAGACTTGATAACGAGATATAAATATTATATCACGGCATAACAGTACCATATCGCTGAATTCGAAGCCGGGGGTGACCTAAACGATACTCTTCCAACTAGTACCAGAACACCTACTTCACAACAGTCGGTTTATTCCAGGTTCCTATTGATACTGCCAGGTGAAACAGAGGCACAAGGTTTAAGGCGACTTGCCCTAATGTTTTTAAGTAGTATCTATAACATTAAAGACTAATGTGGTCCTAACATTTCTGTAATCTTTACAAAATCCCTGCAATCGAGGGGAAACTCTTATATTATATATCTAATTTCACAAAGAAGCTAAGACAATATGTGAATATAATAGCAGTAATATAATGTTCGACTCTTAAAAGTGTAGAATATATACTGTATATTTGTTTGTTCTATGTGAGTGAGGGAGACAAAAGGCAGAACTGCCTGTAGCGAGTGCCTCCCCCAGAGTTAAAAGAGTGACAGGGCCAAAATCAAGGGTCGTTCGAGCCAAAATGCCTGGACACACAGAGTTTGAAGCAATTTAAGTCATAGGAAAAGGGAAAGACCGATTCTGGGAGAGAGCTCCAGAGCTCAGCTGTTGAGTAGAAAAAAGACTGAGAATAACGTTTCACTCTTGGGTTGGAGAGTTGCACAGATCAGGGGTGGGATTGTGTTGCAAGATGGGTACCACATACCCTACGTAGAGGAGGTGATATACACTGGGAAAGCTCTGAGGAACACTGATTGTTGTCGTAGCGATAGAATAGGGAGAGATGCAACATTGCGGTGAAGAATACAAAGGAGTACAAAGGAAATCAAGCAACAACATATCTTGCGACCCCTCTAGGCTGCTTGTCCTCCAAAACATAGGATCAAGTGTCCAAACATTTGTTTAGAGGGGGTAAGGTAAAATTGGAAAGGGAACTACTGCCCTTGAACTAATGTCCGTGGCAGGATTAGGAAGTTAGTAGGGGACAGATGGGTTAGTAACATAACACAGTTATAAGTGATCTTTCGTATATCTGGGAAAAAGAGAGTAACATCTTAGTAATTTAGATACGCAATAATCCTTGATGAATCTGAGGGGGAAATAGAATAAAGTTATTCATTTACAAACAGTCAGTCGCGGGTTTGATGCAAGATATTTGTCTAGGCGAAGTTTAAAAGAATCAACAGGGCTGCAGTATATAACGTCTCGGGGAAGGCCATTCCACAAGTTGACAACTCGATTGAGGGAAGAAATTCTTAGATTCGTGTTAGTCAAGTGATTTACCAACAATTTTGCAACCATTTCCCTGCATGTAATTAGATTGGTCGATAGTGAAGTACTTACTACAGTTCATATTGTCGATGCCTTTGATGATTTTGAACACTTGAATTAAGTCGCCTCCTACTGTGCGCTGGGTTAAAGGAAATAGATTGAATTCTCTAAGACATTCCTCGTATTGTTTGTTCTTTAGGCTAGGTATCATATTGGTAACTCTACGTTGAACTTGTTCTAGCTTGTCTATATCTTTTTGGTAATAAGGGCACCAGGACTGAACGCAGTATATTCCAGAAGAGGGCGGACTAAGGAATTGTAAAGAGTTAGGATAACTTCTTTGGATTTATGCTCAAATGACTTGTCTATAGAGCCAATTATTTTGTTTGCCTTCTTAACAACTTCTCAACATTGTTGACTCGGTTTTAGGTAACTCGATATAGTTACTCCCGGATCGGTTTCTCTGTCTACACTCTTAATTAAGCTGAGTGCCATTCATCGAATAGTTTGCTTTCTCATTTCGGTATCCGATATGTAGTACTTTACATTTATCCGCATTGAAACTCTTTTGCTAAATTTGTGCCCAATATGACAACTTATCTAGATTGTGTCGCATATCGTCAAATTATTTTGTATCATCAGCAAATTTTTAGATTGTACAGATGAGACACTAATCTATGTCGTTGATGTATATTAGAAAAATAATTGGTCCTAGTACTGATCCCTGGGGTACCTCGCTACTTACGTTGGTCCATTTAGATGCCTTGCCGGTTATGACTACTCTCTGCTTTCTGTTGCTGAGCCAATTTTCTATCCATTTCAACACACCGTCTTGTATTCCATACACTTTTAGTTTTAGCAGTAAAGAGAGAGAGAAATTGCAGAGAGATGGTGAAAGGACGGGAGTTAATGATGTGAAAGGCCTTCCTTTCTACTTTGTCTACGAGTACGGTGTAAGAGGATCCTCTCCACATATGGGAACAATGCTCAATATAAGGATGCACTGTGCCCCTGTACAGAACAAGGATCTGTGCAGGGGTAAAGAGCCCCTTGAAGCAGTTGAGCACACCCAGCTTCTGGGAAGCTGCCTTAGCAAGACTGGTAATATGGTCCTTCCAAGTGGGAGCAGAAGAAAAAGAGACACCAAGAATATTGAGAGAAGATATAGGATTGATTTTTGTATTGTTGAAGTAAAAGGGATAGTCCTCTGGGAGTTCCGGACGGGTAATAAGATGACAAAATTGGGTTTTGGAAGTGTTAAATAGAACAAGGTTTTCTCTGCCCCAATTGGAAATAGTAGTTAGATCAGAAGATAAGAGTTTTATGGTTTCATTATGTTTGTTTTGAGGGATTGCTGGCTGGGGCGTTCTGGAAAACTAATTGAGTAGTGTAAGGTAGAGTCGTCTGCGTATGAATGGATGGGACTGTAGGTACAGTTAAGATGATCATTTATAAAAATTAGAAAGAGAATAGGAGATAGGATAGAGCCCTGAGGAATACCAGAGTAGATTGGATGAGGAAGTGAGCGATGGCCGTCCACAACCGCAGCTATGGAATGGCTGGAAAGGAAATTAGAGACAAAGGCACAGATGGAGGGATAGAAACCGAAGGAGGATTTGTGCCAGACTCTATCGAAGGCCTTTGATAAGTCTAGTGCAATAGAAAAAGTCTCACCAAAGTCCCGAAAGGAGGATGACCAAGAGTTAGTAAGATATGAAAGATATTACCAGCAGAGCAACCCTTAACCCGGGAGCTGCCGGGAGACTCTTAAGAGTTCCCCCGGCGGACTGCGGGGAGACTCTTAAGAGCAGAGCGTTTGAACGCGTACCAAACCCGCGCGTTTATAGCCAGGCGGCTGAAAATTGGTGTGGGTATAGTACTACATGTCAACTCTCGACACCACACCGCCAAACGCTCGCCCCGCACTCGTGCAAGCACCACCGCGCCAGTAACCAAGCACTAGTCATGGAGCCCACACGTCCCTCACGCTCGCTCCCTGATGACACAACCAGCCCTCCTTCTGGTGGTGTTAGCCACCGTGGAAGGCAGAGGGTGGCTGCTAAAGACCCTAGCTACCAGTACGACACGCCCTACAGCTCTGAGGACGAACGACCAGCACCCAAAGCACGAAAAACACGTGCAAGCACGACAAAGGTACAGAGGTCATTGGTGTTTCGGGACACTGCCACCACGACCCAGGCCACTGCAACAACCACTACCACCACCACTGCCACCACTGCCACCCCTGCCACCGGTACCAGCGACGCAGGAGGCCGCCCTAGTGCTGCAGAACCTGCGGGGGCAGGAAAAATTAAAGGCACGGGCGTAGGGAAGAGAACCCGTACGCCAGCCACAGTGACCCTACCACCACCACCACCACCAGCCGCCCCTGGCCCGGCTGCCCCTGCTGCCCCTGCCGCCCCTGGTGCCCCTGCCGCCCCTGCTGCCCCTGCTGCCCCTGCCCAAGGAAAAGGGAAGGGGAAGGGGAAGGGGAAAGGGAGAGGGAAAGCGACTGCTGGCCTTGCTGGCCCTGCCGGCCCTGCTGCCCCTGCTGCCCCTGCTGCCCCTGCTGCCCCTGCCGCCCCTGCCCAAGGAACAGAGAGAAGGGCGACAGGCACCACCATCATCTTGCCTCCAGGCCACGCACCACTGCTGCCCCTGCCACCGCCTCTGCTGTCCCTGTCCATAAGACTCCCGCACGTGCTAAAGTGACCCGGAAAACTCTGACACCATCAAAGTATGCCGCCCTGCTGTTTGATGGTGATTTGCAGGGCATTGGCATCCCGGGTTTCGACGACGAAGCCCTAGCACGGGACCAAGGGTGGGGGGATTTGGGAGTGGACAGTGGGAGTGAGTCCAACGTCGGTGACGAGAATGAGGAAGGGCATCGTCTGTCAAGTGAAGAGGAGGGTGATGATGATGCAGTGCTGTATCGCGACCATGGAAGCGATATTTCAGACGATGAAGCAGACGCAGACGACATTCCGATCCCTGGGGTGTCTTCGTTCGATTGGTCTGACGGGGTCAATTTTGTACCTGACGTGCCCCAGTTCAATCCTGGGAAGTCAGGAACAACTGACGACTGGCCCTGTGACGATCAAGCGAACGAAAGCGACTTCTTCCTCGCTTTTTTCGATATGGAGGTAATGACGTACATCGTTGCCCAAACAAACGCCTACTACAGGTGGGTGTTTGGCAGATTGGACGTCCTTTCTCCAAAAGCGAGAATACGAGGCTGGGTGGATACGACTGGGGAAGAATTTATGACGTTCTTTGCCTTGTTGTTCCTCATGCCTCTGATCAAGAAGCATGTGTTGCAACACTATTGGAAGCACGACCCTCTCATCGCCACCCCAACTTTCAATAAGTTCATGACTCGTGACAGATTTTTGTTGCTGCTAAGATTTATGCACTTTGCAGACAACGAAAATCCTAACAGGATTGACAGGATATGGAAAGTTCGGGATGTGTTCACCATGTTGTTGGAGAGGTATAGGAAATACTTTTACCCCTTCCTCAATTTGGTGATTGATGAGTCGCTCGTGCTCTTCAAAGGACGTCTTGTTTTCAAGCAGTATATCCGCTTGAAAAGGAATAGGTTCGGAATCAAGCTCTTCGTTTTGTGTGACTGCGAAACTGGAATAGTGCTTGACATGATCAGTACACAGGCACTGACATTGACATACCGAAAGCCGCTGCCAATGACCCCATGGGCATGTCAGGTGACATCGTCAGGAAAATGTTGGCACCTTACCTGGGCAAAGGCCACATCATCTACACTGACAACTGGTATACTTCTCCTGCTCTCTGCCAGTTTCTTCATGACAACCAAACGGGGTCATGTGGGACTGTCAGAAAGACAAGAAAGTTTATGCCAAAGTTCACATTTTTTTTTTTTTTTTTTTTTTTAAAAGAGACAATGAACGGAGGAAGGAAAAACACAGATAAAACAAAAAGGTCCATGTGCCTAAAGGCATCCTCCATTCATAAAATGTTTGTAACAACTGGATTTAAACATTTGTAGATTGTAAGTTTGTGGAAAGCAATTCGAGAGAAGTGAATTCCAAAGAGTAGTAGCTCTGGGGATAAATGAATTCTGATAAGCAGAAGTTCTGCATTGTGGAGGAGAAAGTGTAAATTCATGGGCGCTCTCAGCTGCCCTAGTTCTACGGGGAAAGATGTGGAGAGGCGGCACAATTGAAGCAAGTTCCTCGGAACAATTGCTGTGAAAATATCTGTAGAATAATGCAAGGGATGCAACGTTTCTTCGTATGGATAATGTAGGAAGGTCCTGTGTGATTGCAGGGTTATTGATTAATCTAATTGCTTTATTTTGAATTTTGTCCAACTGCCTCAATGCAACCACTCCACTTCCACCCCACAGAGGTGAACAGTAATCCATCTGAGAACGCACATGACTTTTATATATCACGGCCAACTGCTCGTCAGTGAAGAATTCTCGAACTCTGTACAGGAGTCCCAGTTTTTTAGAGGCATTCTTAGCAATGCTTCTAACATAATGTGTCCAGCTCAAGTTAGTAGTTAATGTTACACCGAGAATGTCAATACTAGGGGAAGTGGGAATATTTACATCATTAAAAAATATATGGGAGTCAGTGAGATTCTGTCGGTTAGAAAATTGAATGTATTTGGTTTTCTGTGCATTAAAGGAAACTAGATTCTTTTGTCCCCATCCATTAATTCTAGAAAGGTCCTGGTTCAGAGAAATTGCAGTGTTTATTTTTGAATTTATAAGATCGGGTTGGGTGAGAGAATTGGTAAATGTGAAGGAATTGTGGAGTGTTGAGTCATCTGCGTAGGAATGTATTGGATTATGAGTGGTAGATATGAGATCATTGATATGAATAAGGAACAGAATTGGGGCCAAAACTGATCCCTGGGGAACACCAGCATTTATTGAGTGAAATTGAGAATAAAGGCCATCTACCATTACACATATTTTTCTGTTATGAAGATAAGAAGAAATTAGTGGAACCAATGATGCAAGGCCGTAGTGTGACATGTTCGACAATAAGGATTGATGCCAGACTCTATCAAATGCCTTTGATATATCCAGTGCTATTGTATGTGTTTCACCATGTTGGTCTGTAGCTTGGTTGATTTGATGCGTAAGAAGGCAAAGCATGTCTGCAGTTGATCGACATCGTCTAAAACCATATTGCCTATCACTGATTAATTTATTATTCTCAAGATGCTTAATTATGTGATTATTTAATATAATTTCAAAAACTACCAAGAGTGGAATTTATAGCTATTGGTCTGTAGTTTGATGGATCTGAAGAGGCACCTTTTTTAGGAACTGGATGGATGTTTGCTTCTTGCCAGGGTACTGGGAAGCATGAGGTATGAGTACACAGACGGACATTTTTTGCCAATACAGGAGCGAGCACCAAGGAGCAATTCTTAAGTACTATTGGAGGAATTTCATCTGGACCAGGAGCCTTATCTACTGAGAGATTCTGCAAAATAGTTTTGACATGTCTGGTGTGGATCTTAAGTGAGGGAATTTCAGGCGAATTCAAATTAACTCCCTCCGATATATTATGTTCCAATAAGTCCAAGTAGGCGCTTGACAAGTATTTTGGGTCTTGAATTTGGCTCATGAGTGTTGTCGAAGCCTTACATTTTTCGCGATTTCCATCCACCAGAATGCTGTTTATTGTGATGTATCATATATCAATGGAAAGAGGAATATCTATAGTACATGATAAAATAAAAAACAAATGTAAATAAATCGAAATATGAGAGTGTAAATGAGTCCGGAATACAATTATTTCCCATGCAATTG
>CM064515.1:10618145-10880776 GCA_032716605.1 Paralithodes platypus | reverse complement strand
GTGAGGGATAGTCTATGGCCCTCTCGCACCACAGCGCTGTGCTCGGCAAAGTCAACCCACCCGAAGACAACTTATGCTCCCACCGTCCCTGTCGATGTCAGCGCCGGCTTAGCTAACACTGCCCACATCGGATACAACAACCCCGTAACCCTTACCCCTAGTCTAGCTTTAGATAACCAAGCAGAATCCCTCAACACGCTGCCAGGGAGACATATACCGGTCTACAACCTTCCCGAGAGGGCACACCTACGGAAAAGTCCGTCTCTCAAAAACCCTCAATAAATCCAAATACATGGAAACATCTGAGAGCTTCGCGTACAATACGACTGGTTCGACGGTGAACGTCTATGCTGAAAACAAAAGGGATGGTTGAGTTTACTAAAGATTAGAGAATGAGCAAGGAGAAGTCGAGAGAGAGAAATAGTATTCAAAGTGGCGAGTATGGGGGACAGAATTGGCAAAGGTTGTAGGTGGTACGCGTGTCAGGCAAGCGCTGAGGAGAATAGCTCCTCTGTGACCCCTCCATGATCCAACACAAAGGCAACGGTGTTCAGCCAATCACAGGCCGCTACTTCATTTCACCCAGGGCAAAGGCCTGCAGAAGGCTCCAGGAACCACCAGCCACTCAAAACCGAGAGAAAAGACCATGCGTGGCGAACAACTCCCTCCGGGAAGGGAGGAATGGATGAGGAGGAAAAAAGCAACACTCAAACCTCCCCCACCCTGCTCGCTCGTAAAATCTCTCTTCTCCTCCATTCCCTGACAATGCATCTTATGTTCAACTCATTATATCAAATACAATGTGCATTGTCACAGGCGAAAACAAAAGACCATTTCTAGCCTGTCTTGTGGCAACACAACCCTCATGAAATAAAGCAGATCATTCTAGGACAACTGTAGCCCATCCCCCCATCCTGGCGAGCGCTAGCGAGCTGCAATGCCCCAACTCAACCATTCTGTCAACGCCGGGAGGCGTCACAAAACGAACACACACAAACACACAGGTTCTTGATTTTCCCCCTTCATACTTATATGACGCAGAGTTTGCCAGATTAGCAATAAAAAATAGTTCTCCTCAACACTTATAAATACCTCTCCAAAATTAGTTTTCTGCCCACAGCTAACTCAAAGACAACGGCAGAGGTTTACGTAACTAAACTAAAGGTTTCTACATACCCCTGATGGTAACAAAGTTTTTAAAGTTCCCCTAATAGGCTCAAAATCACGTCATTATGTCGGATAGTGTTAACCCCTTCCACGACTGCCTGTTGGTTGGATTGATTTGTCCTCGCGGTCATTGTCTACAGAGACCATTGTCTTTTCGTTACATTCTGGGTATATTTTGTCAAAATGTTCAGGCCCTCACTGTGCCAAACATTGTGTTTCCCCCCCCCCCCCCCCCCTTTTTTTTTTGTTATAATTGACATGTATTGTATGATATTACACAGTAGTTTACTTGGATTTAGTCTACTTTAACATTAATTCATTCTTATTGTTAACTCTTACACTTTGTTGCAGATACTATAAGTTGTATGATTACCGTACCCTTCTTCTTAACTAGTGGCGAAAAGAAAATCCTCTGGACTTGTTTATAATTCGCTAGAGCAATACTTAAAATTGTCCTCCTAAACGACACAAACGCAGAGACCAGCCTAGACAGAGGTACTCAGTCAGGTGGATTGGCACACATGGCACTACAGTGCAATTATAGATATAAAGGCAGATCACTCTAGCAAGTACGATAGGTAAGTAACGTCTGGTACTTAACATTATACAGATGATGCTTTAAAGGATGGCTTGAAATTTTAAAAAGATCGGAGTACATTAATACAATTACCCGATACAAACATAGTAGTGTAGTACTGCAATCTTCATAAATGTTTACTTCGATCACTGTTTTGTGTGTACTCAAACGAGTGTGTAGCCTAAATATTTAATTTAAAAGGAGCGAGAGAGAGAGATATTATTTAAAGCCACACTTTAGCAATATTATTTGAGTGAATTTTCACAATATGCAAAATCATATATGCATACAGTGTTTGTCCAATTGCTTAACCATCTAAACTTAAACTATATGATTTTCTCTGTCCTATCTCCTGTTTAAGTCTTCAAGTGGTCTGTCCTTGTCTAAATATTTATTGGCGCTCTTTACCCCTCATATTTTGTGGCTTCTTATTTATCTCTGCCTGCAAACTATTCGTGCTTGTCTCATATATTGTTTTGTTTTCAATTATAGTATGAACCCGTTTATAAGATATTACGATGTAATATCTTACACGTTTTTTTTTTCTTCTATATTCCAACTACTTCCTCTCATGCCTAGGCTGAGAGCCTGTACATTCCACCCCTCGAACACGGTGAAGCCCGTGAGGTCGTGTTCCAGTCTGGGGAGTGAGACCCTGTGAAGCATCCATTCAGGGTTCGCAGCAGATCCATCTCTGAAGCGGCTGGTTGCTTCGGTTCAAGTGCTTCACTGTCTCCCCCTCCAGCCTCCGACCCTCAACTCTCAGAATGCCCCCTATTGAGCAGTGAACTCACTCGGCATTGTCCCCCTGTAACATATTTTGCATATGGGAAGTATTCATACAGTGTTATTTAATCTGGGAACAATGGGGGTATTTGTTTGCATTCGGTGGGCTGTGTGGTAATGCACTGATACTCGTACAAGCACAAATTCAATCCCAATAATACCTTCCCATTGACATATCGGGATTTGAACCCGGGTCCCTTGGATGACCAATCCAGTGGCACTTACCACTCTCCACCACACCTGCGTGTGTGTGTTTACGTATGAACCAGGGTGCCTATATAAGTCTTGCAGTGTATACGCAAAGGACCCAACCCATAAAGTAACAATATTAGCAGTTAGTGGAGCCAGTCAAAATATTCTGATAGTGGACCCTAATTTAGTTCCGTCTTCCTGCTTTCGCCCGACTCCTCCCCCCACCGACCACAATAACAAAACTAAACATAGCTCACCTCTCTCCCTTATATAAACACAATTGTATACATATTCCTATATTCATATCAGTAGATATATATTATATCTAATATATATATATATATTATATAGACATAATTATATATTATATAGACAAACTAATATTGAAAGTTTATTTATGTCTACTTTGCTGTAACATTGTTGAGATTACTAGTAAAATGCTGTTTAAAACCACATTCAATATTCATGAAATACTGGAATCTTTACAAAGGATTGGCAGTAGATTGTTATTGTTTAGTTATATACTATTGTTGATTCTCCTGTGTTAGCGAAATTTGCACCATGAGTTGGGCTGCCATTATCATATGCTTTATAGTAAGACTACGGAAGATGGTCATTAGTTATTGCATTTCCGTAGCCTTGATGTTGTTCCAGTGTATGTGTGTGCTTAATCTTGACCGAAGTTGGTCTCATAACCTAATAATCACTGGCCAGTACCCGACATTGTGCTGTATAATATCTGTAACCAAGGTCCCTCCATTATGTCATGTGTGGATTACGTGTAGTACCTGTGCTCAGAATGAGAGGATCTGACCACAGAAAGGAGAAAGATCAAATTAAATTGATATCATTATATTATTGAACATTTTTAGTAGAGAAAGAGAAAGTGAATGTAAACAAGCAGTAAAGGAAAGGACATTTGCATGTACAGAGGATATTGAATTATGAAATTAAATGCATAACATACATACATACAAGTTTTAAGACTGAGTGATCCACACTTACTGGGCCTTTTCAGTTTTTTGTCTTAATGGCGGCGTTTCCAGGGAACCCTGTTAAGGGCTGCTTTCACTTGTCAATTTTTTTGGGGTTTGAGATAGGCACGTAATAGTCCGATCCCAGGTCTTTCTCGGTCCCCCCCCTTTTGCAGCTCCCACCACAATCCCAGACCTGCTTCTTTTCACACCAATTTTGTTCATTCCATCATCTCTCCACATGCCCATAAATCCCAGTCTACTTGTACGCATCTCCGTCGCTAATACTCTTTGTACCTAAAGCGGTCTCCCTCAGCTCATCCGTTTGTTATTCTATCCCGGGGGGGGGGGTGGGGGGCAGCTTTGGCCACACACATCCATCTCACCCCCATTATCATCTCATTATGTTCCATTTTGTTGACATCCACTAACGTCTACATTAACGGCCCATTTTTCTGAAGCATATGTCATTGCACTTCTAACACATAAGGCATACACCTTGCTCTTCAGAGGGAAAGGCATTCTTTTCATGGTCAGAATTGGGCAGCAGTTCTCTGAACTTCCCCCAGCACACATCTAATGCGAGCGACAGGGCAGCCTCGCCACCACCACCCAGCAGAGTGGTAATCTCCTAGGTAACACAACTTGTCCACACCCAGCTCCAATGACTCATTTCCAAAATTCATCACAGCCACAGGATTATCAATTTAACACAAGCTCTCCTCTTGCACACTCACGCACTCAAATTTCACGATTACTCCACCTTATCCTTCGGCATGGGTCATTTTTATTCTATCACAGCGCTTACTCCCATGGGTTCACCCAACATCGACATATGTTTCACGAATCGAGAGTGAGCGCTCACAACCCTTTCCCACACTGGCACATGGGTATGCACCGCTCTTTTTTTTTCCACATTGCCTCGTCTCAATCTACAATGCATAACCTTGGTAGCGCAATAAATCTACACACAACATAGAAAGGATGAGAGTAGTAGATGGGAGAGGTGGAACAAAACAAGAAGAAGTGACCTTGAGAGAAAGAATGTAAGATTAACTAATAATAATATATTTGTGTCAGGTTTCCTCCCCGATCGCTTGGGGTAATATTTGGCATCACCCCTACGACCCCCTCCAAACCACAATTTGGTACAAACAAATTGGTAATACAAGTACATGCCCCTCCATACTTACATCGCTACTTGCATATTACCTTTTTAACGCCGTACGAGCGGGCCCGTCAGTAACTTCTACTAACCGCCAAGCTTGTGTGTTTTAAACCCTAAACGACCTTGTTTCCGTGCTCCTTTTGTCATGCATAAACAAGAGCCAGAGCCGTAATACAATTATGGGTTATCCCTGAAAGGGCGATAAGTGAGCTTTCCCAATGACACCAGAACCATCCTTCTACGCCCAACGCTTCTCTTGCAACGATCCGTGCAAGACGAAGGAAAAAATCCCTAAAATACGGTCATTTCCTTACATAATTCCCTATGTATCGAGGCAGTGTAGTGGTGGTGTGTGGTGGAGCTGGGCCCAGTGCTGGCGCGAATGTGCCGAGCTGGAGCCGGTCCGGAATGGTTCCATCGGCCTACGCTCCTCCCTCCGCTCGTCTCTCTCTCATAGCCAAAATGATTGCTTAGAATTGCACACCGCGCCTAATGTCGTCATAGTCGCCACATAGTCCATGGTTCTCCTAGACCGACTTAAGTCCACCCCCGCCAGACAAGGTTAATTATGTCGGTTAACATCGCCTTTCATACTACCTCACACTCCCTGTCTCATATTACCACACCCTTTCTTTTAATTGTGTATAGCACTACACCCTCCCACACTCAGCTATCCACTCTCTGCCTCCATAATGTCACATCCAGGTCCACTTCTACACATCCTGTCATAACTTTTCCTCATTTCAGAGTAAAAAAAACTGGGGCTCAGCCCACACTCATCCCCCTCGTTTGGAGCAGATACTGGTCCTTTTATTCTTCTCGTGAATTTTAAGTCGCTTGCAATTCCTGTATTCTCATTTTTTTTGTGTTTTTTTGTTTTTTGTAGTTAACTCTAGTTAGTGAGTCATAGATATTATTATCTGTTTAACCCATTTAGTCCCACCGGATTGATTTTTTATTGACACCCAGGATCCAGGCAAATTTCGCAAAAAACATTTGGGGGGTTTCCTGAAAGACATGGTATGGGTTAGTAATTAAGGAATACATGCATAAAAGCACTCACCACTGTCCTCTGGAGATCCGTGTGTACCCCTATACTAGGGGTAAATAAGGGACGAGAATACCGTCGATGCGCCAACCACCACCGCTGGTGCGTGAGCGAATAACCTAAATAGCCGTTGACAACGTATTGAGTCTGGGGTTGGAGAGTTTTAAATGTATTTATGTATATTTTGGGAGGTTTCGATCGCACCTCACATAAGCAGTCATAAAATACATCCACGACTTGGTTCATAATACAGATATTATTACCAACACCATTCACAAATATTCCAATAAATATCTCACGAAATACATATTTGTTTTATGGTATTTTGTGGTCTTCTGCATTTATGGCCTAAATACAAATCCAATACGCATTGTGATAATATATGCTTTAAAGCCCAGGTCTTAAGCGATGTTGCTTCTGCGCTCGTCCCCAACATAAAATTTGGGCTTGGTACTGGGACAAAGGAGTTGGGGCCGTCTATGTAAAATTGGTCCCCATAGGCCCGTTGGTTGCACGTTAGTTGCGATATTGATAAGGCTGACTTGCAACATGCAGAGACGCTGTTGCGGGCTATCGCAACATTCAATTAATAACATTTTCTTTTGCTCTGTGACATAGGCCTCGCCCCAAACACGACATACCCCGACACCCCTGTGTCATGCTCCAAGGCACTTGCTTGTTACGACATTCCTCTGATTGGATATATATGGATATTATTATTTATAAACGGATATGGAACGGTTCCATAATATATAACCTTGCACGTGTCTGCTGAAGAGCACCCAGGGACTATTGCCGGTCACGCGTCGGGAAACGTCGCATGGGGGCTGCAACCTCATCCCGCCCGTGGCTTTTGCGATGGTCCGGTTGAACACGTGACCTATGGGTACCCAATGGACCAGCAACTGTAGCCAAAGTCGCCACACTGAACTAATGTTCGAAACATAATGCCCTTTGTTCTCGCAATGACCAAGGGACATATTTGCCCCGTAGGTCGCCACCTTTCAAAATCGGTGCGTCCTTTGCAGATTTGTCCTGCGTGCGTCGCAACCCTCGGGGCATTTGTTGCTACCAAGTCCTGGCATTAGTCGTGTTTGTTGCAACTATAGTATGGTTCATAATAATCCTGCATGGCGCGACTGCCAGGGACTTCTGCGCGAGCCACACAATCGTTGACGACGTCCACCCCTCCCTTCTTATGTCAGCGACCAAGCATTATATTAAGCTCCAACCGTGAACATTCTAGTATTGCAGTAGGTTTACCAGTGTGACATCGCAAGGTTGTGACAGTGGGCTTTTAATTACCCTTTTCTGGTTCACTGGTGGTCCTGTGTGTCCCCATTGTGTACAAGTTGGAGTTTGTTGTAGGAGTGGAGGGGCCATGTAATGACGGGGAGTCACTCTGGCTCAGCAGTGCCAAAATCAGTCTGGGTTAACATCGTCAAAGAGTGCTGTGTGACAGTTCACATCTGCATCCAGTTAGCTGTGGCTAAGACCGACAGGTATACAGCAGTTAAATTCCAGTGTAATACTTATTTTTTGAAAAAGATATACGTTAACTTTTTAAATGCAAAATTTCAACAGGTTAAAGATTTGCACTTTATCCTCTGAAGTTAAACAACTTGCGAAAGAGTTTAGTCATAGTCCATAATGCTAAAGATCTAAATACTTTGTTCTCTCTCTTTTCTTGATATGTGATATTCAATTCAATTCACAATAACAAGATGTTTTAAACAAAATTTGTGTTGTTAATGAATTTTTGTCTGTGTAGGAGAAAACATACGAAGTTGTCCTACTATAATAAAACAGCATAATACTGGAATAGGGTACAGTATTGTGGTTTTCCTACAGTGGTTTGTTCCAAGTGACATTCAATTAATAATCCTGTAATAAAGGCTTAAGCTCGGTTTCCCATACACTACTTGACGTCGGGGGTCCGGCCCCGACCTCTTAATTATTTCGCGCTGCAAACGGGCAAGGACGCCGGCAAAATCGCCTATGTACGGTACAGGGATGTGTGGGTGTGCGCCAGCACGACGGGAGGTGGGGAGGCGGCAACCATTTTTGTGTCATGCATAAAATGTGTCTGTGTTGGCCGGGGCAACTAAACCCACAAAAAACGTTTCAGGCCGGGACAACACGGGAGCATTCGCCGTCCTCGATACCGCCAAACTGTGGGGGTCTAGACGCCAACTGGGGGTGGTCCTAGACCCCGCCAACTGGGTGGTCTAGACGCCGACAAAATGGGATGAGACCGTGCGGTAAAAAAAAACGTTGAAAGGAGAGGTCGGGGGCGATGGTTGGTTGCACCCGCGCGTCACGTGAGCTGGTAACACGATCACGTCCGTGTACCGTACCATAGGCTTTTTGGCCCCACGGCGTCCCTGCTCATTTGCAGGCGAATTAAGGGGTTGTGGGACGGACGGAAACGTTAAGAATATTCGTGCATGTGTGAACAGAGCAAAAGGGGTCGGGGATGGACGGGGGATGTAAAGTTCGTGCATGTGTACGACATGGTGGCCATCCAGCTTGATGCCGTCTTTGCCTATTTTTTTTGGGGTCGTTGGCCGGACGGAACGTTAAATCGTGCATGTGTGAACTACCAAGGCTTTAGAGCTTCATACTGCACTTTAACTCATGCCATTGCCAGGATTAATGCCCCCTGCTCATTAAACCCCGATGCAGGCAGTTTCGGATTGTTCATTGTTGCTCTTCATATACTTATTAGTGTTTTATTTGATTGTTGTTTGGGGGAAGGGGGCGATGCCAATGCATCAAAATATACACACAATAAGGAAAATTGCTATGGAAACTCTTCCTGAGACTCTTATTTTATTATGTTGAAGTAAGTAAGGAGGGGGGGTTTTGTGTTTTTTTTGTATGCACTGTTTTAAAGAATTTGTCCTTGAGGCCAATGATTGCACTTGTAACCTCTTACAACACAATATGTATAGTCGGGGTCACCCTTTCCGACTGGCCACCTAATGGTGAATTTCGCTGAGCAGTCTTTCGCTCCGATATTAGTAAGATCAGTCACTCCCCCCCCCCCCCCCCTCCTGAATCTGTTGCAATACTATGTCCCCATAGATGGCGTAGTTAGATTTGGCTGGGAAGGAGAAGGAAGAGCTATAGGGATTAATGTGGGTAGGGGAGTGGAGGTTGCGGGGAAGTGTGTAGGGTGGGGAAAGTTGTACATTATTTCACCAGGTTTGTATGGTTACCGTTTTATCTCATGATATTATTACAATGAATTGAAAAGGCTACTGTTTAGTGAAATCTACATTTAAGAAAATATTATGTTCTCGCCACCAACCAATATTTAGAATATGTATTATCAAGTTTGAAAACCAATTTGTAAGGGATGGCTAGATTCACTTGTCTTATTTTAGGAAGAATAGCTCTTTCTCTCATGTATTCACCTCACACACTATATAATATATATAATAGATAATATATATATATAATATATATATCTTACTAATAGAACCAGTGAATCTAGCCCAACCCTACAAAATTGGTAGTGTCAAAAATTGATAATACATATTCTAATATTGGTATTCTAGTATTGTCGATTTGCACCATTTGTTTGTGGGCCTCCACAATACGTTTTCTGTCTCATACCTAGGGAGTACAAAGGAGTACAAAGGAGTACAAAGGAAATCAAGCAACAACAGATCTAGTGACCCTTCTAGGTTGCTTGTCCCTCCAAAACACTGAGGATCAAGTGTCCAAACAGTGGTTTAGAGTGGGTAAGGGAATATTGGAAAGGGAATTACTGCCCTGGAACTAATATCCTTGGCAGGATTAGGAAGTTAGTAGAGGACATAAGGGTTTGTAACTGAGGGGGGGATAAAATAAAGTTATTCATTTACAAACGCAGTCAGTCGCGGGTTTGATGAGAGATATTTGTCTAGGCGGAGTTTAAATGAATCAACGGTGATGCAGTCTATAACGTGTCGGGGAAGCCCATTCCACAAGTTGACAACTCGATTGAAGAAGAAATTCTTAGATTCGTGCGAGTTAAAAGATTTACCAATAATTTTGCAAACCGTTTCCCCGCGTGTAATTAGATTGGTCGATAGTGAAGTACTTACTACAGTTCATATTGTCGATGCCTTTGATGATTTTGAACACTTGAATTAAGTCACCTCTTAATCTGCGCTGGGTTTAAAGGAAATAGATTTAATTATCTAAGACGCTCTTCGTATGGTTTGTTCTTTAGGCTAGGTATCATTTTGGTAACTCTACGTTGAACTCGTTCTAGCTTGTTTATATCTTTTTGGTAATAAGGGCACCAGTATTGAACGCAGTATTCCAGAAGAGGGCGGACTAAGGAATTGTAAGGGTTAGGATAACTTCTTTGGATTTATGCTCACATGACCTGCCTATAAGTCCAATTATTTTGTTTGTCTTCTTAGCAACATCTGATCATTGTTGACTCTGTTTTAGGTTACTCGATATTGTTACGCCCAGATCGGTTTCTCTGTTTACATTCTTAAGCTGAGTGCCATTCATCGAATAGTTTGCTTTCTCATTTAGGTATCCGACATGTAGTACTTTACATTTATCCTCATTGAAACTCATTTGCCAAATTTGGGCCCAACATGAACTTTATCTAGATTGTGTTGCATATCGTCAACTTGTTCTTTTGAGAGTACGCTATTTGCAATTTTTGTATCGTCAGCAAATTTTGAGATTGTACAGGTGAGACCCTCATCTATGTCGTTGATGTAAATTAGAAAGAGAATTGGTCCTAGTACCGATCCCTGGGGTACCCCGCTACTTACATTGGTCCATTTAGATGCCTTACCGTTTATGACTACCCTTTGCTTTCTGTCGCTGAGCCCATTTTCTATCCATTTCCACACCCCCGCTTGTTTTCCATGCGCGTTTAGTTTTAGCAGTAAACGTTTGTGGGGAACTTTGTCAAAGGCCTTTTGAAAATCAAGGTATATAATATCTACAGCTTTACTCTCATCGTAGAGGTTTGAGGATATCGTGGAAGAAGTCTAAGAGGTTTGTTAAACAGGAACGTTTTTTTACGAAAGCCGTGTTGAGTATCTTTAAGTATGTTATTTTCCTCTAAGTGATTTACGATTCTGTCTCGTATGACCGTTTCTAGCATTTTACATACAACTGATGTTAAGCTAATTGGACGATAGTTACTGGGTAGGGATTTGCTGCCTTTTTTGAATATCGGTGTTACGTTGGCTAGCTTCCACTGATCAGGCATATTTCCAGACTGCAAGGATTTATTGAATAGTAATGTCAGTGGTTTGGAGAGCTCATCCTTAGCTTCCTTTTAGAACTCTAGGCGAGATTGTATCAGGTCCTGGCATTCTATTTACCTTGAGTTTATCTAAACAATTCAATACTTCTCTCTCTGTAACGGTGATATTGCTTAGAACATCTGAATTATCAATCTGAATCGGCGATGGTGTAGGGATATCACTGAGGTCTTCTGTTGTAAAAACTGATGCAAAGAAGGTATTGAGGGCATTACTCATTTGTACTTCGTCTTTGGTGTATGCTCCATTTTCATCGACTAACGGTCCAACAGATGAAGTAACTACTTTTTTCTTTCTGATGTAACTATAGAATCTTTCGATTTGTTTTACTTTGATTCGCAATATGTACTCTAAGGTCTTTTTACTCTGCTTAATTAACTTTTTGGCTTTGCGTCGTAGCTCTACAAATTTCACGCGTTCTTCGTCATTTTGTGAGGATTTTAATCTATCATTAGCAAATTTTTTAGCAAGCAGGCAGTTTGAAATATCTTTATTCCACCAGGTGGGCTTATTATTATGGCCTGGACGCCGTATTTCGATGGTATGCATTCTTGCACTGCTTTTAGGTAAGTGGTTTCGAATAACTTCCAAGATGTATTTATGTCGTTATTGTTAATTAAAAAGCTCCAGTCAGTTTCTTTAAACATAGCTCTAAGTTTATGGAAGTTTGCGTTCTTGAAATTAGGGACTTTTTCGATGCTACTATTTGGTTCGTTACTAGTAAACTTTAAAGTGAAAGTTATCGTACGATGGTCGCTGTTACTGAATTCATCACCAACATTCAAATTCTCTATCAATTCTTCTTTTGTTGTAAGTACAATGTCAAGAACGTTATTACCACGGGGTCGGCGTTCGAACAAATTGATAAAGCGAACTCCTCTTGCAAGTTTCGTATACAAGTCATGTCCGGAGTGTGAAGTAAGAGTATCGCCCCACTTGGTCACAGGTAAATGAAAGTCGCCAAAAATTACGGTATCTTGTGAGTTACTTACATCTGCAATTTGTTCGTAATTTTCTCGGTCGGTTTGCACTGATTGAGCTGGAGGTCCTGTATATTAACGCAAGTATTATTTTTGTACCTTTATTATTCTTTATTAGCACAAAAGCTGTGTCGACGTTCACAATTTGAGGTTTTGACCTGAGGGACGGGTTAAGACTTACTTTGATATAAAATAAACGCCACCTCCATTTTATTTATTCGCTGTTATCAAACATTACATAACCGGGAAGTGAATACTCTGCTAAAAAGTCTCTATCTTCTGTATTGAGCCAAGATTCTGTTATGCCAATCACATCATAATTTTCTGTAAACACTAGTTCCTCTAAATCTGAAAATTTATTGCGTATGCAAAGAGTGATTGTATAGAAAACCTTTAAAGTTGCGGTTTTAGAACTCAAGAACGTTCTTACATCGAATTTTTGGTTCTGGTCGGATCTACATTTACATTCATGGCTGTCCTCCGTCCTCGGTCGTTATCCCTGACGGTTTTGAATTTGGGTCGTGTTGGTGGAGCTTTATCCAAATTCGCCGGTTCTTGACGGATTAGTATTTAATTCCTTTGTAGGTTGCCGTCCTCGCTGTCTTCGGTCCTCCTTCCTGGTTGTCCTGTGCTGAGTCGATTTCTTCTCCGAAAATCCGTCACAGCATCGTTGAGAAGACGCCCAAAACGCGCCGCTCCCACCTGGTTCAGATGAACTCCATCGTCCGAAAACAAATAGTCATCGTAGTAGAAATTGTCCCAGGTGTCGACGAATCCCACGTTCTCCTTCCTGCAGAGTTTTGCTAGACAACGATTTGTGCTGGTGGCTTTGTTGTAAAATCGGCTCTCTACAACCGCGCCGGGGGACGATTCCTGAGACGATGATCCTTGAGATTTCTCCTTAAACGACTTGATCAGCTGCTGGTACTTTAAAAGCCAATCTTCCGACCGGGTTCGCTGTACATCGTTGGATCCAACGTGGATGACGTACATTGTATTCGCAGGGGCCAGCTTTGATACTTCGTCAACTGCTGCAACTACGTCGTCCACACCACCACCAGGGATACAAAAACGCTTCCTGGTCTTAGGTGCCCTGGCGCAAAACTCTGTGAGCTGACCACGTATCATCGAGTCTCCCACGAGCCGGACTTCTTCTATTTCCTCTTCGTCATCTGAGTCTGTGAGTATCTGGAAACGGTTTTGACACTCGGTAATCGGTATGTGTTTCCTGGTCTTGGGGCAAACGTTGTTCCTCACGACACGGAAGTTGTCTTGAGGGTAAGAGAGTCACTATTTGTATCTTGAGTATCGGAAACATCAGCTGAAGTTGCTACTGTAGGCGTTGAATTGTTGGCGTTGACGTTGGGGCGTTGGTGGCTGCTGGAGTTGCGGTGACAATTGAAGTTTGTGGTACTCCAACGTTGAGTGTTACAAACTCTTGGAGTGATTCCAGCTTCATGGTGAGGACGTTGATCTTGTTGTAGGCTTCATCTAATTTGACTGTAAAATTCTCTCGTTGCTGGCAGAGCCGGCAGACTTGAAAATCGACAGTAGCAAACATGGACTCACCAAACCTACCGGCGCAGTTCGCACAAGCGCGAGGCATGGTGACAGTCACTTTCTTCAGATCACTTCACTCACTTAAAAAACACTTCACTCACTTTAAAAACACTTCAATCACTTCAACCGAAAACAAATATGCTGAAATACGCAGAAATAGGTTATCAGGGGTGATAGCCTAACCGAAAACAAAAATGTTGAGATACGCAGAATTAGGCTTCCAGGGGCGATAGCCTAACCAAAGTTTTTTTTTAAATTGAAATACGCAATAATAGGCTACCAGCGTTGAATAGCCTACCCGAAAATAATAAAATTGAAATTCGCAGAAATAGGCTACCAGGTGTGATAACCTAACCTTAAACAAATATATGTATAACAGAATATGTAACTAAATATACATTTCACCAAATAGAGATTATATAAAAATAAAGTGTGACCTGCACACAAGGGGTTAATATACTGTGTCAACAGATGGCCCTGGTGTCGCTGTAGCCTAGTAAAGCAGTAGCCTACTCTTTTTAGATAAAAAAGTCTATCAGTCAAAGGTTATTACAAGATCGTGCAAGCAACAACTAAAATTACAGATATATACTGTATAGCTACAGTAGGATACTAAATACAATATCTACAAGAGTTAATAATAAAACAGATTGGCTGGCTATAGCTAGGCTAGGTTTGGGTTAGGTTAAAAGCTTGGCAGGTTGGGTTAGGCTAGGTTTAGTTTGTACAAATACCACCCTTAGCTTAAAGTAAAATCAGTCTCAGGAGAAAAAGTCAAGAATATATCTAGGGGGAAAAGGTAAATGAATGCACTTAAATTTGGTACAAAATTTGCTGGTATTTAATATGTATAATCCCCAAAAAAGTTTTGTTTACAAAATGGTGTCGGCGTTAGTCCCTGTAGGCAGGTTAGTTAGTAAACAGTATTGTTTATTAGCAAATTAATATGCAAAGCTTTACTTACATACAAGGCAGTTAAATAGATACTTACTACAGTAGGTAATGGGTAAAATTAGGGGCTACGATTTTATATAAAATAGTAATAGGAGAGCGTTTGTTTACAAAGCCAAACAAAACAACAGATGGCGCTAGTGGCGCCCTGTCCGAGCAGGGGTCTTGTGATAAACACAAAGTTTATCAGTCAATACACAGCGAAATATCGTGCAGTGTTACTTACTAAGCGACAGGATGGTTAAACGTGCTCTTAACCACCTTTCATGCACAAGAATGAAGAGGATGAGTAGTTAATACTCAAATTATGATCGATATCGTGAGAGCGTTGACAGAGCGTCTGCAGCGTCTGGCGGTAGCACGGGTAGGTGGTTTGCCCGACTCGCATAGAATACTCATCACTCTAAGTATAACCTATAGCACCTATGTTTATCCTTACCATTACACTTTCATCACATTACATCTAACCCAGTACCATGAACAAATTAGTAGTATCGCATATTCATGAATTTAGGAGGAGCATGGAATATTTATTTATTTCTCCTTCTCTCCCTTATTTACTAAAAACCTCAGAATCATTATAACTTATATGAAACCATAGGCCCTACTCACATGTAATTGGAAAACGCTATATACTTTCAAAGTAGCCCCAGATAACCTAAAGTGGTTTGCATTTCCCAATGTTGATATGTATGACACCGGTGTTTGGTATTAGCATATACATTTGGATATTAATGCAAATATAATTAAACCGTTCAGAGAGAGAGCGAGAAGGAAAGGGAAAGACGAACTAAAGGGAGGAATACATCCGAGAGAATTATAAGCGATGGTCTGACTCAAATATCTGTAGATAGAGTATCTATTAAAAAGAATAAGTACTCAGTAATGTTTACTGTATATAACCATCTAAACCTATGACAAATATGCCCCGCAGAGCTAATTAACCCATGTAATGTAAACGCCCATTACAAGCCACCCAATTCCTCCATATGACAATCAAAGGTTTGATGTTCTCCACTTCCCTTTACATAATTTATTGTTTTTATGTGTATGAAAGAGACAACAGGAAAAACTACTTATACAAATGTTGACCACCTTCCCCCAGTCAGAACAGAAACACTGGTACATTTGCTGAAAGGAGTTTCTACACCCCCTTTGGTACTTCCCTACCCTACCCACTGACCAAATGTGGCAGCGTTGCTGCCCCCCCCCCCCCCCCCCCCCCCCCCCCCCCCCCTTTCTCCCTACACACCACATATACACTCACCACACTCACATGCAGCAAGTTGTATTACTCCCAAGGAGCCGAAATAGTCCTATATAGCCTCTTGGACACAATAATATTTATCGGAGTAAATCATATTTTTGAAGAGGGTGATGTTCAGTTGCAATATGGAACAATTAGCAAAGTAATTACTTAATAACAATACTAATTATATGCCGCACACATAAGCTACATGTCATAATCCATATCATTCGTAACACCTCATGTAATAATGGGTGGACATAAACTAGCCATTATGTGAGTTTGCGTGCGTGTGTGCATGCCCGTTTGTTTGCATATGTGTGTGGGGTTTTATAGTGTAGTAATATTACTGTAATTTGGAAATATAAACAAATAAGTAAAAGTTGTAAGAACAGAAATATATAGTCTTCAAAATATATATTCTTCAATTCAGAAGTCATTTAAGTTTTATAATTTACAATGAGTATACATTGCACTGTATATACAGCATACTAAGCAACAACGCATAATTATGCATTATGCATTATAATGACTGTTATGATTCAAATAATTTATCATGTTTTTTCCATACATTGGACTAGCTTAAGTAGCAATATATTCATAATCCCAAAATTTAACGCAAAATAATCAATACTTATGCAAACCGACACTCCTATATTATCATTGCTACTGTTCCGTTCTCCGCTTAAGCTGTTGCTTAACCCACTGCTCTAAACACGTGGTAGATAATATATATGGAGAGCTTAAGTCTAATGTTAAACGCTAATATTAGCACACCCATAATATGTATAATTTATCTTTATATATCAATATTATGTGTCGTGTATAGGTGACAGTCAACATGGTTTCCATGGAAACGCGAGCTTGTTGGTAATTTGTGAATATAATCACAGTAAAGGTCACACTACCATTACACCTAAAGTCAAACACAATGTTCTTCACAATGTTATACAGTATTTTACTATCATTTAACTTTTTACAAAGCAGTTTACAAACATTTACTGGCCATGATTGTTTTTTTATTTGGCCTATGCTTATTAACTCAAGATAATTGTATTCCGAAAGTAAATTAGTTGATGAACTACCGTAGGTATATATAATAATGCAAATGTCTATGTATTTTATGCCAACCAGAAAAATTGGTATGTCAAAAATTAAAGTGAAGCTGGCAACCGTATTTTATGATTGATTGTATTAACGATCTATTGCACAGCTAGATAAGGACTGAAATACTCTGCATCATCAAACTTCCTTTACCTCACTGTAGACGTTCATGCTATGTTGACCTCTATTGTCTCATGACAGAAAGATGAAAATGGTATGGTTCAATTCCTCGCCACCCTAACACCTCTGGAAATGCCACACTTACAGCTGTTCAGGCATGCCAACATGTGTCACGATATCAATATATACCCTCTATCTTTACTGTCCTTAACAATATAATGGGTTTGACCCACCTGCGTTATCTTTCAATGCTCAAAAATAACAGGTGCTTGATGTGCTTCCTGTAAAGTTGTTTTGATTAGAAAAATGTGCAGAATATAACTGTTGGTATGCCTGGAGACAAAATATTCCCGTGACTTGCATTGGAAACCATTATTATAGTTATACTAATTAAAATGCAAAGGATTAGTGTGGTAATTTGATTTGAAAATTAATATACGAAAAATATAATTGTAGAAAACAATGTGTTTGTAGACGTTTACTTTTGGTGTGATGGTAGTGACATTTACTGTGATTAAATTCTCAAACTACCAACAAGCTCTCGCGATAATGCTTATTGAGGCACACAATATTTTGAGTGTGTGTGTGTGTGTGTGTGTGTGATTGATTACCGATTATGCCAAGAGTAATGCTTAGTTGACGTAGTTTGTGTTTCCGAGGTTAGAGAGTGATGGTCGACCAATGACAATCACTGTTGTCAATTGCGTGAGAATATGTTATTAGTTGCCTGAGATTGCACTGCATATAAAAGAACAGACAATACTGTATTAGTTTAAAGAAATAGTACATTTATTTGTTTTAAATAACAAATGTAAGGTAGCTTTCTGAAGTCATAAGAGTAGGCGAAAATCTATACTATATCATTAATTATAGCATATTTATCCCCACGACTTATGTGACGCCAAATGAAAATATGGATTTCAAACAGGTTATATATAAGCCAATAGTAGATGCAAGTTATTAAACATGACAATATTCGATGGCGGGTCACGCAAGTATAATGTGTCAAACACAGAACAAAAAAAAACAATGCCTTATATGGTGATAATGACGTTAAATGTGGACTTATTTTACTCCATATTATTATATGTGTATCTGCCCTTTTGCAATCATATGTACAAGCAGCCTTGTAAGGATCAGTATAGCTGTTGTTGCTTGTTTTCCTTTTTACTTATTTTTTAAACGTGACATATTGTGTAGACTTATACAAATTGTGTCACAATCGTATGATAATAATCAGATTATTTCCTTGCTCTACCATGGGTCACACCTATCGATTACTTTACATAATCCGTGCCCGATCTATATTTATGAAAATGGACTGAAACTTGTATTTTGGCTATTTATTTTGCTTTATGCTTATAATCCTGTTAATATGCCCCTTTCCCACTGATGCAAATTTATACGATATTCCTCGCCAAGGGCGTAGTTTTTGTCATTTCGCAACAAATTTGTGCGACATATACGATTTTGACCGTTAAAAAACGTTGACAAGCTTACACTCGGCGGCGATGTGTCCAATGGATACGACGTAATCGGCGACATTATGCGACGTCATCGGCAAATTGAGCGATGGTTCGCGGAGGCGAGAACTGTCACATTTTGAATAAAATATTGCGAAATAATGCAAAGGATGAACGAATCCTCGGCGCATGTTCTGCGACGTCATCTGCGAATTAAGCGATGGTTTGGCGGTGACCTCGGCGAGATTATCCGAAAACTTTTTGCATATATTTCATGGCACAAACATAAGAACATAAGAAAACGGGAGTCTGCAGAAAGCCGATCGGCCCACACAAGGCAGATCCCTGTCACATCCGAGCCCAATTACAAGGCCTAATTATAGACCCAACTCACTAATGCCTTGAGGACTGACCTCACCAAAACGGTCAGAGATCAACACGAGATTACGGGGGTGTGCAGAACGCTGATTGGCCCACACCAAGCAGATCACCCCTCATACCCATCCCATCTGTCGAAAATTTACATATTTATCTTGAAGGGAGGTCTAGAGTTTTTTGTTTCAAGTTTGATGGAGGTCTAGTGAGGAAACTAAGTAATAAAGGAATGAATGACCATACAAACGGTCCGTCTCCCCTTAACCTCTGAAGTGCGCATGGGGGTAATTAGACACCTCTCCCTGTGCGCATGTATTTGAGGTGTTTCCGTCACTAAAATATTCATTGTACCATTAATAGCATTATACTTATCCATATGCGCCTATTATGGGTTGGTTATAAAAGGTATTAAACTGAAACAACAATAAAACGAGTGAAAACAGCGTTTGGATGGTCAAAATCGGAGATATAGCCCGCGAGTTGTATAATGTATGGGTGAGGCAAGCTGCTTTCCCGCCAATTTCCCCCAAGGCCACTGAGACACAGTCGATCGATACTCTCTCTCTCTCTCTCTCTCTCTTGCATTCGCTTGCTATCAGGGATGATCACACCCTGCAACCGGATTTTTAATGTTAGCACGAAAATATACCTCAGAATAAGGGAATAACAGGGAAAATAGGTGATAACTGAAGGAGAGGAGGAAAGTGGGGAAGGAGGGGAGGTAGAGGACTGAGATTTTGCATGGCCCAGGGGCCAAACAAAAATAAAAAAATAAAAATAATAATTTTTTTGTTTTCGATGTCAAACGTTGATTTTTGTTTTCTCTGACTCTTAAGAGTCTCCCCGCAGTCCGCCGGGGGGAACTCTTAAGAGTCTCCCGGCAGCTCCCGGGTTAAGGGGGATGGGCGTAATATTTGCTGATTTTTATATTTGTTTATAATTTATTTTGTTTCATCCCTAGACCTCCATCAAGCATATAAAACACCCCCAACACCCTCCTTCAACATCAATTTGTACATTTCTCGATAGAAAAATATCCTGGCTGAAGGCTGGTTCCTCAAAAAGTACAGGCTCGGTATCGCTATCCAGGCATAACTCGACGCCTAGATGACACAAAATGACTCTTTGTGTTCTACGACTAAGATAAGATTTAAACCAGTTCACTGACCCAATGCCAATTGCTTGTAGTTTATTACAGAGGATATCATGGTCTACTGTATCAAACGCTTTTTGTAGATCAAGAAGAACCATACCGGTGTAGTTACCTTTAGACATTTCTTTACGAATGTGATTTGTTAAGTGGATGAGACAGGAGTCTGTCGAGTACATGCATCTGAAACCTGATTGAAACTTATAGAATAGATCATCTTCTTTGAGGTAGTGTTCAATTTGGGTGTATACAGCTCTTACAAGGATTATAGATACAATACATAATATGCTAACTGGTCTGTAGTTGCCAACATCTAGTATATTTCCTTTCTTGATAGAGGGGTTACAATAGCTTCCTTCAGTTCAGCAGGTACAGTGTTGGTGTTAATTGACAGGTTGATGATATGGGTTAGGGGACCTGCTATACCAATGGCTACATCTCGTAGAAATTTGGCAGGAATTTTGTCTGGTCCTGTGGTTTTATGTACATTTAGGTTAGAGAGCTTGTCAAATGTGTATTTTGGTGTAACATTTTGCAATCCAAATGTGTTCGGGTGTATGCCTCTATCCCTGTAGACATTTCGAAAGGTGGCCGTTGTTGTCGTGTATTTATTGAGAGGTTGCGGTAGGTTCTGTGCAAGTGTGTTTGGTATGGAGGTGAAGAAGGAGTTGAAGTAGGTAGAAATGTGTCGTTTATCGTGGCAAACCTGATCATTAATGTTGAGAGCAATATTAGTGTTAGACGAATCCCTTGCCTGGTTGCTGTAGCCTGTTGTTTTTAAGTGCCTCCATAGTTTTTTTGGGTTATTCTGATATTACTCTGCCTTACTGTGGAAATAATTAGATTTCGCTGATTTAATTTTCCTACTTAGTTTATTCCTAGCCCTGTTGAACTCATGTTTCAGACCTTGATCCTGTCTATGTTTCACTAGCCTTTTTAACAGATTGTCTCTATGTTCCAGATGGTGTAGTATGTCATTGTTGATCTATAGGTCTGACCTTTCTTTAATTCGTATGTCTTTCAGAGGAGCTATTTCGTCTAGGATGTTTGTGATGATGGTTCTGAAGCCAACCCATGCGTCATTAACGTTTGTATTTCCAAACACTGGAGACCAATCTGTATTCCATAAAATGTCCAGAAATGTTTCTTTGTTGTAGTTTCTGAGTGACCTTGTTTTGATGACCTTGTGATTCTCTAGGGTAAGTTTGTAGTTTTACGTGTGTAATATGTGACGAAGTGATCACTTATCCCAGTCTGTATAACCCCTGATTGTGATATTTTGTCCTCTCTGTTACAATTGATATGGTCTAATATTGTAGCAGTGTTCTCAGAGATACGTGTGGGGGTTGTGATGAGTTGTTTGTGATTGTGCCTTGTCAGTATATGCCTATATTCTCGTACAAGCCTATTATTTCGTTGTTTGTAACACAAGTTAAAATCCCCTAGTATAATGGATTCATTCCGGGGGTCTAGTAATGACAAAGTTCGTTCAAATTTGGTCAAGAATTGTGTGTCGTCTGGTGGCCTATAGCACACTCCCATTGTGATGGGTTTTGTCTTAGGCAGGTGTAAGTCGATCCACAGAGCTTCGTGGTTTTCTACATGGAGGTCGGTCCTAGTTGTGTGTGTGAGGTTGTTTTTTTACATACAGACATACTTCTCCCCCTTGTCTATTGCGATCATTACGAACCATATTGAAACCTTGAATGTTTATTTCACCATCGTTTATACTCGAGTCCAGCCAGGTTTCTGTAATTGCAATTATTGAAGCGTTGGCCTTATTAGCTAACATGTTTATTTCTGTCAATTTATGGTACATTGATCTGGCGTTAATGTGGATAAGATGGAGCCCTTTGTTGGTGAACACTCTGTATTCATCTTTGAATGTGTCCTGGTGGATTCTGAGTTGTTAATACTTGGTTCATTTACATTAACATTCGGTAATAAATGCAAGGCACACTTATTGCATAAGAATTCAAGTTCTTCACAGTTGGTCTTCTTAGAGATGCACTTCATGTGAGCTACAGTTTTACACTTAACACATAGTGTAGGGGCATATGTTATCCGTGGGCAATGGATGTTAATTTATGGCACCATGGCTAGTATTGTTCAGTGATGTATTCTGTTTGACAAAACTGATGGTGCCATTTTTTTTCAGACACTTTTAAGGTAATTTTCAGTACCATTTATGAACTACCCCCAATTTTGAGTTTTTCTGGGAATTTTTGTTTGCAAGTTTCCATTTTTTTCAATAAACCTAAGCATGTAACATATCAAATGGAAGGTATTGGTGCCTAGATGATGATTATCATGTTCTTAACCCTTTATAGCGGCGCGCATCATATGTCGAGTGAAAGAAATTTGGACTATGTGGCGACTCACACCATAAGTCGTGTGGCAATTTCAGCACGTAATGTTGCTGAGAGAGAGAGACAAGTGGTGGCAGGAGAGTAGCGAGCGTATGACTTCTCCAGACCACCGCGGAGGACCAACTGACATGAATCCCACCCTCCTCCACCCTCTCACACTCGCTACATAGTGAAATGTATGGGGAAAGTACCGAATTACATGGTTTTTGCACTCTGGACACGACCTCTATGCTAACTTGCAAGAAAGTTCACTTTTTCAATTTGTACAATCTCCGACCCGTGGTAATAATGTGCTTGACCTTGTACTCGCAACAAAAGAAGAATTAATAGAGAATTTGAATGTTGGTGATGAATTCAGTAACAGCGACCATCGTACGATAACTTTCACTTTAAAGTTTACTAGTAACAAATCAAATAGCAGCATTGAGAAAGTCCCTAATTTCAAGAAAGCAAATTTTCATAAAACTTAAATCAAAGCTTAAAGAAACTGACTGGAGCTTTCTGACTAACAATAACGACATAAATACATCTTGGGAGTGTTTCACAACCACTTACCCTAAGGCAGGCAAGACTGCATACCATCGAAAATACGGCGTCCACGCCATAATGATAAGCCCAAATGGTGGAATAAAGATATTTCAGACTGTCTGCTTTCTAAAAAAATTGTTAATGATAGATTAAAATCCTCACAAAATGACGAAGAACAGGTGAAATTTGTAGAGCTACGACGCAAAGCCAAAAAGTTAATTAAGCAAAGTAAAAAGACCCTGGAGTTACATGATGCGAATCAAAGTAAAACAAACCCGAAAGAATTATATAGTTATATCAGAAAGAAAAAAGTAGTTACTTCCTCTGTTGGACCGTTAGTCGATGAAAATGGAGAATACACCAAAGACGAAGTACAAATGAGTAATGCCCTCAATACCTTCTTTGCATCAGTTTATACAACCGAAGACCTCAGTGATATCCCTACACCATCGCCGATTCAGATTGATAATTCAGATGTTCTAAGCAATATCACCGTTACAGGGAGAGAAGTATTGAATTGTTTAGATAAACTCAAGGTAAATAAAACGCCTGGACCTGATACAATCTCGCCTAGAGTTCTAAAGGAAGCTAAGGATGAGCTCTTCAAACCACTGACATTGTTATTCAATGAATCCTTGCAGTCTGGGACTATGCCTGATCAGTGGAAGCTAGCCAACGTAACACCGATATTCAAAAAAGGCAGCAAATCTCTACCCCGTAACAATCGTCCAATTAGCTTAACCTCAATTGTATGTAAAATGCTAGAAACGGTCATAGAGACAGACTCGTAAATCACTTAGAGGCAATTAACTTACTTAAAGATAGTCAACACGGCTTTCGTAAAAAACGTTCCTGTTTAACAAACCTATTAGACTTCTTCCACGATATCCTCAACCTCTACGATGAGAGTAAAGCTGTAGATATTATATACCTTGATTTTCAAAAGGCCTTTGACAAAGTTCCCCACAAACGTTTACTGCTAAAACTAAAAGTGCATGGAATACAAGACGGTGTGTTGAAATGGATAGAAAATTGGCTCAGCGACAGAAAGCAAAGAGTAGTCATAAACGGTAAGGCATCTAAATGGACCAATGTAAGTAGCGGGGTACCCCAGGGATCGGTACTAGGACCAATTCTCTTTCTAATTTACATCAACGACATAGATGAGGGTCTCACCTGTACAATCTCAAAATTTGCTGACGCTACAAAAATTGCAAATAGCGTACTCTCAAAAGAACAAGTTGATGATATGCAACACAATCTAGATAAATTGTCATGTTGGGCCCAAATTTGGCAAATGAGTTTCAATGCGGATAAATGTAAAGTACTACATATCGGGCACTCAGCTTAAGAATGTAAACAGCGAAACCGATCTGGGAGTAACAATATCGAGTAACCTAAAACCGAGTCAACAATGTTCAGAAGTTGTTAAGAAGGCAAACAAAATAATTGGCTTTATAGGCAGGTCATTTGAGCATATATCCAAAGAAGTTATCCTAACCCTTTACAACTCCTTAGTCCGCCCTCTTCTGGAATACTGCGTCAATCCTGGTGCCCTATTACCAAAAAGATATAAACAAGCTAGAACGAGTTCAACGTACAGTTACCAAAATGATACCTAGCCTAAAGAACAAACCATACGAAGAGCGTCTTAGAGAATTAAATCTATTTCCTTTAACCCAGCGCAGAATAAGAGGTGACTTAATTCAAGTGTTCAAAATCATCAAAGGCATCGACAATATGAACTGTAGTAAGTACTTCACTATCGACCAATCTAATTACACGCGGGGAAACGGTTGCAAAATTATTGGTAAATCTTTTTAACTCGCACGAATCTAAGAATTTCTTCTTCAATCGAGTTGTCAACTTGTGGAATGGGCTTCCCCGAGACGTTATAGACTGCAGCACCGTTGATTCATTTAAACTCCGCTTAGACAAATATCTCGCATCAACTAACCCATCTGTCCCCTACTAACTTCCTAATCCTGCCACAGACATTAGTTCCAGGGCAGTAGTTCCCCTTCCAATGTTCCCTTACCCACTCTAAACCACTGTTTGGACACTTGATCCTCAGTGTTTTGGAGGACAAGCAGCCTAGAAGGGTCACTAGACCTGTTGTTGCTTGATTTCCTTTGTACTCCTTTGTACACGAGTGTCACAGGAGTTTACATGAGTTTACACGTGTTTACACGAGATGAACGCGAGTCTACAGGAAGTTAACAGGAGTGTCTGGGAGTCTAACATGAGTGTGTGCGAGTGTTGGCGAGTGTCAGGAAACGTATAACGCGTAGACTCGCATAGACCCGCGTTAATATCGCGTAAACTCATGTATACTCATGTTGGTTTCGCATTGACTCGCCACACATATTGTGAAATTCAGATCAGCATGTGGGTACTCTCGTTTACGCGTGTTACACTCGCGTTACCCTGTGTTAACTCGCGTTAAGGTCGTGTTGACTCCTGTTTGACTCCTGTTAAACTCGCCTTTGCCAATATTGGCACCCACATGGTTATTTGCATATAGTGTTGACTCATGTTGTACTCGTGTAGACTCACGTAGACCCGCGTAGACTCGCGTAGACTCATGTAGACTCGCGATCATTTAATGTCTAAATAGTACAATGCGAGTCTACATGAGTGTCACGCGAGTCTACAGGAGTGTACAGGAGTCTATGCGAGTATACGCGAGTCTACGCGAGTCTATGCGGTTTGGCGTCCTATTCCCACTTGACTCTCCAAATTTCATGCATGCATGAAATCTTTGCCCGCGTTCGCGAGTGTACGCGGTGCAGCCCGAGTCAACGCGAGTCTGTGCGAGTGTCGGCGAGTGTCGGAAAATTTGGGATAATCATTGGCGAGTGCAAGAATTTCATCACTCGCGTTGGCCTCGCGCTCCGACTCGCCAATGTGTGAACCATGCATAAGAGCCCACTACCAGGCAATGATCTGGTTGCTTGCAGACACACCAAATCCCAATTTGCCATCACCTACCAAGTATGGATGGAATGAAGAATACAACCAGTACATGCCGAAGGTGTCTGATCTGCCACCAGCCCCTACTGCTGTTGTCGAGCTGGTAAAATGTGGGTGTGGAAGGAGTCGATGCTCAACTGAAGCTTGTTCTTGTAAGAAACATTCACTGGCATGTACAGAGCTATGTGCATGTGATGCAGACTTCAACAACTGTGCAAATCCGAATAACAAACCAGCACAGAATGACACATATGACAGTACAGATGACGAAACAGAGTTGGATGATGATACCGAACTGCAAATTTAGTTCAGTTGCTTAGTGCTTTATAAAACGTTCTCAATCATTGCAGTAGCTATCAAAGTTTAAACTGAATGTGAATTTGTTTTCTACATATGAAGAGCTTTCATATGATATGCTACATACATATGTTTTAGTAATATGTGTAGGTTTCACAAAATATATCAAGCGGACAGTTTGTCATTTCATGATTAATATTGAACCCTGTCAAATTTGTATGAACGTTGATTAGAAAAAATGGCACCATCGTTTTTTTTAATCACTATAGCATATTCTTCAAAATTATGCATGGTGCCAAAAATTAACATGAGTTGCCCACGGGCATTGGTATCAGCAACATAAGCCCCTGCACTAACAGTTTAGGATCCTTTGTTTTCGTGTTATGAGTGATTCACATATTTCACAAATGATTATAGGACCTTTTATAGGTAATTCCATGCATTTATCGCATTCCACTTCGTTTCTGCTAGTAACGTAAGTACATCGATCGTGTACTGTTTCCTTACAACTACTACATTGTGAAGTTGTACTCCTTTTGTTGAATCCAATATCGCACACTATACATAGTTTCCTTTTACTGTTCATCGTACGTCTGGCGGTGTGGTGATCAGCTAAGCGGCTTGGGTGTGAGCGCGAGAGAGGGGGACAGTTAGTAGGGTCATTTGCTTGGAATCCGTGCCCATTTTGTTTCTACCTTTTTCTCTCGATGGATTTGACAACCTGAACCATTTTAAAGGAAACTTAGCTCCTATGCCCCTCTGAAAAATGACGGCTAACTCTGCTAGAGCCCAATATTCAAAATGGCCGCCAACGCCATCTTGAAAAACATGAAATGTAATATCTCTGGCATCAGATGAGCTACAAGGACAAATGAGGTGTCCTTTTCACTAATTATGGCATTACATATCCACTGGAATGGTTATTGTATTGTATTGTTATTGTATTGTATTATACTAATTGTATATACTAATCTGCCACTTCACTGTCACTACATGATTCACTGCATGAGCCACTATCAGAATCACTGTCCTCACTTTTGCTGCTATCATCACTGTTGTTCTCTGCCTGCGGATTTGTAGGTAGTGGTATGGATGGGGGAAGTGGGGGCTGGGTTGAACTGACAGGCAGATATAGGCCATTTACAAGATGCCATCCATGGCCGATCGGTGAGGGGTGACTTTGGAGCTGGTAATGCTTTTACAAATATGCAAGATAGTTTGCACGCTCCATGTGTGGACGGAGACTGTCCAAGTCAGGCACAAGTCGGATAGTGCTTTTTTTCTTCTGAGCTCTCCACTTCGCTGCCCTTGCATCTCCCAGGGTCTTGCTTTTGGTATCACCATAGACATATCGAATGACAAACCGCTCCAAATCACTGATGACCTGTTCTGTGACTAGGAGCTGTGTACCACATGCTGCTAGCAGGTGGTTGTGTGCCTCTTTAGACTTCTCCAGACGATCTGCGATTAGCTTCTTGTTTCTCCATAGAAGCCAGAGTTGTGGTCACACCCAGTGAGGACATAAAGTGGTATGATGGATGCAGCCATTGCCTCACTGCACAAACATCGGGCATCGATAAGTTGACGTTTGCGTTTCACACACAGGATTCCTGTTGTCTTCTGAGCAACATATGCCGCTTGCACGTAGTTGTCTGTGTCCTCTGTGTCAAGAACGACAGCTGCTGTGTAGCTGTCTGACCGGAGCACACTATATATGGTGAGCATTGCCGTATCTGCCTCTGCATGGGAGCATGTGAGCTCTGGCACAAGCTTGCCTGTGGTGAGATTCTTTGCAGTGCTGCCAACTACACAGTAGATGATCTCGGTGCTAGTTGTTGCTGCTGTTCTCTGGAATTCCGTTTGAAGAAATGCCAGAAGGCGGATTTTGTTCTCAGGTTTACCCAGGAGAGCATGGAAGACTTTACTAGAAGGAAATGTCTTCATGAAGACATTGCTGATTGGCAGTTTTTTTTGGTGCAGTATTCTCTCACTGTCCTTGAGCGTGTAATTCTGATCATATGAATCACTGACGCAATTTTTTTTTTTTTTTTTTTTTTTATATTCCAACTACTCCCTCTCGGGCATAGGCTGAGAGCCTGTACATTCCACCGCTCAACACGGTGAAGCCCGTGAGGTCTTGTTCCAGTCTGAGGAGTGAGACATGTGAAGCATCCATCATGGCTCGAAGCAGCTCCATCTCTGAAGCGGCCGGTTGCTTCGCTCAAGCGCTTCACCGTCTCACCCTCCAGACTCAGACCCTCACTCTCAGAACGCCACCTATTGAGCAGTGAACTCACTAGGCATTGTCCCCCTGTAACTATATTTTGAATATGGGAATATTCATACAGTGTTATTAATCAGGGGAACAATGAGGGTATTTTTTTGGCATTTCGGTGGGCTTTGTGGTAATGCACTGATACTAGGTTACAGCACAAATTAAATCCCATAATATCTTCCCATTGACATATCGGGATTTGAACCCGGTCCATGGATTACCAATCCAATAGCATGACCACTCCACCGCACCCTCAAATGATGCGCTCAGCATGCTGTGTCTCGTTAGAAATGAAGTGCACCAACTTCTCTGCATAATCTCCCCAGGTATACTTGGTACCGTCTCCCTTCTCTCTGTCTTCAATGGTAGGAGTGTTTGGCGCCAGATGAGGCCACATATCAATAATAGACGTGTATACATCAGGCTCTGGAATGACAGTCATAGTTAGTTTTTGTTGAAGCCTGTCTGTGCCTTACGGATGGTTCCATTGACGTTGAAGATGGAAAGGCACTCGGCTGTAACACGATGCTGCAGGACTTCTTGAAGTTTGAGGGCACCACTCGTTTCAACCAGTCCGAGAACAGAGGCCAAGGCATTACGCTCCATTTCCTCAGTCTTTCCCTTCAGGTTCTCACCATCTGCTTTCTTCAATTCCTGAGTTGAAAAGTTCAAACGCTTGCTACGGGGAACTCTGTCGTTGAGAGACTTGGTCTTGGAATACACTCTCTCATTCAAGAACTGCTTCAGTTTGCTTGTGCCATCCTCCTTTGCCGATTTCAAGTCGGCAGCGAGAGTGTCTGAGGCTGGGATTCCTGACTGTAGGGATCTAAGTGTCTTGTTTGTATGGTCAAATGGATCACACTTGAATTCAGTGAGACATGCGCTTATATCATGTACAGCTTGTTCATCCTTCTTCATTTTACTCGACAGCAGCATGCTTCCCCTTTCCTTGTTTCTTGCGATTAGCATGGCGATGGACCTTTATTCTCACCCGATTGATGTTATTCACATTCCGAGTGTTTGAAAGGAGCTGCTTTTCATTGTTCAGAATGGCCAGCCAACCAGATTTCAGCTTAGAGCCCTTATTCATTGCTGACTCTATCAATATATCGAGGGCGACACACGAATATGGTTTTCCTGTCATTGACTGTGCAAACATACCACTCTCCATGAATGCAGCCTGATCGACAGGAAGGGTATCAAGCACTGCGGTGAAATCGGGGAGATGCCGACCATACTTGTCATTATCATAGATTTGCATCAAAGGAAGCATGAGCTTGAGTGAGGACTTGAACTCAGTCCAGTTGCTTGTTCTGATTGCATGGATATTTTGAATTAGAACCTCAACCATTTCCATGAATGACATCCAGTATCTGCTTGTGGGGCACCCTCAAAGTGATTGAAGAAAGCATCAACGAGGTCCTTCAGCTCAGCATTTCTCTCTAGCTCTGCATGTTCATCTGCAAGTTCCTGTGCATCAATCGGATGTCGAAGCTTGGCAAGGGATGCCTTTACTTCTTCAGATAGAGGGGAATCTTTCAAATGTTTGTCTATGACATGGTGGACCAGAGTCTCGTAGCATAGTCGCAAGCAGCGAACCCCACGCTTAACATGTTTTCCACGAAGGGCCTGATCAACAGACCCGTCTGCTATAACACCAGCTGCCACCAACACATCTGAGATGCCAGATCCCTTAAACCTCTTGTATATAGTGTAGATGAACGACATTTGGATGTGGAAGGGTGCCATGAATGGTAAGATTTTGCTGAACAGCTCAGCATTCTCACTTTTCAACTCTAGCATGAGCACGTAGACAGGATGATCACCAACAATTATTGCAAAAGGCATCTTTTTTTCTTCGATTGCTTTTTTTTTTTTTTTTTTTTTTTTTTTTTTTTTTCTATTTCCCCTACTTCACATCTCGTGCATGGCTGAGAGGCCTGTCATTCCCCGCTCAACACGGTGAAGTCCCGTGAGGTCGTGTTCCACCTGGGGAGTGAGACATGTGAAGCATCCATCATGGCTCAGCAGCTCCATCCTGAAGCGCTGTTCTTCGCGTCAAGTGCTTCACCGTCTCACCCTCCAGACCAGACCCCTCACTCTCAGAACACCACCTATTGATATGACCTCACTAGGCCTTGTCCCCCTGAACATATTTTGAATATGGAATATTCATACAGTGTTATTTATCAGTGAATCAATGAGGGTATTTTTTGCATTTCTTTGGCTCTTGTGGTAATGCACTGATACTAGGTACAGCACAAATTCAATCCCAATAATATCTTCCCATTGAATATCGGGATTTGAACCCGGGTTCCATTGATACCAAGCCGTGGCATGACACTCCCCACCCGCCCCAAGCTTACACATCACATCATTGAGAGTGTCTTAACTGGGTGGTTTGGATAGTTCATGTGTTATATTGCTCGCCTCTTCTCATCTGCTTTGACATGCTGGCGTGAAACCTGAAAACCCGCCAGATCCTTTTCTTCTGGCTTAGGGCTCGTTCGGTCACTGCGCCCCTGGCCAATGCATGGATCACCCCACGAATTCTTGTACCGGATGTGTCCCGGAGGAGAAGACTTGATCAGCTGGTGGCTTCTTTGAGAGTGTTCCCCTACCTCGCTGTCTTGATTGGTTGACTTTTTTGCATTTACTTCCGGCTCTTGAGAGTTGTCCGAGAGGTTTGATGCAAGTTTGGCACCGGGACTGGTCTATCCTCGTGATTCTCGAAGGAAGTCTGTATCAATTATCGGGCGCACAAACATGACATTAGTGTGGTGTGACTGGCCAGCAACCGGGTCGGTGTTTTCGCTCTTGAGGTCATCGTTGTCGACTATTGCGATAGCATGTTACCCTCAGCTATTCGAATGGGCATCAGATGAGCACTTGAAGTCATTGACCACCCAAACTCTCGCAGCATAAAGTAACGGCCTTGTAACTGATGGCCCTAGCTCCCTCTTTGTTGCATTATGTCGACTATTTCCCTACTCTGGTCAGGCCATGTAGCAAGACAGAGAGATTTATCTCAAATCCAGTGCATTTTCCAGTGATGTAGCTTGTGAGGATAATGATCAATCCGTCGGATCGGATTGGATGGCCCTGTCCATCAATTGCAGACTTATTTGGGTGTTTCAGCATGGTGATAGACCAGCTTCATCAGCAGGATCTCACGTTGAGGTCTTCTTTCTCTCTTCTCCAACTCCGTGTATATATGGTAGCCAGGGAATAATATTTTTGGTCCTGATGACTTGCTCTTTGAGTCTGTGCGCAACATTCATCACACAACTGATCATTGCTGACACCCAATGAAGATATTGCCCGCCTCGATGTATGTCACCACTGCTACGTTGTTTGTATCATATACCAGTTCCCACACAGCCCACATTTCTTTTGAATGCGTTTCATTAAATCCGATGTCTTCCCCAATTCATTGACGAGAATTTCCTTTAAGTAGCTGGATTTTTGTTACTACTGAGTTGTGGATTCCGTGATTTGAGATAATGCGCTGTATAGTCCTGGGCAGCAGGCCTTGCAGTTTGCGAATTTCATGGTCTTGGAAGATGACTTGAACGAATATGATGAAAGAAGAGAGCTTGGGCCTCTCGGAGGTGTTACCACGCTGCAGGATGTTGAGTGCTTTCAAGATCTTGAAAGGGGCTTGTGGTCGCTTACATATTTTGCGCCAGCATGCACGATGGGTAGGCGGATTTCCAACCCAAATGCTGTTTGACTAATCTGGGATGGATGTCAATCAAAGTGTCAAGTCTCAATCTCATGACCTCATCTTCCAGAACGGACAGTATGTAACTTGAATTTAGTCCAGGCATCTAGCTGTTGATAGGAGTAAAATCTGCTTGTCACGATCACTACTCTTGTTTGCCCCATTCATGCACCACACACATTGAGTCTTATCGTGGAGGAACACCGGCATACTGGAGCGGAGCATTTTAGTTGCATCTGGCCTCTGGGGAAGGGTCTTGTTTGTATCTGATGCTCTCATCTTCTTGCAAGATGTTCCTCGGATTTGTGTTTTGCGTTTTTCCGGCTTGAGAGAGCGTTGCGTTTGCTGGATAATGATTCGTAACAAGTGCTATGCAATGTGGTGACCCTTTGGTCCCTTCTCCCAATCCACATTTTCATGTATATGTTGAAACTTATCAAGTTCTTTCCATTGTAAAGACTTTTCTCGGATGGGTTCCCACTTCTCAGGTGTAATGTTTTTCCAAACGATCATTGCTGCGCTAACGCCTCGCTATTACACCAACAGAGTAAAATTGCACATCATGTAATTTCAATTTAAATGGTCTTTATGTCTGGTTAACTCTTCACTCTCCTCTTCTATTATCCATTATTTCGGTCGACTTGCACAAGTCTGGCGTGCTTTTCATCAGATGGGCATGCTGATCCATCTGAAACAGTAAAAAAGTAATATTAGGTAATTACACCGGCAGGGCAGAAAACAACAGTGATGATTAGCAACGAAAGTGAGGGGAGCAGTGCATTCTCTTGAGTAATTGGCTCATACAGTGAATATCATGTAGTGACAGTGAACTTGGCAGATTAGTATGTACAGAGTAGGTATAATACAATACAATAACAATAGCCCAAATAAATACAATACAATACAATACAATAACCATTCCAGTGGATTTGTAATGCCAGAATTAGTGACAAAGGACACTCTCATTCGTCCCTTGTAGCTCATCTGATGCCAAGAGTTAATAAGTATTACATTTCATGTTTTTCAAGTATGGCGTTGGCGTCATTTGTTGAATGATGGGAGCATCTAGGCAGGGTTAGCCGTCATTTTTCAGAGGGGCATAGGAGCTAATTTTCCTTTAAAATGGTTCAGGTTGTCAAATCCATCGAGAGAACAACAGGCGTAGGAACAAAATAGGTCCCGGATTCCAAGCAAATTGACCCTTAGCTAAGTGTGTTGGCTATGTCTTACCGCGTTGGCCCCCTCCCATCCCTACTTGTATTTGTTGGTTTTTGAATGTTGTTGATCACTTGTTCTAATGGCCGTTGTTGCTACTTTATGTGTTGATTGCTTGTGGTTAGCGACTGGGATACCTTCTTTTTTAGCTGTTCTGGTTACAATGTTGAGCCTACCTGGGTCGCGCGAATAGGTTGGGGTTCATTGGACATTTTTTCTCTCGCACCAATATATATGAAGCAAATCGAAAAGTCACCAGGCTCCACATTGGTTAAATAAGGTTGGCTAATGTATGATGGCTACTGTCCCTGCGCATAACAATGTAATTCTAAATATTTAAATATTCTTCTTGAAGGTATATACCGGTACTTTTAACTATTTTTGTATTGGCATATATACTGTAATCGATTTAATGATTATAGTAACGATTCATACAACTCATTTAATTTGCTATTAAAGGCTGTATTTTCAAACTATTATTACATACTTAGCACACTCAAAATTGACCACGCCAATCCCTTCACCTCTTGCACGAATGCAAAGAACCCATTCTATTCATAAAGACTTACACTACAATATTTTATTTAACGTTTCGGGCTTATAGTATTTACTCCATCTTCAAAGATTATGTTGTCCTTTCTGAAGATTGGGTAATACATAGGCTCGAAACGTAAGAGGAATAAGAATCATAGCTCTTTGTTCTGTTTTCCCCCACCCAATCCACAAACACTTGTGGTGTCGATAAACACTAATGAGTTCACTTATACGCACGCGCATATCAATTTATATTAGTGGCTATTGCCATCTCTGCCTCTCTCTCTCTCTCTCTCTCTCTCTGTAGTGGTTTGGCAGTGAGGTACAGGGACTGCACTTTCTACTTATTAAATGCTGCTATAACTATGTTAATGTTTAATATTACAAGATTAAATCTATGCAAGGGCAATTATATTTTTGTGCAGTAAAGTGTAGGAAGTTTGATACGAGACTGTCCCCTTATACATATTTATAACTATATGCGTATTCATAAACCAAGTGCACTGTGAGTGATGGCAGAATAATATCTGGAGGACCTTTAGTTGGCAAACCCTATTGGGTATTGTTAAGGTATCCACTAAGTGGCAATAAGTGGGCTGCTATCACTATACTCTGTTTCGGCAACGCTGAGGTAGGAACGGCTCACCTAGATGTCAATAATTCTAGCAGATTGGCTCCTGCGACCGTGTACAATGTCTCGTCTTTTAGTAATTATATATTTTTAAAGGTTTAACTAATCACAGTCGCACAAGTCAATCATCTGGAACTATTGACATCTACGTTTGGCCATTATCACCCCAGAGTCGCTGAAACAGTATAGATATTAGTATATAACAGACAGCACTACTGGTTATCTAATGCTGCCACAGAAAGTGTAATAGGCAGTCAGACATCAGTAGCCCACCCTTCCATCTCGTTAAATAGGTAGGGAGGATTAGCAAGGGATAATCGAAAGGGAACAGTAATGACAGGGAGAGCATGAAGATAATAAAACTCCTGCCAAAAGGAAGCACTCTAACATTCAGAACAACATTCACCAGGCCTCACCTCAGATGATATACATTTCCACAACAAAGTCTCTTCACATATGCGCGTGCACGCAGTGAAACATTAGTGTTTATCGAAACGCAAGTGTGTGTGTGTGTGTGTGTTTGTCTTTGAAAGATCATATTAGCATTGTTGATTAAAAAGTTTCCCAGAGGTTAGGTTTGCTCAATCGTCTGTTACCCCCTTTTCCCCGTACAGCCTCTTTCTCTGTACAGGGACACTGTTGTAAGCGTATCAGGTATTGTTCGCATATGAAAAAGGCCTCTGAAAGGGTGCAGTCAAAGGCATGTAATCTCCACCATATTGTCTACAATCTCTCCACATTGTGAAAATTGCATGTATGTTACTGTTATGCCATTATTATAATCAGTGTTCTTCACAGCTGCCCCAGCGTACACCTCTCACTCTGCAGAGACAGAGGGCCACCCGCTTTGTTATTCATTCCCACCACTTTTCTGCCCACCATTCAAAGCCAACAGTTAACTTAAATATCCCCGTAATTTTTCAGCTCGACAAGTAAAGTATGGAATTCACTCCGTAAATGTGTCTATCCCTCACCCTATGACTTTGTTTCAAGCTTTGCGTGTCCTGAAGTTACATTCCAGTGCACCTTGAATATGGTTCTGTACTAATCATTCTGTTCTGACCGGGGGAAGGGGAACAATAGGAGGTCAAAATGTTTATAAGTATTTTGCCTCTTGTCTCTTTCATAGACAGAGAAACAATTTATTAGGTAAAGGGAAGTGGAGAACATCGTTTACTTTGATTGTCATATTTTTGTTCTATGTGATTGAGGAATCAAAAGACAGAACTGCCTGTAGCGAGTGCCTCCCCCATAGTTGAAAGAGTGACAGGGCCAAAATCAAGGGGACGTTCGAGCCAAAATGCCTGGACACGCGGAGTTTCAAGCAATTTAAGTCATAGGAAGAGGAAAAGACTGATTCTGGGAGATAGTTCCAGAGCTCAGCTGTTGAGTAGAAGAAAGTTTGAAAGTAACGTTTCACTCTTGGGTTGGAGAGATGCACAGGGTAGAGGTGGGATTGAGTAGCAAGACGGGTACCACGTGCCCTACGTAAAGGGAGGGATAAACACTGGGAAAACTCTGTGGAACACTGATTATTATAGTAGCGATAGAATAGCGAGAGAGATGCAACATTGCGGCGGAGAGAGAGAGATTGCAGAGAGTTGGTGAGTGGACAGGGAGTTAATGATACGACAGGCCTTCCTTTCAACTTTCTCTAGGAGAGCGGTGTGAGAGGAACCTCCCCACACATGTGAACAATACTCCAATACAAGGACGCACTATGCCCCTGTACAGAGCAAGAAGCTGTGCAGGGAAAAGAACCCCCTAAGGCGGTTGAACACACCCAGCTTCTGGGAGGCTGCCTTAGCAAGACCGAAGTTGGGTTGCTTGTAATGGGAATTTGCATTACATAGGTGAAGTGGCTCTGCGGGTAATTTTTGTTCTATGTTTAGATGAATATATAGAGTAAACATTACCGAATACTTATTATTTTGATTAATAAATACTCTATCCATAGGTATTAGAGTCAAGCTTTCGTTTATAAGTCTCTTCGATGTATTTGTATTCGTCCATTTAGTTCGTCTTACCCTTTCCCTCTCGCTCTCTCTCTGAACGGTTTAATTATATTTGCATTGCTATCCAAATGTATATGCTAATAACAAACACCTTTATCATACATATCAACATTGGGAAATGCAAACCACTAAAACTTCTCTGGGGCTACTTTGAAATTATATAGCGTTTTCCAATGACATTTTAGTAGGACCTATTGTTCTTATAAGTTATAACGACTTTGAAGTTAGAGAGCGATCTTAGTAATATCAGAGCGAAAGACCCAGCGAAATTACCATTAGGTGGCCCAGTCGGAAAGGTGACCGACTGTACATGTAGGGTGACACTTGTTATTGGACCAATATCCGAGGTGGTCAGGAGTACGAGTAGGGTGTTGGACTAACTGCTCTAGGACATTTAGGATAGCAACGATATAGGCTTGTTCACCAGGTTGGTCAGTGGAGTGAGAGGAGAACCACTGACAGTGGTGAATATTGAAATCTGCTAAGATGGTGATTAAACAAAAAGGGGAGCTTGATAGGATGTGTTCCAGTTTAGAGCTTAGATAGTCAAAGATATTGGGAAAGTTAGGGGATAGATATACAACACTGAATGAATAAATGTGATAGTGACAGGAAAGTTTGAGCCATAAAGTTGAGAATTCAGAGGAGTCAAAGTTGGGAAAATAGGAGCAAATGAGTTCGTTGTGAACATACACACAATATCCACTATTGGCTTGGAAACTAGGATTGATAAAGTAGGAAGAGACAGAGAAGGAGCTACTGGCAGTTGATTCAGACCCTTGAGGTTCAATGAGGAAAAGAATGTCAGGTTTGTTGGAGGCCAGGTAGTGTTCGACAAAGAGTAAGTTAGAGGAAAGGCTGCAAATGTTATAGCAAATGAAAGCAAGCTCGACAGGCCATGGTCCAGACCATTTTGGTGCGCTGTCGGGCGATGGACGATTCATTTGGGGGGCATTTATGATGGTTCTCTCTCTCTCTCTCTCTCTCTCTCTCTCTCTCTCTCTCTCTCTCTCTCTCCTTGGGGACTCCGAGGCAGGTATACTCATCGCCATTTTAATAATTGAATGTTGGTGTATTGGAAAGGAGTCTGGTGTGCTTGATAAGTGTAGTGAGATGAACAGGAGGAGATGTTTGTGAAATCCAGCTGGATTACTCTCTGTGTAGGTGAGACATATGTGGTCCACAGCCGAAATCGGCAGGCTACTTTGAGCCCTATTTGTGACTCCCTATTTCGCAGACTTCTTTTATGAAAGATGCAACAGTTTATAATTATAGAGAAGTGTAAATAGTTACATGTAAATATAATTGGAGAATAACAAAAGTATAAGAAATACTAAACCAAAAATGAGACTAGAGTGAACAAACAAATATCAAGTGTCACCTTATATACTCATTATAACCTAATGCACATAGTGTAGCGTAGGAGTACTAGTGCAATCATTGGGATCAAAACAATCATAAACATGAATAGGAAACACAAACATTTAATTACTCATTGATAATTAAATGTGAGTCTCTGAAAAATATAAGCGGTTCGATCACCAAGTTTCAGGCACTAAAATCCGTGTTTAGAGGATCAAAATTCACACAAATGGATATGGTGAATAATATTTAGACAAATGTTCTTGGTTTTCATATACTTGGAATGCACTGTGCCCCTTCCCTCTTTTGTCTGTTACGTTTGAAGCATAATATCGGTTAGTTATTAAATGGGAACATTACGAAACACCCCCACAACAAGTCCGAACCATGGTTTGGATACACTTTGGGATAGTTCGACTATACATTACGAAACACCCCCACAACAAGTCCGAACCATGGTTTGGATACACTTTGGGATAGTTCGACTATACATTACGAAACACCCCCCACAACAAGTCCGAACCATGGTTTGGATACACTTTGGGATAGTTCGACTATACATTTCACGGTATTGAATCGCAATTTAAACAGTTTTGGGATAACTATTATGTAATAATTTACTATTTCAGATATTTTTCACTGCTGCAGAATATGTGTTTGATATTCTACGCATAAGATTAAGTCTATGGAGGGAGGTTCGACTAACCATCCCCCTCCTTCATTATTAGGTGTCAGAACCATCCCACACATCTCTATATTATTTTGAGTGATATATAACATACATTAAAAACTGCCAAATTCATACAAGCTATTCACTGCTAAAATATTTTGAATACAATCAACATTTAGTATATATTACATTGATGCATGACATATTCATAGAAGTAGAGTTTACGAAATGCACTTTAAAAAATACATCAGACTTGCAAACACATAAACAAAAAACACACAATCTCCAACTGTTGGCGTCACTTCTTATGGAAACCATATGAGCTTTGGTAACAAACTAACACATGTCCTCGCAACATCTTGCATCCACAGGCCTCATAGTTTTTATAGGAAATTGAATGTCCGAACCATCCCACTGCCCGAACCGCTCTTCCCTCCTCTCTCCCATCCTACTATACCCCTACAGCCATACCCGGGATAATGAGAATAAAGAGAGATCACCAGGAAATCAAACAGAGGCTACTGTAAGAGTCCAAGATCAGGAGTGTCCAGTCTCCATATGCTTAAAATAATATGCAGTATCCCCGAGCCTGCTGGCACATTGCACAAATATCTACACCAACGCTCCCAAAAATTTCACGGAGTGGGAGGAATCCTGAAAGAAGAAGACGAACTGGCGCGAGCTTGGTGGCCAGCATAATCCAAAAGAGAAGAGAAAGCAAAGGAATAATATATATTTATGGAATGCTTTGCTACACATTTGAGTATAAACAAGAAATAAATTAACTGACCCGGCTGTGCACCATTAACATTGATGTTGTCTATATTAGGTGAACCATTCTAAATACCCAAATAGTAAATTGTACTACTATTAACTAGATAGATGTTAGGATCTGTTCGTGTATGTCAATTGATGTTATATACTCCCATTTAACCCCCCCCACCCCCAGACATAAGTTGCTAACTTACTGATGGGGTGGTGGAGCGCCCTGTATTTCCCTCAAAACACTTTCTCTGACACTGAGGTACCGGTAGAAGTCGGAGTTATTTGAGGTTGCCACCAATCGACAGATTCTGATCTAACTTACCTAACTTACTGAGCTCAATATGATGCAAATGGGTCATATAACTTACTTATTGAGCTATTTCACTAAGTTCATATGACGCGATCGTGTCATATGATACTCTTGGGCATACCGCCATATGACGCGATCGCGTCATATGATACTCTTGGGCATACCGCCATATGACGCGATCGCGTCATTGATGTCGGAGGGGGTTAAGCTTACCTAACCAACTTTTATTCCTTTACTTACTTATTTACAGGGAGTACATGTATTTTAATCTTTCATACTGATATTCCTATTGTAACAGCTTATATTATTATCATTGTATTTTCTTGTATTAGATACAGCTGGTATAGACCGAGGGGTGCCAGAGTGTATGCATTTGACCTCTCAGAAGAAGGGGTCATGTGAATCGCCTATGTCATGGCTGATGTCATCAAATCATATCCACCCTCTATCACGTGAGAGGGGCATGTATAGGGTGTGATGGGGGTGAGTTTAACATGTATCTAAGGTGTGCAAGAGAGTTTAAACCACACCCAGTTATGTAATCTTGACAGGTATTGGTTAGGAATCATGTAAAGCCTAGGTTGTATGGTAGACGTCATTAAGAGGGTGTAACCCAAGGTGATATAAGGGGAGTTTGTGGTGTGGAGCGAGAGAGGAGAAGACCCCTATCACTTGTTGACATTACGGGGTCATATGCCAGTTCGTGATTGTGAAACAGACTCTTTATACTTGGATATAGCTTGCTACTTAAACACTGAATTCTTTAGTTGTACTTCTGAATTAGTCTTAAGGTATTATTTCATTAAAGCAAATGTGAATTATTCTCAAGTTTCAGTTTCTTGATACTAATTATTATACACTGAATTATTAATTAATGTCCGTATCTTCGGATAAGGTGGCAGCTTCCAGAGAGAGTTATTTGTTCAAAGTAATTCTATCCTTTAACCCACTGAGTCCCAGCTTGTTATTAATAAATGTACCACCAGGGAGCAGCTGGTTTTGAAAAAAGTTTGTTTTCCAGAAACAATAGTGAATGGGTTAGGAATGAAGGAAAAACAAACAAAAAACGATCAAAAAGGTCAAAAATTGGTCCTACGGAGCCCCCGAAAACGGATTTTACAAGAGTAAAAAATTGAAGGTAATAACACCCAAAATTCCGGTTTATGCTCACTCACGCGCACGCGGTTGGACTTTGAGAGTGTTCAACCATCGGCATGGTTGCGTGGGATACTTACACAGTGCCCATACAAATCTGAGCCCTCTAGGTGCCATAGGCCCGAAGTAATTGGGACCGGAGTAACACTGACGCAACTGTTGCATCGCTGGGGCTCAGTGGGTTAAACACCATCATATTGAAGGATTCGGAGAAGTGGGAATAAAATTACCGCAATATTTTAGTTTATTTAATGTTCGATATAAGGCAATCAGGGGTATATGTCCCGCCGTATCTTCAGTTCAATTAATAGAACACAATTTATATTATTGTGGAGAGACACTAAGGATAACTGATGCCTCATCAGAGTGGAGAGTGAAGGAAATACTAGTTTTGTTGATAGATGAACTTGTATGGTTGTTTCGAACAATTTACACATGATTGAGGTCAAGCTGATTGGATGATGGTTGCAAGGTGGTAATTTGTTTTCTGATTAAATAATATGTGTTACCTTAGCTAAATACCTTTAATTTGTTACCGTGCAACTCTGCAGAGTTTTGTTAAACAATTACGTCAATGGTCTCTCTTAAGTCTTTCAAAACTCTTAATATCAGGTCCAATGGTATTATTCAACTTAATTTTGCAATTATGGTATGTTCATCTATTTCCGTAATTATGATGTATCTTAGAATGCCAATATTGTTTAATAAAACTGATTTGGCAAGTATAAACAAATTCAAATCTTTCGTTATGACTGAAGCAAATAGGTCATTGAAACTGAAATAATTATTATACATGTTGCATAATATATTCATCTTATATTACGAGGGTTGGAAGATTTCGACAGATCATTTATAAACTCTGACTATATTTCATAAACCTTCAAGTTAAGGTATTATTATTCTGTCCTATTAATAGTTCCCACCTTGGGTTAAGGTAAGCTCAGGCCAATACCGGGGTTTCAATATTTACGACCGCAGGGTATGATTACGTTCTTTGGAATTATATATTCCCGTAACTAGTTATCACTACAGGAGCTATTCAAGATGTGACTTAGTTCAAGGTTTAGTTCGCACTAATATCCATCAAATTGAAACTGAATAAAGTGCAACCAATTGATTGGTACTCAACAAAATTGAATATCTATTCTCGGTATATATGCGTGCAAACGCTCTGACAAATAATATCCTTGACAATCAGTGTCATTTGTAATATAAGATTGTTTCCAAATGGGTCAGCTAAATTTTCCTTTCCTAACTTGATCAAACTAATTTGATCAAGTTAGGAAAGGAAAATTTAGCTGACCCATTTGGAAACAATCTTATATTACAAATGACACTGATTGTCAAGGATATTATTTGTCAGAGCGTTTGCACGCATATATACCGAGAATAGATATTCAATTTTGTTGAGTACCAATCAATTGGTTGCACTTTATTCAGTTTCAATTTGATGGATATTAGTGCGAACTAAACCTTGAACTAAGTCACATCTTGAATAGCTCCTGTAGTGATAACTAGTTACGGGAATATATAATTCCAAAGAACGTAATCATACCCTGCGGTCGTAAATATTGAAACCCCGGTATTGGCCTGAGCTTACCTTAACCCAAGGTGGGAACTATTAATAGGACAGAATAATAATACCTTAACTTGAAGGTTTATGAAATATAGTCAGAGTTTATAAATGATCTGTCGAAATCTTCCAACCCTCGTAGTATAAGATGAATATAAAATGCAATATGTACAATAATTATTCAGTTTCAATGACCTATTTGCTTCAGTCCATAACGAAAGATTTGAATTTGTTTATACTTGCCAAATCAGTTTTATTAAACAATATTGGCATTCTAAGATACATCATAATTACGGAAATAGATGAACATACCATAATTGCAAAATTAAGTTGAATAATACCATTGGACCTGATATTAAGAGTTTTGAAAGACTTAAGAGAGACCATTGACGTAATTGTTTAACAAAACTCTGCAGAGTTGCACGGTAACAAATTAATGGTATTTAGCTAAGGTAACACATATTATTAAATCAGAAAACAAATTACCACCTTGCAACCATCATCCAATCAGCTTGACCTCAATCATGTATAAATTGTTCGAAACAACCATAAAAGCCATTTAGAAGAAAATACAATAATAATAGTAACACAGTATTGCTCCCGAAATAAGCGTTCATACATGGCATATATATACAGTATATATCCTGGATTGTTTTCAATATCTTTAAAATGTATAATGCAAGTAATGCCATTTACATTGTCTACCTCAATTTCCATAAATCCTCCAACAATGACCTATCATGGCATATACGGTACTGTAAGGGTGCATACTTCGATGGATTGATAATTCGTTTATTGAGTGTAAGCAACGAGTATTAATATATGGTAATGCCTCGGATTAGAAAAATATCACAAGTTGTGTGCCCCAGGGATTAGTGCTCGGATCTGTTCTTTTCTTTATCTATATCACAGATATCGATGATGATCTTTCATGTACACATGCAAAGTTCGCAGATGAGAACAAAACTGCGAATAGAGCATCTCCTTTGCATGCTCAACAGTTCCCGAAATATTTAGAAAATAATAGTAAAATTGGCCCAAATCTGGCAAATGAGATTCAGTATCGATAAACGCAAAGTATTCATATACGATACAGGACTAAACAAATCAAACTACTCAGTGAATCATGGGCAACTGAAAAGCACTGATCAAAAAATGACTTAAGAGTAACAATACCATGTAATATATAACCCAGCCAATAATGTACTAAATTAGTTAAGGAATCAAGCACATTTACTGGCTTCATTGCAAGGTATGGCTTCATTGCAAGTTTGAATAATAATTCGAAAATATTATTGTCTATCTATCAAGGCCAGAAGCCATGATCACCGAAGGGATGGCTTTCACGCATATACTTGTCAGTTTATTATTTGTTTTGTGTCATCCCCATCTGGAATAATGTGTATAATTTTGGTGCTCATATAATCAAAAGAATATAGATAAACTGAATACAATGCAACGGAGATAAATACAAATAATGGTTAGACTAAGACATAAGTCATATATGGAACGCCTAAATATAGTCAAATAATAACTAAGCATAAACTAAATTATTAAATATAATGACTATATGGATGTCACCAAATATTTCACAATTGATCATTCAAATTACGCTAGAGGAAATGGTTGTAGCATAATTAGAAAGCACAGGGCAAAACATTGAGTGTTAACTTGTGGAATGGATTACCTAGTAATGTCAAACTTTAAAAAATCAAAGACAATTACCTTGCTCCAAACCTCCAATTAACCGTGTTTACAAACGAATAACACCATCTTATACTGTGTTATTATCTCCTGTTTTCACATAGGATAGGCATTTTAGTTTCAAGCAGCCTCGTAAGGACCAATACAAATGTTGTTGCTTGTGTGTCCTGTTGTACTCCTTTATAATTTAGTTGTGTGTCAAAACGAAAAGGATCTAGGGGTCACAGTATCTAGTGACCTCCAGGTCTCAGACAAAAATAGGAAAATCAATATATTGGACTCATTGGGAGGCCACTAGAATTAAAATACAGAACAGAATGTTTACCGTTATATTATAACTCAATAGTCAGATTTATTTTTAGAGTATTGTTTGCAAATTTGATTCTAACAATATACAAAGGATATGAACCATTGGAGAGAGTTCGGAGAAAGGTTATACAAATTATACCAATTATGAAAAATAAACCGTATGTGGAGCATCTTGAACATTTGAACCCGTTTAGCTGGACGAAGGGCAGACTGAGTGCTATTTACTTGAAGTATATACAGTCATAAAGAGTCATGATAATCTACATGTTGTCAAGTAGGCCTACTTCACAGTTGACCAGTCTAATTACAAAAGAGGAAATGGCTTAATTTTTTGGGGAAAACCATGTTAGTCGAATTAAAAGAAAAATTAATAATTATTAATGTAATAATGTTTACCCAAAATAAACTATTTTCTTTTTCATTCCTCGTACACTTTATTTGAGACACTCCATTTTCCTGCCATCACAAGTTTCATTCCAGGTTCAACCGACGACTCTTTGGTCCAGAGTTTATTCAGAAAATATTATGGACGAATACAGTCTTAACATGGACCATCAAAGGCACAAGGTGAAGAGGAGTTTTACAAGACGTTACAAGGTATAGTTAGTATCTCAGAGACCTTGCAGTCCATGCCGAGGAGATACTGGAAGTGGAAGGAGAGAGACTGTTTAGTGCACTACACTCATTACAGAGTGTAGTAGTGTGCAAAATACTACCTACTCTTTTCTTGAACTGTTATATATACATAAGAAAAAGGAAGAGGTAGCTGTGATCTTCTCAGACAGATTGATGAAGTGTGTGAAGAACTATGGATGCGTGGGTTCGATAATTGTGTGGTGTGAGTTCAAGATCATTAGAGATAATCAATCAATCGGTACCAAGACAACCTGGCCCCTTAGCGATTCGGCCCTAGTCAAGCCGGCCCATAGACATCCCGGCTCTTAGTCACCCCGGCCCCTAAATACCTCGGACCCTAGTCATACCGGCCCATAACATTCGCTGACCCTAGTCATGTCGGCCCTCGTTGATACCGCTTCTCTGTCGATTTTTCAGACATTGTTCTCTCTCTCTCTCTCTCTCTCTCTCTCTCTCTCTCTCTCTCTCTCTCTCTCTCTTTCGGATACAATTTAAATAACAATATATCTATTATGCGCTGGTGGCATAATGTGGTTGTCACATAAAATTGGGCTGAACAAGATTAGACTGAAATAATCGGCTATTATTGATTGGGGCCAAGGTTTGCTCAGATCAGGAAAGGTTATTCGATTTTACTAGATCATTTAGGTAAGGATGGGCGAAAATAGACTATATTTTATGCCGAACAGCCATGATTGTGCTTTCCAACAGGGCTCTCAAGGAGTGTAGATTATGTTGTTGGCGTAAGTGATTGTGTAGAATGCAGTCTTCTATGATGTGTTTAATAGTATATGGTGCCGTGTTGCATCCTGGGCAGGTATCGACGACGGGATATCCAGTCTCTTCTGGTAGCCCAGAAGAGCTGAATGGTGCCCACATCTCAGCATGGCCAGGTGGATTCTGTCCTCGCGAGGAAGGGAGGATTCAGAAAGATGGATTTCGGGAGGTCGTGCCTGCAGTTGCGTGTTGTCTTTTTTTCGTTTTTCTTTATTTTCTATATGAGTGAGGGAGACAAAAGGTAGAACAACCTGTAGCAAGTGCCTCCTTAAGAGTTGAATGAGTGACAGTGCCAAAATCAAGGTACGTTCAAGCCAAATTGCCTGGACACACGGAGTTTGAAGCAATTTAAGGCATAGGAAGAGGGAAAGACTGATTCTGGGAGAGAGTTTCAGAGTTCAGCAGTTGAATAGAAGAAAGACTGAGAATAGTGTTTCACTCTTGGGTTGGAGAGCTGCAGTGAGTAGGGGTGGGATTGTGTTGGAAGACTGGTATTACCTACCCTACGTAGAGGAGGTGGCATACATTGGGAAAGCTCTGAGGAACACGGATTATTGTAGTAGCGATAGAATAGCGAGAGATGCAACATTGTGGCAAAGAGAGAGAAATTGCAGAGAGTTGGTGAGTGGAAGGGAGTTAATGATACAACAGGTTTTCCTTTCTACTTTGTCTAGGAGTGAGGTGTGAGAGGATCCTCCCCACACATCTGAACAATATTCAATACAAGGATGCACTGTGCCCGTATTCAGAGCAAGAAGCTGCGCAGGGGTAAAGAATCCTTGAGGTGGTTGAGCACACCCAGCTTCTGGTAGGCTGCCTTAGCAAGACTGGTAATATGGTCCTTCCAAATGAGAACAGAAGAAAAACAGACACCGAGAACATTGAGAGAAGATGAAAGATGTATTTTTGTATTGTTGAAGTGTAAGAGATAGTCCTCTGGAAGTTCCGGACAGGTAGTAAGATGAAGAAATTGGGTTTTGGAAGCATTAAAGGAGAGTGCTGAACACATTACCGAGGTAATCCTCTTGGGCATGGAAACGTACATTTAATTTTCTTTCTCTCAGTCTAATACAAACAAATCTTGGTTTACTTACGCTTTGTCTACTGCTGTCCACAACAAGGAGGAAGCATTCAAACGGTACCGATGCCTTAAAACTCAAGAATCTCATTCTTCCTATGTTTCTGCTAGGAATCAAGCCAAACCTATTCTTCGACTTGCCAAGCACTCTTTCATCAATAATTAATGAACTGTACTATCCAACTCTAGCTCTGCCCAAGCTTTCTGGCATCTAGCCGAAAACCTCTCCAACAAATTTTGTTTCCTCGTCTTTCCCTCCCTTTTTCCACTCTGATAGCACAACCATCACTTCTTCCTTTGACAAAGCTGAACTCTTTGCTCAAACTTTTGCTAGAAACTCTACCTTGGATGATTCCAGTGCTATTCCTCCCTCTCCACCCCCTCTCTCTTACTTATGCCTAATATCCTAATCTCTTCTAAAGATATACTTTCTACCCTCACTGGGCTTAATACTAAGAAGGCATACGGTTCGGACGGTGTTCCTCCTGTTGTACTTAAAAACTGTGCTTCCGTGCTGACCCCCTGCCTAGGCAAACTCTTTCGTCTCTGTCTCTCCTCTAATGTCTTTCTTTATTGCTGGAAGTTTGCTCTCATTCAACCTGTCCCAAAAGAGTGACCGCTCTCAACTATCGTCCAATTGCTCTCATCTCTTGTATCTCTAAAGTTTTTGAAACTATTCTTGCTTCCAAATTTCTTAAGCATTTCTCTTCTCATAATCTGCACTCCGATCGCCAGTATGGCTTCCTTAAGGGTCGCTCTACTGGTGATCTTCTTTCATATCTTACTAACTCTTGGTCATCCTCCTTTCGGGACTTCGGTGAGACTTTTTCTGTTGCACTAGACATATCGAAGGCCTTCGATAGAGTTTGGCACAAATCTTTAATTTCCAAACTGCCCTCCTTCAGTTTCTGTCCCTCCATCTGTCCCTTTATCTCTAATTTCCTTTCCGGCCGTTCCATAGCTGCGGTTGTGGACGGCCATCACTCATTTCCTCATCCTATAAACTCCGGTGTTCCTCAGGGTTCTGTCCTATCTCTTATTCTCTTTCTAATTTTCATAATGATCTTCTCAACTGTACATCCAGTCCGATCCATTCATATGCAGACTACTCTACCTTACACCACTCAATTAGTTTTCCAGAACGCCCCAGCCAGCAGTCCCTCAAAAGCAAACGTAATGAAGCCATAAAATACTTATCTTCTGGTCTAGCTACTATTTCCAATTGGGGTAGAGAAAACTTTGTTATATTTAATGCTTCCAAAACTCAATTTATTCATCTTACTACGCGTCAGGAACTTCCAGAGGACTATCCCTTATTCCTCAACAATACAAAAATCAACCCTTCATCTTCTCTAAATGTCCTCGATGTCTCTTTTTCTTCTGCTCTCACTTGGAAAGACCATATTACCAGTCTCGCTAAGGCAGCCTCCCAGAAGGTGGGTGTGCTCAACCGCCTCAAGGGGTTCTTTATCCCTGCGCAGCTTCTTGCTCTGTACAGGGGCACAGTACGTCCTTGTATTGAGTATTGTTCATATGTGTTGGGAGGATCCTCTCACACCGCACTCCTAGACAAAGTAGAAAGAAAAGCCTTTTGTATCATTAACTCCCGTCCACTCACCAACTCTCTGCAATATCTCTCTCGTCGACGCAATGTTGCATCTCTCTCGCTATTCTATCTCTACAACAATAATCAGTGTTCCTTGGAGCTTTCCCAGTGTATACCACCTCCTCTATGTAGGGTACGTAGTACCCGCCTTGCAACACAATCCACCGCTACTCTGTGCAACTCTCCAACCCAAGGGTGAAATGCTATTCTCAGACTATCTTCTATTCAACTGCTGAGCTTTTGAACTCTCTCCCAGAATCAGTCTTTCCCTCTTCTTATGACTTAAATTGCTTCAAACTCCGTGTGTCCAGGCATTATAGCTCGAACGTCCCTTGATTTTGGCCCTGTCACTCTTTCAAATCTGGGGGAGGCACTTGCTGCAGGCAGTTATGCCGTTTGTCTCCCTCATCCACATAGAAAAATAACAAAAACTAAAAAAAAAAAATTTCATCTGCGTATGAATGGATGGGACTGGAGGTACAGTTAAGAAGATCATTTATGAAGATTAGAATAAGGAAGTTAGCGATGGCCGTCCACGACCGCAGCTATGGAACGGCCGGAAACGAAATTAAAGACAAAGGCACAGATGGAGGTATAGAAACCGAAGGAGGTAGTTTAGAAATTAATGATTTTTGCCAGACTCTATCGAAGGCCTTCGATATATCAAGTGCAATAGAAAAGGTCTCACCGAAGTCCCGAAAGGAGGATGACCAAGAGTTAGTATGATATGAATGAAGATCACCAGTAGAGCAACTCTTAATGGAAGCCATACTGGCGATTTGAGTGTAGATTATGAGAAGATAAATGCTTAAGAAATGTGGATGCAGGAATAGTTTTAAAAACTTTATAGATATAAGAGATGAGAACAATTGGACGATAGTTGGAGGGATCAGACTGGTCACCCTTCTTTGGGACAGGTTGAATGAGAGCAAACTTCCAGCAAGAAGGAAAGACGTAAGAGGATAGCCAGAGACGAAAGAGTTTGCCTAGGCAGGGAGTCAGCACGGAAGCACAGTTTTTGAGTACATCAGGAGGAACACCGTCCGGACCGTACGCCTTTTTAGTATTAAGCCCAGAGAGGGTAGAAAGTACATCTTTATAAGAGATTAGGATATTAGGCATAAGTAGGAGAGAGGGGGGTGGAGAGGGAGGAATAGCACCAGATTCATCAAAGTGGAGTTTCTAGGAAAGATTTGAGCATAGAGTTCAGCTTTGTCAGAGGAAGAAGTGATGGTTGTGCCATCAGAGTGGAAAAGGGGTGGGAAAGTTGAGGAAGAAAAATTGTTGTAGAGGTTTTTCGACTAGATGCCAGAAAGCTTGGGAAGAGCTAGAGTTGGATAGTTCAGTGCATTTTTTATTGAATAAAAGTGTTTGGCAAGACGAAGAACAGTTTTGTCTTGATTCCGGGCAGAAACATAGGAAGAATGAGATTCTTGAGTGTTAAGGTATCAATACCGTTTGAATGCTTCCTCCTTGTTGTGGACAGCAGTAGAACATGTGTGAGTAAACCAAGATTTGTTTGCATTAGACTGAGAGAAAGAAAATGGAATGTATGCTTCCATGCCCGAGACGATTACCTCGGTAAAGCGTTCTGCACTTTCCGAGGGTCCCCGGCCACGGAAGCATAAGTCATTCCATGGGAAATCAAAGAAGTACTGCCGAAGAGCCTCCCAGTCGGCAGCGCCAAAGTGCCACAAGCGCCGCCGGTTGGGAGGATCGGGTGGCCGTACCGGAGAGATAGGACAAGTGACAGATATTAGTTTATGGTCGGAGAAGCCCAAAGGAGACAAAAAGAGATATAGTATAAGTCTATGAGTGATTGGATGAATTGACGAGAGATATGAGTATGGATGTGATTCTGAAAGCTGGTTTGGGGTGGGCAGAGAGGGAGAGATGACAGTATTTGTGTGTGATACCGTGTGCTAGGTGTTGTTTTGATATTCCTTGGTGTCTTTGGTGTGCAGCCATGTAGTGTAGTGGGTGGTGTTGGTTTGTGGAGGCTGCAGCCTGGAATTGAGTGCCTTGCATGTCCAGATGGTCTTTGACTTTGAAGACTTTAGTTTCTTGATGTAGGTGTAGAAGCTGTGTAGCTTGTGATGATTTTTAGGGCTATGTTTTGAATAGTCTGCAAGGTCTTGTGATGTGTTTCAGCTAGGTTAGAAGCCCAGGTAGAGTTTGTATATTCCATTACTAATCTTATGTATTGCTTGTATACTGTGGTGGGTGTGTCCAAATGTTGTGTGGGCAAGTGACCTAAAGTGTTAAGTCTGGGTGTCAGTATATTTGTTGTTTGTGATATGTTGTTAGAATGTCATTAGAGTATAATAAGTTACTCCAAGGATTTTGGGTGCGTTTATGTGTATTAGGTGAGTGTTGTTTATGGTGAGGTGGAGGGTGTTTTTGTATTTGGCTGTCCAGCTTGTGGGGAGGGTTGCAGTGGATTTGGGTGGGTCTAATTTGCGTCTGTTTGTAGTGCACCAGTCATGTAGTGCGTTGAGATAGGGTTGAAGGAGAAGTGTTTCTCTGTCTGGGTCTTAGTGTGTGCATGTGAGTGATATGTCGTTTGCGTAGGAAGCTATATTAATTTGGGGTGCGTGGGGTGTGGGTATATCATGCATGTACAGATTGAAGAGTGCGGGCGACAGGACGGATCCTTGCGGGACTCTGTTTATGAAGATTTTGATGTTAGATGAGTAGATGGTTAAATAGAATATAAAGAAGAGGTAACGTTAGATAACTTCACATGTAATATATTACATTACAGTACCATACTTTTGTATAGACTGTAATTTCCTGCTAGAAGTATCTCAATGACAGTGTATATTTTATGTTTATATATGTGTATCTGTAATGTATTCCATTAGGTGTCGTGGTGGCTCAGTCGATTTGCGCTTCCACACCGCGCCAGCTGACGGCTAAGTCCTAGGGTTCGAGTCCCTTAGCTTCCACAGCATCCAGTAAGTGCCTCTGTCAGCTGGTGGACAAAGAAAATATACATATTATACTGCTATGCACCTCTTATAGTCACATATACTCAGCATGATACATTCTATGAATCAAAATACGATCTGACATGGATATGAATTATATTTAGCAATTACAACCACATAACTGTGTGGCTGATAATTTATGAAAATTGTGACAACACTTACTATCGTCGATTGTACTATCATACAAAAAACTATCCTTACTAAAATGACATGCACCATTTAGACTCAATGGACGAAGTAATATGGAAAATATTGTTTGAGCGTAGGATGGGTTGGTAGCCCAGCTCGAATGGTACCCCACTTTATGAAACTCAGCATTCACGAGAGTAAGGATACTTTTTTATATGATAGTACATGAAAGCTACTATCAACGAGGATAGAACCATAAAAGGCAACTGGTCGAGAAGAGTGATGCCTGAAAGAGTAGCCAATTGGTCTTTACAGATGCTTTATTTGCGCACTTTCGTTGCTGTTGATTTCGTTGTTGCCAAGCTCACGCCGCATCCTTACACTTGATGGCATTAGTGTCGACCTGCATCGACTGCATGTCATCAGCTTAGCTATATAATTCGGCTACATAACTTTTGAGCTTGAACTGAACACACAATAGTTTGGAGTTCCCATTAAGTTAAATATTGTACATTTATTGATAAGTTATGTTGGGTGACGAAAACATATTGCTGGTAAATAATAGCCATTTGTCTAAGCAGACGGACTCACGGAGGTAAGACTGGTGTAGGTGGTCATATATTTGTTTTCTTATATCTCGCCTGAAAGGGGGATTAATGCTTGTCCTTATGTCCCACTGAGACCCAAGGCCCTCTCTTAGATTTATAAATAAGGAAAACAACGACCCTATAATTAAAGTTCCCTAAAGCAAATGAAAGGTAGATAGTATTTGCTGAAGGCAGGCAATGTAATAATTAGGCTAATCATGAAATACTCATGCAGGGTATTTTTCTGATATCTCTTTGCTTGGTGGTAAGACACCAACCATGTTTACCTAATATTTTTGTCTTTATCCACAGATGGGTGTAACTTGTGGATTTGTGACACGGGCATCCTGTGTTCAGCTGAGGAGTGTTGATGCATCTTATTTCCATAAAATAATCTAGATAAACAGAACAATAATTTTGTATTATGTATTATTATTCTTAATCATGTTAAAATAGTGCTACGGCATGAAACTACTTTTAATGCCATGTGATAAACGTAATATATAGAATATACATGCAGTCTCTTACGGGTTGTAAAGTAATATATAAATATAGATATTTGCTCACATCTCATTAGGGTATGTTTTGTGATAATTACCTTTATGTTCCCATTACATGTAAACGTTGGGGGGTTATATCGATGTGTGAGGAAATTAATAATTGTAATTATCTTTTCTTACCTCGTTGAATACTAAATGACCAAATACATAAATACTATAATGGTCAAGTTTAAAGATAATCACCTAAGCTTTGGTTATTGGAAAAAGCCTATGATCGTGAGGATCGAGAAGCAATGTGGAAGATGTTAAGGATTTATGAAACTGGAGGAAATTTGTTAGGAGCAGTTAACAGTTTTAATAAAGGGAGCAGTGCGTGTGTTAGAGTAGGAAATAATGAGTTGAGTGAAAGGTTTGAGGTAAATGTAGGTTTGCGACAGGGTTGTGTAATGTCACCGTGGCTGTTTAATATATTTATGGATGGTGTGGTGAGGGAGGTGAAAATGAAAACTATGAGTAGAGGATTGGGTTTAGTAGGAAAGAATGGTAGAGATTGGGAGTTGACGCAGTTGCTGTTCGCTGATGACACAGCGTTGGTGGCGGATTCTGAGGAGAAACTGCACCAAAGAGTTTGGTGTGGTTTGTGGGAGGAGGAAGCTGAAGTGGAACGTCAATAAAAGTAAAGTAATGGTGTGTAATATGGGTGATCGTAGGGTGAATCTAGATGTTAGGCTGGATGGGGATATATTGGAACAAGTTGAGTCTTTTAAATATCTAGGAGGAACGATAAGCATGAATGGAGGTATGGAAATGGAGGTAAAACAGAGAGTGTGTGAAGGAAGGATAGTTTTCAGAGCAATGGGAAGTATGTGGAAGATGAGAAATCTCGGAAAGACAGTTAAAAGTGCAATGTATCAAGGAATGGTTGTGCCAACAGTGATGTATGGGGCTGAGACATGAGCTCTGAAGGTAAAGGAGAGAAATGAGATGAGCTGCTTGAGGAGTATGTGTGGAGTTAATCGTAGAGACAGATTGAGGAATGAAGAGATATGTAGGAGAGTGGGGCAACAGGAACATTTGTCGGCCAGAGTGGACAGAAGGGTGCTGAGCTGGTATGTAGGTCATGTTGAACGAATGGAAGATGAAAGGCTTACCAAAAGAATATGTAAGTCAGATACAAGGGGAGATAGAGGGGTAGGAAGACCCCCATTGAGATGGAGAGACTGTGTAAGACAAGCTTTGGGTGATAGATGAATGACTATAGAACAGGCAAGGGAAGTGGTATAAACAGGAATGAATGGAAAATGCTTGTGAATAGATGAGTGAACACGTGGTCATTTGGGAGAAGGGGTCGGGCGCCAGTTGGACTAGATATTAATCCATCAGGCGCCTGGCCCGGGGAGCCGGTTTATATGAAGGGTGCGCCTAGAAGAGTGGTGGGCAGGCTTTGGGTTTCGTCTCGCTGCATGTCTGCCTGCTGAGACCGGAACCTCTTCAGGTGGTCGGGGGAGTGCTAGAGGGAGCTTTGTGATCCCTGGTCTCTGGGTCTTCTCCTGGGTGACCTAGATGTGTGTGAATTTGTGTTTTGTTTGTGTGTGTTCATTTTTTTCTGTTGTGTTGTGTTGTCCCTATTCGGGCTATGTCTCGAGTCGGCCACCACTAGGGAAAACAAAAGAATGGGTAATGGGCCTGAGTACATATACATACTATCGATAATGATAATATTAATTTGATTCTTTTTCTTTTCTTTTTTTCTCTATATTCCAACTACTCCCTCTTGGGCATAGGCTGAGAGCCTGTAAATTCAACCTTTCTAAATTGAATGGTGAAGCCTGTGAGGTCTCGTTCCAGTCGGATGTTGTGCATATGTGCACAACAAACTCACTTGCTCTCGTGTTCCCGATTTCGACTCCTCTGAATTCTCAACTTTATGGCTCAAACTTTCCTGTCATCTATCTATCTATCTATTGCCTGATGCCGTGATCCCCGAAGGGGTGGCCACGAACGAACCACCCCCATGCACCTCTGTCCCCAGTCAGTCGACGCCCCTCCCCCCAACCAGCACCGCCTTCGTTCATGTAGTTCCTCACTCCATCCTTCCACCTCATATTCGGTCTACCTCTCCCCCTCTGTCCCTCCACCTCGCTCTCGTACACCCTCTTAGTCATTCTCTCGCTTTCCATACGTTCCATATGGCCGAACCATCTCAAGTTGTTCCTTTTCACACTTTCCAGCACATCTACCTCCACACCACACCTCCTTCTTACTTCCTCATTAGTCTGTCTATCCCTCCATGTAACTCCGCACGCACTCCTTAAGTAATTCATTTCCACTGCTCTCACTCTTGGTCTGAGTCTCTCAACCAACATCCATGCTTCGCTTCCGTAAGTCAGTGTCGGGATTACCACACTGTCATGCAAGGACTTCTTCACTTCCATACTGACCACCCTATTTCTTGTTACTGCTTTTAGCGTTCCTACAACCCTCTTCCCTGTTGTACCCTCTCCCGCACCTCTTCATCCATAGTCCCATCTTTACTCAACACACTGCCCAGATACTTAAAAGAGTTGACGATCTCCATAGCCTGACCGTTCAGCTTCACCTCACACTCTGTGACTTCACCCCTTTCGAAGACCATAACCTTGCTCTTCCCCGTATTTACCTTCAAATTCCGTTTTTCGCACACTGTTCCAAACTCATTTACCAGACCCTGCAACTCCCATTCATTATCACTCATCAGAACTGTATCATCCGCAAACAGCAGTATAGGTAGCTTCCACTCAATTCCCTCCCTTTTCAGCGATACACCAACATCCACTGCTCTTGATAGTATTTCTTTCATAACTCCATCCATATATACAGTAAACAACCACGGGGACATCACACACCCCTGTTTCAAACCAACATTCAGGTCAAAGAACTCGCTCTGCTCACTCTCCACACGTACTGCCGCCTTTGCACCCTCATACATGCTCTTCACTGCTTTCAGCAACTTGCCCTCTACTCCGTATATTCTAAGTACTTTCCACAAACCTTCTCTATCCACTCTGTCATAGGCCTTCTCCAAGTCCATAAAGGCAACATACACCTTTTGTTTCTTCTCCAGATACTTCTCCACAACACAATTCAGGGTAAAAATCTGATCTACACATCCTCTTCCCTTCCTAAAACCTCCCTGCTCGTCGCCTATCCATTTCTCCGTTCTCACTCTCACTCTCTCAATCACTACCCTACTGTATACCTTCCCTACTACGCTTAGAAGACATATTCCTCGGTGGTTACCACACACTCCTCTTTCCCCTTTGCCCTTATATAGGGGGACTATTATGCCAGTCTTCCAGTCATCGGGTGCACTCCCCTTCTCCCATGCTAGTTTGCACATTTTCCATACCCATTCTATCACTATCTCACCACCATACCTCAACATTTCCCCACACACTCCATCTGTTCCTGGTGCTTTCCCCAACTTCACTCTTTTCATGGCTTCCCACACTTCTGACCTCCTGATCCCCACCTCCTCCTCCACTACTTCTCTTCTTCTCCCTCCCATACCATATCCAGCTATGTTTGCTGGCTCTTCATTCCTTTCATTTAGCAACTCACTGAAGTACTCCCTCCATCTTTCGACTCTCTCTTGCTTCTCGGCTAGCATTCTCCCATTCTTATCTTTCACACCCTTACTGTTTCCCTTGCTACCTTCCCTAACTTTCTTGACTTCTTTCCAGAACAGTTTCTTACTCTCCCTCCATTTTACACTCAGATTCCTTCCAAATTCCTCATCTACTCTTCTCTTACTTTCCTTCACTACTCTCTTCACCACCCTCTTACTCTCCACGTACCTCGCTCGTTTCTGTCTCTCGGAATCTTCATTCCCTCTACTACCCAACCGCTCTCTATATGCTTTCTTCTTTTCTTCCACAGCTATTCTTACCTCTTCTGTCCACCATGCTGTACCTTTCACTGCCCTCCCTCTTCTCTTCACTCCACACACCTCCTCACATGCTGCACAGATCTCATCCTTAAACACCTTGCTCATCTCCTCCACTTCCTCCATAACTTCCAGGTCGAACCCACCTAGTCGTCTTTCCACTGCTCTCCTGTACTCCTCCCTGACTTCCTCCTCCTGCAACCTCTCCACCCTCCTCACCATTCCACCCTCCTCTCGCCTCCCTCCCGCTCTCCTCACCCACTTCTTTTGTATCCTAACCTTAGCTACCACTACATAATGATCAGACAGACCCCCTCCAATACCCCTATACACCCTAGCATCCATCACAGATTTCTTCATTCGTTCATCCACACATACATAATCAATCAATGACTTTCGTTCCACCACTGTCTTATCCTTCATCGTCAACATCCGTTTCCACGTGTACCTGTGGATCATTCTGTGTCGGAAGAAGGTGTTGGCTATCCACAGCCTCCTCCCCACACATACGTCCACAAGTGCACTACCATTCCCATTCACCTCTGATGGTACCCCCACCCTCTCACCACTCCCTCAACTTTCCTATCACCCACCTTACCATTCATATCCCCAATCAGAAATATTCTTTCGTTCTTGTCAAACTTCTCCAGGCACGCATCCACATTCATCCAGAACTCCTCTTTCTTTCTTTCAAGTATATCCTCTGTCGGGGCATACACGCATACAATCACCCACGTTTGTATTCCTACTTTCATTCTCACCCACACAATCCTTGAACCCACAGACCCATACTCTCTTACACATTCCTTCCATTTGCTACTTACAAACAAACATGCACCTTCTCTCGCTGTTCCTTCACTCACTCCAGCACACACACCCATTCCACATTCCCATTCTCTCACATCTGAACCTTTCCATTTGGTCTCTGTCATTCCACATACATCCAGCCTGGCATTCACTAACACTTCCAGAACCTCTCTCTCTTTTGTGCCATCATTCATGCCACTAACATTCCACGTAGCCATTCTCAGAATGTCCGAAGGCATGTCCTTAGTCGGTCGTGGTTCGTCAACGTTGGTTCCGTCCGCATCCGAGGCTGTTCGTTCGTTTTTCATTGCTTAGATATTTTTTCCGGGTGGGGGTCGCAAGCCCACCGACCCAACCTCTTTAGTCGCCTCTTACGACACGCAGAAGGCACGTGGGGCATATTATATTCCCTAACCCCCAGGGGGGTTAGGGAATTCCTGTTTTTCTCCTGAATTTCCTGTCATTCTCTTACTAAATATTTCTGTGCTGTCTATCTTTCCCCTAACTCTACCAACTTTCCCAAATTCTTTGACTATCTAAACTCTACAGTGGAACACATTCTATCCATTTCTCCTTTCTCAGAAATCTCCATCTTAGGAGATTTCAACGTTCACCACCGCCAATGGCTCTCCTCTCACACTACTGATCCACCTGGTGAACAAGCCTACGTCTTTTCTATCCTAAATGACCTAGAGCAGTTAGTTCAGCAACCCCCCCGTATCCCGGATCGCATCGGAGATCGGCATTCTTGACCTATTTCTAACTTCTAACCCTTCTTCTTGTACTGTCGATCTTTTCTCTCCTTTGGGCTCCTCCGACCATAAACTTATCTCTGTCACCTGTCCTATCTCTTCAGTTCGGCCACCCGATCCTCCTAGCCGGCTGCGCTTGTGGCACTTTGGCGCTGCCGACTGGGAGGCTCTTCGGCAGTACTTCTTTGATTTCCCATGGAATGATTTCTGCTTCCATGGCCGGGGACCCTCGGAGAGTGCTGAACGCATTACCGAGGTAATCCTATCGGGCATGGAAGCATACATTCCATTCTCTTTCTCTCAGACTAATGCTAAAAAATCTTGGTTTACTCACGCCTGTTCTACTGCTGTCCACAATAAGGAGGAAGCATTCAAACGGTACCGACGCCTTAAAACTCAAGACTCTCATTCTTCATATGTTTCTGCCCGGAATCAAGCCAAATCTGTTCTTCGACTTGCCAAACACTCTTTCATCAATAAGAAATGCACTGAACTATCCAACTCTAGCTCTTCCCAAGCTTTCTGGCATCTAGCCAAAAACCTCACCAACAATTTCTCTTCCTCATCTTTCCCTCCCCTTTCCCACTCTGCTGGCACAACCATCACTTCTTCCTCTGACAAAGCTAAACTCTTCGCTCAAACTTTTGCTAGAAACACCACCTTGGATGATTCCGGTGCTATTCCTCCCTCTCCGCCCTCCTCTCTCTTACTTATGCCTAATATCCTAATCTCTTCTAAAGATGTTCTTTCTACCCTCTCTGGGCTTAACACTAATAAGGCGTACGGTCCGGACGGTGTTCCTCCTGTTGTTCTCAAAAACTGTGCTTCCGTGCTGACTCCCTGCCTAGGCAAACTCTTTCGTCTCTGTCTATCCTCTAACGTCTTCCCTTCATGCTGGAAGTTGCTCACATTCAACCTGTCCCAAAGAAGGGTGACCGCTCTCAACCCTCCAACTATCGTCCAATTGCTCTTATCTCTTGTCTTTCTAAAGTTTTTGAAACTATTCTTGCTTCCAAATTTCTTAAGCATTTCTCTTCTCATAATCTGCTCTCAGATCGCCAGTATGACTTCCTAAACACCTTACGAGCGGCCTATGCGGTTTATTATATGTACCGCACAGCGGGGTGTTTTTAGCCAAAATAGGGCTGTTTACGTGATCATTTTCATGCCTAAATAAGACCCAGAACGTAAAACAAGTACCTATCCCTGAAAGGGCATAAACAGCTTTCGAATGACACCATAACGATCCTTGTATGATGGATAGTTTTCTTGCAATAACCGTGCAACGCGAGTGCAAAAAGCAGGTAATTCGGTACTTTCGGTACATTGAGTATGTAGCGAGTGAGAGAGGGAGGAGGGAGCTGAGATTTGTGTCAGTAGGTTCGCCGCGGTGGTCTGGAGCAGTCATACGCTCGCTAGTCTCCTGCCACCACTTGTCTCTCTCTCTCAGCCACATTACGTGCTGAAATTGCCACTCGACCTATGTCGAGCGCCGCCACATAGTCCAGCTTTTTTTAACTCGACTTATGTTGCTCGCCGCTAATTAAGGGTTAAGGGTCGCTCTACTGGTGATCTTCTTTCATATCTTACTAACTCTTGGTCATCCTCCTTTCGGGACTTCGGTGAGACTTTTTCTATTGCACTAAACATATCGAAAGCCTTCGATAGAGTCTGGCATAAATCTTTAATTTCTAAACTACCCTCCTTCGGTTTCTATCCCTCCATCTGTGCCTTTGTCTCTAATTTCCTTTCCGGCCATTCCATAGCCGCGGTTGTGAACGGCCATTGTTCACTTCCTCACCCTATAAACTCCGGTGTTCCTCAGGGCTCTGTCCTATCTCCTATTCTCTTTCTAATTTTTATAAATGATCTCCTTAACTGTACCTTAATTCCCATCCATTCATACGCAGACGACTCAACCTTACACTACTCCATTAGTTTTTCAGAACGCCCCAGCCAGCAATCCCTCAACGACAGACGTAATGAAGCCATAGAACTCTTAAATTCTGATCTAAATACTATTTACAATTGGGGCAGAGAAAACCTTGTTAACTTTAATGCTTCCAAAACCCAATATCTCCATCTATCTACCCGTCAGGATCTCCCAGCGGACTATCCCTTATTCTTCAACAATACAAAAATCAACCCTTCATCTTCTCTCAATATTCTTGGTGTCTCTTTTTCTTCTGCTCTCATTTGGAAGGACCATATTACCAGTCTTGCTAAGGCAGCCTCCCAGAAGCTGGGTGTGCTCAACCGCCTTATGGGGTTCTTTTCCCCTGCACAGCTTCTTGCTCTGTACAGGGGCATAGTGCGCCCTTGTATTGAGTATTGTTCACATGTTTGGGGAGGTTCCTCTCACACCGCTCTCCTAGACAAAGTTGAAAGGAAGGCCTTTCGTATCATTAACTCCCGTCCACTCACCAACTCTCTGCAATCTCTCTCTCTGCGCCGCAATGTTGCATCTCTCTCGCTATTCTATCGCTACTATAATAATCAGTGTTCCTCAGAGCTATCCCAGTGCATACCACCTCCTTTACGTAGGGCACGTGGTACCCGTCTTGCAACTCAATCCCACCCCTACTCTGTGCAACTCTCCAACCCAAGAGTGAAACGTTACTCCCAAACTTTCTTCTACTCAACAGCTGAGCTCTGGAACTCTCTCCCAGAATCAGTCTTTCCCTCTTCCTATGACTTAAATTGCTTCAAACTCCGTGTGTCCAGGCATTTTGGCTCGAACGTCCCTTGATTTTGGCCCTGTCACTCTTTCAACTATGGGGGAGGCACTCGCTATAGGCAGTTATGCCTTTTGCCTCCAAATCACATAGAAAAAAAAAAAAAAAATCTAGGGAGTGAGACATGTGAAGCACCTTTAGCTGCAACCAGCCCCTGCCATCTTGCCTTCGCAAGATGCATGGAGCTTAAGTTGCTCACTCACAGCTTGAAGCAGCCCCATCTCTGATGCTGCTTCGTTCCAGTGCTTCACTGTCTCACCTCCTAGACTCAGACCCTCACTCTCAGAACGCCACCTATTGAGCAATGAACTCACTAGGCTTTGCCCCCCTATAGCATATTTTGAATATGGGAATATTCATACAGTGCTATTTAATTAGGGAACAATGAGGGTATTTATTTAGCGTTTCGGTGGGCTTTGTGGTAATGCACTGATACTAGGTACAGCACAAATTCTATCCCAATAATATCTTCCCCTTGACATATCGTGATTCGAACCCGGGTCTATTGGATTACCAGTCCAGTGGCACTTCCCCGCTTATACATTAAAACAATATGACAAAACTCTGATGTAAACCAACTCGAACCCAATGGACTATAAGTATGTTACTGGTTGCTTATTATATTATTGCATTGGTCACGACAATATCAATTATGTTGTCAGTCCCAAATTACGTTTTTGCAGTTCATTTTGACAATCCCGATAGTGGATAAACATTTCTGATTTATTTTAATGTTTTTAGTCATTTGCCTGTCATTTATGAATAGAGAATGTCCTTGTCAATGCAATATTCAAATGCGTAGAATCAACTTGAGCAACATTTGATAATAATATAACTGCAAAAAGGCGAACATTTTATTTTGACCTGACTAAGGCCTAGTATCGCATTTATCATGGTACAGTAATATACTTAGTAGGCGTAATTTAATAATGAAGTTGTTATATATATCCATATGGAAAACACGATGGTACTTTCATTTGCTATGTTATATAACAGTGGTGACTCTGCCATTAGTAAAGTGTCTATGTTGGGGTTGCTTAGCCTAAACGATCAATATTCAATACAGTAGCTGTGTGAAGGTTGAAGGCAAAACCCCTAGATTTTGTCAGCAATATTAGTACTGCATCACTACAATAGATGGCGTATGGTATCATTTTTTGTTTTGTTTAATGGAAGGCATAGCAAGTTTCCTATCACCCACTGCATCATATGCAAAATCGAAATCAGTGATCTTGAAATTGCTAACGTCTGCTCCACAGCGACTCTGTCCACTTGTCCGGCCCAGTAACCAGTCCATACAATTGTTGAAAAGTATAGGTGCTAGAACACACCACTGTTTTACACCTGAATATACAGGGAAGAAGGAGGATGCTCCCCCACCACACTTGACAGCATTCTAATCCTGTATAAAATCCAGACACCAGGTCAATAATCTCTATGGGGATCCTGCATAGCCATAGTAGTTCCCAGAGTGTCTCTTGGTTTACTGAGTCAAATGCCTTCTTGAGATCAACATAAGCTGCATGCAGCCCTTTCTTAAACTCAAGTCGGCATTCCATGAGGACCCGGAGCGCCAGAATCCGGTCAATGGTTGACTTTTTTGGTGTAAATCCAGATTGCTCATGTCTCTGCTCTTTTAGCAGGTGGCCTCGGATTTGCATAAGTAGGATATGGGCAAAGACCTTGCCTGGCACACTGAGCAGTGTGATGCCATGGTAGTTATTGCAGTCCTGTCGGTCCCCTTTCCCTTTCCAGATAGAGGCAACCAGACCCTATTTCTAGTCAAGAGGAATGGTACACATCTCCCATACATTACTCAGGGCTGCATGTATAACATGGACTCACCTCCAGCTGTCAATAATTCTCTAGGAATGTCACAAATACCAGAAGCCTTCCCACCCTTCAGTTTAACCATAGCCTCCTTTACCTTGGCAAGGGAGGGAGGGTTTTCACTAATTTGCGGGTCAGGGACTGGTGGTTGAATATCCACAAGATGAAGCTGTTCATTGGGGGCACTGCCATGTACAACTGCTCAAAGAACTCAGCCCATCTGGCTCTGCACTCATTATCACCCAATGCGAGTTGACCATCCGCCATCTGAACTTAATCTATCTGGGGTTTAGGCTTTGAGCGGAGTTTCTTCAGGGCTCAGTAAGTAGGCCGAAGGTCATTTGCAGAGAAATTTCCTCCTCAACGATTCCCCTGACATACCTCGCTATGTTTCTCCTCAGGGAAGTTCTCGTTCTGCGAGACAGGGCCCTATGCTGTCCCAGATCTCCATCCAATCTGACAGCACGACTCTCTTCTATTATGCGCAGCGCCTCGCCCGATAGAAAATCTTTCCTTGACCTCGGTTTGGCTCCAATGCATTCATCAGCTGCCGACAGGGTTTCACATTTAAAGTTTTCCCACAATTCTACATGGTCCTCCAGGGAACCAAGCGCTACATACTGAATAGAGACTGCCATACTTCCTTCCTTACTGCATACTTCCTTGCATACTCCTCATCCTTGACCGTGTCGAATTTATGTTTTTCACTCTTTTTATTGTATATCTAATCCATTGGTATCATCAATGTTGTTACATTAATGTAGCTGGCCAAAAGGTTATATGAGTGAATACACAATTCGAGTTGAAGCAATCCCGAAATTATTATAGGATCTCATGAACTACTTTATATATATTCCCACTTCCCCTAGTATTGACATTCTCGGTGTAACATTAACTACTAACTTGAGCTGGACACATTATGTTAGAAGCATTGCTAAGAATGCCTCTGAAAAACTGGGACTCCTGTACAGAGTTCGAGAATTCTTCACTGACGAGCAGTTGGCCGTAATATATAAAAGTCATGTGCGCTCTCAGATGGATTACTGTTCACCTCTGTGGGGTGGAAGTGGAGTGGTTGCATTGAGGCAGTTGGACAAAATTCAAAATAAAGCTATTAGATTAATCAATAACCCTGCAATCACACAGGACCTTCCTACATTAGCCATACGAAGAAACGTTGCATCCCTTGCATTATTCTACAGATATTTTCACAGCAATTGTTCCGAGGAACTTGCTTCAATTGTGCCGCCTCTCCACATCTTTCCCCGTAGAACTAGGGCAGCTGAGAGCGCACATGAATTTACACTTTCTCCTCCACAATGCAGAACTTCTGCTTATCAGAATTCATTTATCCCCAGAGCTACTACTCTTTGGAATTCACTTCCCTCGAATTGCTTTCCACAAACTTACAATCAACAAATGTTTAAATCCAGTTGTTACAAACATTTTATGAATGGAGGATGCCTTTAGGCACATGGACCTTTTTGTTTTATCTGTGTTTTTCCTTCCTCCGTTCATTGTCTCTTAAAAAAAAAAAAAAAAAAAAAAAAATATACAATTTGATAATCATTCTCCAAACTCAGTAGATAGATAAACATATCTATCGTATATTTAAGTCTCATAGTGTACTCGACGTTGTAGGTTATTGTTGTTTTACTTGTAATCAAGTAAGAACCATGACATTGTATTACACTTTTGGAGTATAGTTATAAATTCACAGAAATAAATATCGGGTATAAAAACGCAGTTAGGAGTTTTGTTGGTTATTCGCTTTTTATAAAGATGTTATTTAATTAACTTACACATTATAACAAGTTGTATAAATTTACAGAGTTGTATAAGAATGAATAATTTACCAAGATCGACTTGGTTTAACTAGCACATGTTATATAAGATTGAATAATACCATTTCACTACTGTTTCCAACCAAAGCTATCACTTCAATTATTTATATTTAAATTGTACTTACAATGATTTTGGGTGTTGTGTTTATAAGGACTGTTTCAGCCCTTTGGTTGAAGTCCATGGTGTCTTTTGGTGCTCTGCTTCTTCCTGCTGGTCTTAGGTGTACTGCCAGGCTTAAGGGAATGTAGGAGAGGTGTTCCCTTGATGATGTCTGAACTCGATCTGATCTCTATATCTCCGTGGAGATTGGACAACACCTACATTTTAGCCTGGGTATATTTCCAATACCATAATGGTGTTTCTTCTGAAACTCTCTCAATACCATATTTGGTATGGCGTTTGAACAGTCTATGTAATGTGCTAGGCCTTATGACTCACTCTTCCCTGTACCGAGAGAGAGAGAGTGATTAATGACTGTGTTTATAAAAGTGACAGCTCTCCTTGTTTACATTATACATATAGTGCTTATTTAAACCTATATACAAAGTAGATATATCTAATTTCATCTTAACAATGAGTTATTAAACTACTTTCTTAACACCTTACGAGCGGCCTATGCGGTTTATTTATGTGTACCGCACAGCGGGGTGTTTTTAGCCAAAATAGGGCTGTTTACGTGATCATTTTCATGCCTAAATAAGACCCAGAACGTAAAACAAGTACCTATCCCTGAAAGGGCATAAACAGAGCTTTCGAATGACACCATAACGATCCTTGTATGATGGATAGTTTTCTTGCAATAACCGTGCAACGCGAGTGCAAAAAGCAGGTAATTCGGTACTTTCAGTACATAATTGAGTATGTAGCGAGTGAGAGAGGGAGGAGGGAGCTGAGATTTGTGTCAGTAGGTTCGCCGCGGTGGTCTGGAGCAGTCATATGCTCGCTAGTCTCCTGCCACCACTTGTCTCTCTCTCTCAGCCACATTACGTGCTGAAATTGCCACTCGAGTTATGTCGAGCGCCGCCACATAGTCCAGCTTTATTTAACTCGACTTATGTTGCTCGCCGCTAATTAAGGGTTAACTATAGTACATCAAGTTAACTACTATTACTTACCGGTTATTGTATTACCAATTTATAAACATCCAACTCAAATATATTTCTAAAACTTTCCCCTAGCGTGGTATATACAAAATGTAAACAATAGGAGGGTAGAGAAGGGGAGAGTGAGAAAAGGGAAGATTTTCTTTCTTCTCTCGTCCTTTATCCAATATTCGTCTTTGTATTTATACCTACTCACTAGACGATAATTCCTTGTTTATTATGGCGTTATTTGGTCTCGACATCACTCCCCGGGATGAATGAAGCCTGCGTCCTCGCTGGCCAATTCTTGTGGTTGAGTGGGGATGATCGGTTGATACGAGGGGCGACGGTGGAGGAGCGGAAGTGTTGGGTAGAGATGACGTCATCTTGTTCATGGTGATAAATGGTGATTGCATCGTTGTTGCTGAGTTCTTCTGCATCTTGATCTCCTTAGCTCGACGTGTATGGGCCAACATGACGGTGTAGATTATATAGGCTGCTTAGGATTTCAACTATCGCCAGGGTCCCATGCCGGATCACGTCATTATGACGAGGATGCTGCATCTCGATTCGTTTGTCGACCAGGGTCAGTTGAAGTAGATCATCTGTTGATAAGCTTGGAGTTGGCAGATCTCTCATTTGAAGAAGCGTGTTGTTTATGGCACGCAGTAAGTTGTGAGTGTGCAGAGAGACAGGAAGGGACACGTTGATTTGTGTGGCCCGTAGATGTGTCGCTTCTCGCCGTCTCTTCCCCATAGCCGGTAATTGGAGAACCGGGTTATGAGCACCACATCCTTCATTCAGGGTTCGAAGTCCCAGTTGATTTGTTATCTGTTGTATTGCAAGTGTAGTTTGAGGACAAGCAAGTGTAAAAGTAACTGGTATAGGGGTTGAATATATCCATCCTTCGTTTAGTTTGATAAAAATAGGAGTGAATAGGAGTGAAAAATAGGAGTGAAATAGGGTGAAAGGTGGGGTTTTGTAAGTGCGTATGGACCAGGAAGTGAAAGAGAGTTAGACGAGGTAGAGGGTTTCTGGGAGGATTTGAGAGATTGTTTACAAGTGTTTGATGAAAATGAAAATGTTATAGTTTTAGGGGACCTAAATGCTTGGGTAGGAAATGAGCCTGTTGAGCCTGTTGAGGGAGTCATCGGTAGTTTTGGTGTGGATGGTGTAAACGAGAGTGGAGAAAGACTGAAAAATTTATGTGAAGAGTGTAGATTGAGTGTAGGTAATACGTTCTTCAAAAAAAGGCGTATACACAAGTACACCTGGCATAGACTTGTGAGGGGAGAGATTGTAGAGAGGGCATTGATGGATTATGTACTGGTGACAAGGAAAAGATTGTGTAGACTGCTGGATGTGAATGTGATGAGAGGTGAGGCGGAGGGTATGTCAGATCATTACCTGGTGGAGGGAAAGCTAAGAGTTAAGAGTTATTGGAGAATAAGAGACAAGCGTGAAGTAAGAGAGGTAATAAAAGTTAGTGAGTTAGAGAAGAGTGAAAAAGAGAGGGAGTACAAGGAAAGACTAAATGAAAAGTGGATGGAAGTGAGAGAGATGGAAGAGAGAGAAGTAGAGGTTGAATGGCAACAGTTTAAGGAAGGAGTGAAAGCAAGTGCAGAGGTAGTATGCGGCAAAAGGAAAGTAGGAGGCAGAGGTATCAGGAAGGGAAGCGAGTGGTGGAATGATACGGTGAGAAAGGCAGTTGAGGAGAAGAGACAGTGTTTTGAGAAGGTTTTACAGAATGGTAGTTTTGAGGTATGGGAGAGGTACAAGGAGAAAAGGAGAGAGGCAAAACGGAAAATTAGAGAAGTGAAAAAAGATGAAAACGAAAGGTGGGGTCAAAGGCTGAGTGAGAATTTTGAAGAACGAAAGAAGATGTTCTGGAAGGAGGTAAATAAAGTAAGGAAAGGAGGATAACAGAGGGAAGAGTCAGTGAAAGATGTAAATGGAGAATTACTAGTGGAACCAGTTGAAGTGAGGAAAAGATATGCCGAGTATTTTGAATCTTTGTTAAATACAAGAGATGGAAGAGAAGCAGTGACTGAAGCTGAGGTGGATGGAGATAGGTTACCCAGGCCACCCAGGTGGCAGGGAATGAATGAAAGGATTGAGGAAAATGAGGTGAAAGAAGCAGTGAAATAAATGAGAGCGGGAAAAGCAGAAGGTTTGGATGGTATTGCTGTGGAGTGTATAAAGAAGGGTGGAGATGTGATAATAGATTGGTTGGTGAGCCTTTTCAATGTGTGCTTTGCTGTGTCAATGGTACCAATAGACTGGAAGAGTGCATGTATTGTGCCGTTGTACAAGGGGAAGGGAGATCGGCAGGAGTGTTCAAGTTATAGAGGTATTAGTTTATTGTCAGTGGTTGGAAAGCTGTATGGCAGGGTGTTGATAGAGAGGATAATAAAGTGTACGGAAGTTGCAATAGGAGAAGAACAGTGCGGTTTTAGGAGGGGAAGAGGGTGCGTGGATCAGATGTTTGCAGTAAGACAGTTATGCGAGAAGTATTTAGAGAAGCATAAGGAGATATTTTGGGCTTTTATGGACTTGGAAAAAGCGTATGGGGAAATATTGGACCAAGTAGAGTGTTTTAAATATCTAGGAGGAACGATAAACAGGAGTGGAGGTATGGAAGTGGAGGTAAAACAGAGAGTGTGTGAAGGAAGGAAGGTTTTCGGAGCAATGGGAAGTATGTGGAAGACGAGAAATCTCGGAGTGAAAGTAAAAAGTGCACTGTATCAAGGAATTGTTGTGCCAACAGTGATGTATGGGGCTGAGACATGGGCTCTGAAGAAAAAGAAAAAAAGAGGGCTGGATGTGATGGAGATGAGCTGCTTGAGGAGTTAGTGTGGAGTTACTCGTAGAGACAGATTGAGGAATGAAGAGATACGTAGGAGAGTGGGGCAGCAGGAACATTTGTCAGGCAGAGTGGACAGAAGGGTGCTGAGCTGGTATGGTCATGTTGAACGAATGGGAGATGAAAGGCTTACAAAGAGAATATGTGAGTCAGGTACAAGGGGAGATAGAAGGGCAGGAAGACCCCCATTGAGATGGAGAGACTGTAAGAAAGGCTTTGGATGATAGAGGAATGACTATAGATCAGGCAGGGGAAGTGGTGGTGGACAGGAGAGAATGGAGAATACTTGTGAATAGTTGAGTGAACACGTGGTCATTTGGAGTAAGGGGTCGGACGCAAGTTGGACTAGATAATAGTCCATCAGGCGCCTGGCCCGGGGAGACGATTAATATGAAGGGTGCACCTGGAAGTGTGGTGGGATGGCTTGTGGCTTTGGCTCCGCTGCATGTCTGCCTGCTGAGATCGGAACCTCTCCGGGTGGTCGGGGGCCGGGGGAGTGCTGGAGCGACCTTGGTGACCCTGGTCTCTGGGTCTTCTCCTGGGTGACCTGGATGTGTGTGAGTTTGTGCTTTTTATCTGTGTTTATTTGTTGTTTTATGTTGTTTTTGTGTTTTCCCTGTTCTTGCTGTCTTGAGTCGGCTACCCCCAAAATGGGGATTGGGCCTGAGCATATAGATAGATAGAATAGGAGTGAAACTATGAATTATAGCAGTATGACATAGTGCCGGGTGTACTTTTCCATCAAGAAATGTAACAACTTCACAATTAGGCGTGTGAATACTATAAAGAGGACCGGTTGGTGGCCATATAAAAATATAGTTGATTTTATCCATTTATCCCATCGTCCATTTTCTTCCGCTAATTTGGGGCTATGTGCTTTAGAAAATTGTATAAGTTCATGAACCATTTCCTGAACTAATCGTAGTGGGTGTAACATTATTGTAGTGTCAATTTGGTAGGGAATGACATAAGTATTTCCCGTAACCACCAATCTCGCCTGTTCGGTAAAGATGACTGGATTACTTATCGTTGACCCATCCGTAATCGCTGCGGGACGGACGATCGCCAAGAAAGCCAGGATTAGCTGTAAGATAAACAATATCTCACTATTGTTTTCTATATTCAATGGGACGGGGCATTACATAAGGCATACACACGTGATCGTAGAGGATATGTAGGTACATTATGTCCCGTATTATCATCATCATTGTTTCTTGCAATACGTTCACCATTTTGATTATCATAATTATTTCCTATACTACAACTCTCACTATCACTCTCACTGTCATCAAGAATTAAGTTAGGATAATTCATGCTGCTCGAGCTTTCAGCTTCGGGAGTATCTGAGTGTATCTGATAAACACTTCTTACATTCAAATTGTCGCGGGCTAATAATGCTTCTTCTGGCACTACCCGAACACGGTCAGTGTGAATTGTCACTGGGCGATTATCTTTAATGCGACGTAATTTAATTACTTCATCACTTACTTTCTCTACCAGTCTATACGGACCGTTGTATTTTGGTTGTAGTTTTTGTCGTTCATTTTTCCGTGGAACAACTTTCACATATACTCTGTCTCCTTCGTTTATTGCTTTTACTTTGTTTCTCTTTTGAGTCCTCTCGTTTTCGTCTTGACCCTCTTCTAGGTACTTTTGACTTCTTTCGTATGTTCTGTTCATCTTGATTGCTACTTCATTCTTGTAATCGTCTAGGTTGTAACCGAAAGTCTGACTTGACAATATCGTTTGATATGGCATTTGTGGATCACGATGATACAATAAGAAAAATGGTGAGTCTTTGATCACTCGATTATACCCAGAATTATAGGAAAAAACTGCGGATGGCAACATTGAAGCCCATATTCCTGAATTATCATCTAAGAGTGTCCTCAAAATCCTCACAACAGTTTGATTTACTCGTTCAACCACGCCGTTTGCGCTTGGTCGGTAAGCTGTGGTACAGGTATGCTTCATATTTAAGAGCGTTGCAACTTGATCAAAAGGACTTGTGAATTATTTTCCTTGATCTGATACAATCCACGTAGGGGTACCATGTTTTAGTATGACATTTTCCACAAATGCTTGTGCAGTGGATTGTGCAGTCTTGTTTCGCAAAAGCACTGCTATAAGATAACGTGTAAATATGTTGTTACGTATCTTGATCCTCAAGTGGTTAACTTGATGAAACTAGATAGCACAGAGATATATATTAAGGTATCAGTCAGCTGAAGGGAAAACGAAAGTAAAATCTAATACAATTATTTCCTGTTGTTGTTTCCTTTCCTTTTGGATCTTAGGACTTGGTATCCTTTATTGACTGATACTCTTTAATTATGAAAAAAATACTGAAACTAATTAAAGTCATGTAGTATTTATAAAGAATTATTATTTAACCGAAGCTTAGTAGGCTATGGTTATGAACCGAATAAGTTATATCTAAAGAAGGACTATTAATTATATATCAAGTCTTGAAAGATAAATATTAAGGTAAGAATATTTCTGTCTCTTACCCTTTTTGAAATGAATAGATCGTTTTCTTATATCATGTCCTTTTATTTATATTTAATGAAGTTATTATTCTTGGTTCTTGTCTTACGTTAATAGTATTATATTATTATCAGGATTAATATCAAAGTCACATAAAAAGTTAGATATATATTTAATAATTAGATAAATGTATTTCTTAACCACGTAACATTGAAGTTTGATTATGAGTAAATTAAGTTACAGGATCGCTTCATAGATTCGATTCAGGTCTCACTCAAATAATATGAAAAGCACAAATAATATTTTGAAGCTAAATGAATCTTCTTCAGCTTAGGAAATCACTAGAAGTAACATTAAAACAGCCATGTTAGTCTAAGGCGATATTACTAATATGAGACAATAGTATCACCGTACTTGTTCTTACCAGCAATGTAAGCTTAACTAAAAGATAATGAAAGACCTCGTAAGTCTTAATATAAAACAATAGTATTACTTTTATCATAACCCAATTACTTAAAGAGTTGCTTTAGTCCACAAGTCAGTCAACTAAAATAGTTAAGTACATAATAGTAGCGTTAACGTTAATTCCCAATCACATATCTCACTAACCAACATACTGTAAGTGTTTACACCGAACACACTTAACACACACTTATATAATCTGACTGTCAGTCACAATCCCATTATAATACTTCACCCCGTCTTCCTCCAGCTGCAAGTTCACCTTCCCAACTCCAAATGTGACTGATTTGAATGCCCACTACTCGGGTCTTATATACTATGCAATGATGGTGTAGGAACGAATCAGGAGGCGGGGGATGGTGCGCGCCCCAATCACAGCTCCTCTAGCTGCGTAGCAGGTGCGTGGTCCAATGGCGTTGATTATCGTCATAGCGTCGGGTCATCGAAGTAGTTTGCAGGGTCCCATATGACGCACGCAGGTGTGAAGGCTTGTTTGCTGGTATGCGGACGAGCTGGTTTCCCACTCGCTGGTTCGCTCGCTGGTCTGCTTCGCCGCCTGGGTAATTCGGCACTCCTTCAACTCTTAATTCTAACTCTTAAATAAACATACAGGGCTCCGTATGTCAGACCTCCCCCCTAGAAAAGAGTTTAAGGAGTATAGTACATAATATACATAATTCATAATTAGAATCACCACCAGATTGGCAACAGCAAGATTATAATGAGGATATAAGAAGGATATCACCCAAAGTAGGCAACGTCTCCAGGTACCACATCAGAACATAGCCGGAACGTAGCTGGAGCGTTATTCGAACTGCAAGGCATTATCTCACAGCTGAAGGCTTGAAAGCGCACTACTAAAGCATGATATTTACCTCGCTACAAGGGAGAGCTAATTGCCAAAATCCTCTCATTAGGTAATCTTACTGCTGTATAAGGCCAACCTGGTAAATGCAATCTTTAATAGATACGTGATAGGCAATCGGCTATCACATTCTGGACCCCCTTAATATGTTTAACATCCAGGGAGTATTCATGCAGCAACAAACTCCACCTGGTCAGTCGTTGGTTTGTATTTTGGAACTTATGCACAAATTTTAAGGGGTGATGGTCAGTATACACAGTGATGGCACCAGAGGCAGATTGCACATAGACAGCAAAGTATTGAAGGGATAATATTAATGCTAACAGCTCCTTCTCAATGACTGAATAGTTACGTTGAGCAGAATTTAATTTTTTACTAAAATAGCACACAGGATGCAATACTTCATAGTCGTCTTCCTGTAGCAATACTGCACCAACCCCGGTATTGCTCGCATCCACTGCTAGGGAAAAAGATCTGTTAAAATCAGGAGCTCGGAGTACAGGATAATTTGATAAAATATATTTGGTAGCATTAAAGGCCTCCTCACATTCGGAGGACCACTCAAACTTCACATCCTTACGGAGAAGATCTGTCAGGGGAGCTGTTAACCTAGAAAAGTTTAAGATGAAACCCCTATAATAACCAATCATTCCTAGGTACCTTTGGATATGTTTCTTAGTGCTAGGAGTTAGGAATTCTAGAATAGACTCTACCTTTGCTTGAGGAGGTGCAACCTGCCCCTGACCTACCGTATATCCCAGATACTGGACCGTACTCTTTATAAAGGTGCATTTCTTAAGATTAACCACCAGATTGGCATCAGCAAGATTTAAGAACAGCAATCTAAGTTGGTAAAGATGCTCCTCCCATGACTGTGAAAAGATAAGAATATCATCGATATAGGCAATGCATCCAGGTACCCCTTCAGTCACCAAATTCATGAGGCGCTGGAAAGTAGCTGGAGCGTTTTTCAAGCCGTAGGGCATTAAGTTACAGCAGAAGGTTTGATTATTGACTACAAAGCATGATATTTCCCTCGCTCTAGGGGTGAGAGCTACTTGCGAATATCCCTTCATTAAGTCAATCTTGCTGATATAGGTGGCTGTACCAATCTGGTCAATGCAGTCGTCGATCCGTGGAAGTGGGTAGGTATCGTTCTTTGTGACAGCATTAACTTGCCTATAGTCCATACATAACCTATGGCTCCCGTCTGGCTTTGGCACAAGTATGACCGGACTACTCCACTGATTTAAGGCCCTAGTGATCAGCTCGTTTGACAACATGAAGTCAAGCTCGATCTGCAGTATAGTCCTGCGTTGTGGTGAGACACGGTAGGGGGATAGTTTAATGGGTGTTGCATCCCCTACGTCGATGTCGTGCACGGCCAAAGAAGTGAGCCCTGGAGTATCACGGAACACACTGGGAAACTGAGATAAAACAGAGATTAGTTGGTTCGCTTTATCAGAGGGAAGATGACATAGTTTAGATGGTAATTCCCCCCCAAGCTACTGAGTTATACTTAAAGTTGGATAGGCTACATGACAAGTCAAAGTCTGCATGGATACCTTCAGGCTCTGGAACAGTCTGTTGCGGGTCAGTAAGAGAACTGAAGACTTCGTCCACACCAGGCTGTCCACAGGTCCGGACATTCACTGCCACAGTGGGAGAATTTGGAGGAGAGGAATCAGGGGACCTATGGTAGGGTTTCAACATATTTTTATGGAATACTTGCGTGGGCTTTCTCCTGTCTGGGGTAGTTACTAGATAATCGGTAATGCTCACCCTCTGAATGATCTTATATGGGCCCCTGAACTTGGCAGATAAAGGTTGGCCAAAAAGGGGGAGCAGGACCAAAACCTCATCACCGGGCTGAAACTCCCTCTCACAGGCTTTTCTGTCATACCAGTTCTTCATGGAGCTTTTAGCCACTGTCAAGTTTTGAGCTGCAAACTCACATGAGGATCTCAGCCGGGTTTTGAAATCTGAAACATACTCGAGGAGGTTTTGGTTCCCCTCCTGGCCAATTAGGCTATCCTGCAATAGTTGCAAAGGACCTCTTACCTGGTGACCAAAAACAAGCTCATTAGGGGAAAAACCCAGGGATTCAGTTGGAACCTTGTTACGCTGGCCAGCTTGCCAGAATGTGCTCATACTCGCTAGCGCTCGCCAGGGCAGTGGAATGGGCTATAATAATCGTAGAACGATATTCTTTCATTCCTAGTATTCATGTAGTCACAGCCAGATCAGTGGTGGTCTTTGTTCTTGTCTGTGACACATGGAAGTATTTTATATCAGTAATAGAGTATAAGATATGCAGTGTGAAGTTAAGGAGAAAGAGCGAGGTAGGCAGCGAGGTTGTATTATGTGCGTGTGTATGTACGTCAAGTCAAGTTGACGTACGTTTAAGTCATGTGCGCTCTCAGATGGATTACTGTTCACCTCTGTGGGGTGGAAGTGGAGTGGTTGCATTGAGGCAATTGGACAAAATTCAAAATAAAGCTATTAGATTAATCAATAACCCTGCAATCACACAGGACCTTCCTACATTAGCCATACGAAGAAATGTTGCATCCCTTGCATTATTCTACAGATATTTTCACAGCAATTGTTCCGAGGAACTTGCTTCAATTGTGCCGCCTCTCCACATCTTTCCCCGTAGAACTAGGGCAGCTGAGAGCGCCCATGAATTTACACTTTCTCCTCCACAATGCAGAACTTCTGCTTATCAGAATTCATTTATCCCCAGAGCTACTACTCTTTGGAATTCACTTCCCTCGAATTGCTTTCCACAAACTTACAATCAACAAATGTTTAAATCCAGTTGTTACAAACATTTTATGAATGGAGGATGCCTTTAGGCACATGGACCTTTTTGTTGTATCTGTGTTTTTCCTTCCTCCGTTCATTGTCTCTTAAAAAAAAAAAAAACGTGTGCCTCCCTCGCTCGCGCGGGCTTTCCCACGCACTTGATTGGCTGGCGCTTCCTAGGACGCTTGCTTTTCATGACGTAGTGGTCTGTGATTGGGTGCCGCTGTCCTAGTGTTGGTGCTGGGGGCGTCCCCGCCGCGTATCTCCTTAGAGCTTGGCATACTGTGCTTGGTCCTAGGCATCCCTTGCAATCTGTCCCCCAATCTAACCCCCTGTACTACTGTTTCTCTCTCTGAACTTCTTCTTTTCCATTACTTCTCATCTTTATTCCATTACTTATCCCTTCTGGTTCTGCATACGACTTCCATAGTCGGCCAGTTGTATTATCAGCACCAGTTCTCACATATATGTTTTGCACTAGCTTTAGGGATTATTAGTCATAGTCACATGAGTCATATTATCATTGGGTGCTTCTAATTATTGATTTGTTCTTTGTTACTATTTAATGCTAGACAGTGGAGGGTATCTTTAGTCATTGTCTGAGTTATGTACATGGCAAGTCAGAGCCTGTACGACTTCGACGGAGCTAGGTGCCTGTAACCCTTGTGCATATTTCTCCTTTGCGAGTGTAGCAGTATACAAGCGAAGGGTTTTGCCTACACTTACTTGTATGCTCGCTACCTCATTTTGTTGACCTTTGTGGAGCGCCAGGGTAAGACCAGATACTTGAGATCTGGACTTACGAAGAGAGCCTCCTAGTCACTTAACGTAACATAAGGGAAATCTGTTCAAAGGGAGACAGTAGGCTACGAGCATACTTGCGCTCTGCCTAGCCTCCTGGTACCTTTTTTGCCGCTGCTAGACTTTATTAGTAATAAAGACAGCATTGTGTTTATTAACTTTAACTGTGTATGCTTTAGGAATTCACGTATTATTTTAGCCTAGGTTGATGCTTGGTGCACAACCCATTATGGATGTTACTTTGGCTAAGGAAGTACTGTTTTGAGTGGCTATTATTAGTGCTGTCATAGAGTTGTTGCACTCCCTTGTTATATATAATATGTATCCTACTTATTGGTGTATTTAAGATACACACTTTGGTGTCCTGCCCCCGCATTATTTATGTTCTATATTAACGAGCATCTTAGAGCATCAGACGTTTTCAGAAGATTCCATATCTGTTTGCAGTAGGACTAGACTTTCAGTGTTCTCATAGAGCATTGAGGAGTTTAGTGTTGAGTACAGACTCACATTAAAGTTAACGTAAGCATATATTTCTTTATTAAATCTTGTTATACTTTATTCAAGCATTGTTATTACTTAAGAGCATTTTATTAACGTAAAGTACTCCTGTTGTGAGTAGGCTTTTCCGTCACCGGAAAGCCTTGTAGAAGTGCACTAAAACCCAGTTAATTGATACCCCGCTATCCAGTAGATTAACTCTGGAGGGTTTAAGTGTTTTGTTCACCGGCGTAATAGTTCGAGGGTTTGGAATTAGCGTACCGTACAGTTGTTGCAGACATAGCCTATCATCTAGTCCATTATTAAGTGCCCTTGTTTATTTCGTAGTGCCGGTCGTAACAACCTCACGAGTAGCAAATAAAAGAAAAGGTACCCCCTTATCCCACTCAACTCCGGTCTCTGTACAATATTTACGCAACATGGCTTTCAAAGTTTGATGAAACCGTTCAAGAACCCCTTGACTCTCTGGGTGGTAGGTGCTCAACTTAACATGCTCGATACCCAATTCCTTCAGGGACTGCTGAAAAATGTTAGAGGTAAAATTAGTTCCTTGATCACTTTGCACCTCATGGGGGAAACCCATTCTGGTGAAGAATTTGAGCAGTTCCTTGATAACACTTGGAGCAGAGGTAGTCCTTAACACCTTACGAGCGGCCTATGCGGTTTATTTATGTGTACCGCCCAGCGGGGTGTTTTTAGCCAAAATAGGGCTGTTTACGTGATCATTTTCATGCCTAAATAAGACCCAGAACGTAAAACAAGTACCTATCCCTGAAAGGGCATAAACAGAGCTTTCGAATGACACCATAACGATCCTTGTATGATGGATAGTTTTCTTGCAATAACCGTGCAACGCGAGTGCAAAAAGCAGGTAATTCGGTACTTTCGGTACATAATTGAGTATGTAGCGAGTGAGAGAGGGAGGAGGGAGCTGAGATTTGTGTCAGTAGGTTCGCCGCGGTGGTCTGGAGCAGTCATACGCTCGCTAGTCTCCTGCCACCACTTGTCTCTCTCTCTCAGCCACATTACGTGCTGAAATTGCCACTCGAGTTATGTCGAGCGCCGCCACATAGTCCAGCTTTATTTAACTCGACTTATGTTGCTCGCCGCTAATTAAGGGTTAAGGGTATAGCCTCTGGGTAGCGAGTTGCCATGTCCATAATCGTTAATAAATAATTGTTACCTTGAGAAGTCTTAGGCAATGGGCCTACAATGTCCACTACCACCCGAGTAAACGGATTCTCAAAGACGGGCAAGGGCACCAGAGGATGTACAGGCACCTTCTGATTGGGTTTTCCTGTCATCTGGCAGGTGTGACACACTCTACAAAACTCCACTACTTCTGCACGCATTCCTGGCCAGTGAAAGTGGGCTCTGATTCTGTCTAGTGTTTTTCTCACACCTAGGTGTCCTGCCAATGGTATACAATGTGCCATTTCCAAGATATCTCTACGACAAGGTTTGGGGACTACTACTTGATGGACGTCCCAGGCCCCGTCATCGATTGGTCTGTGTGGCTGTCTCCATCTACGTCACAATACTCCTCCTTTGAGGTAGAAACATTCACCACCCTCCTTCTCACATTCCTCTTCACTCACGGCCCTGGCAGCTAACTCCTTGCATTCACTATCATCTCTCTGTAGCTCTACCAGGCCACTAGGACAATTTGGAGGGGTTTCATGGTCATCGTTAGGGTCAAGATGAGCCATAAAGGTGTCAGATAAATCCACCTCAGTCACATCATCAGGCACAGTTGGAGCGTCGTTCACACTCTCATCATCCCTTTCATCAACTCTTACATTCGGTACATTTCTGTCTGAGGGAACTGCTACTTGAGACATTGAGCGTGTAACAGCACACACAGGGAAAACTGTTGGCATCTCCTTTTCAAGCTCACCGGTTAGTGGCTCGTTAACAGGGGAAAGTGACAAAATGTGGTCTGGTCGGACCTTCTCCCCTGCTACATCATTCCCCAAAAGGAGTGTTATCCCGGGCACAGGGATATCTTGGGACCTACACAAAGCTATGGTGGCCTCACCCTGTAGTAACTCACATTCAATTTCGTCTTTTACCAAGTATGCATAAAATTTGAGCACCTCTCATTATAACTGGTTCGCCAGGTGGGCAAACAGTGTAAGGATTCACCATGAGGGTGCTAGTTGAACCTGTGTCTCTCAGAATTTTTACCTCATGCATTCAACCATTTTATCTCACGTTGCCAGATGAAATAAAGGGACGGTAACTGTCCTGCACTGATGGTGAAATTAGTATTGGCTTAACCCTAGGGGGTTGCACCACGCATGCTACTACACCCCTGTCTAGATGGTTTATGTTAGCTGCTAGGTACTCCTTCTGTCGGGAGTCCTGTATTAAAGGAACTTTTGGTGCTAGGTACTCCTTCTGTCGGGAGTCCTGCATTAAAGGCACATATGGAGTTTGAGATACGGCGGCAACTGTCTGCCCCGATCTCTCGGTTCTCTCCTTGGCCCAGCACTGATAAGCTAGGTGGCCTCTCTTGCCACAAAAAGTACATACTTTAGGGGATACGGGAACGTTCCCTCTTTGAGCATTACTATTACTTTGGGCCCCACCTCTGTTACCATTGCCCTGAGTCACATTTTTAGTTGGGGGAACAATTCTATTTTGGCTAGCTGGGGAAGACGTTACAGGCTTGTGACTTTCTTACTCTTGACCCAATGATTGAAAGTTTTAGTCATTGTCCTGGCAAATACCTTATGGGTTTCTTCTACTTTCTTCTGTTTTTTTACGGAAAGATTACCTGTAAGCCTCAGGCTGTAATTGATAGGTTTTTAGGATAGCTTCTTTGAGATTGTCATAATCCTGCCTAACCTCTGCTACTTCTGACAAATACGTGGCTCGAGCCTGCCCTGTCAAAACGGTTTGTAACATAAAAGGCCATTGATCTCTTGTCCACCTCATACCTCCAGCAACTTCCTCAAACAAAACAAAGAAATCCTGCACATTATCCTCAGTGAAAGGTGGAATGACACTGGTCATAGTCAATCCCAGAGGGGGAGCATTTAAGGGAGCATGTGTATCGACATTTAGTTGAACTATACGATATTGATATTGTTCGGTCGTTGCTCTGGCTTGTTCGGCTTTTATTCTGGCTAGTTCTAGTACTTGATCAACGGTAAAACCAGGTGGCAATTGTTCATCAAGTTGGCTAGGTTTACTCGGGATCCCACCAACTGCTCCGTCACCCTCCCCGCCTTCTGCAGGGAACAGGTGGGTTTTTATGGTCTGAGCCACCTCTACTTTGGACATGTTTGAGACAGTTAACTGGAGATGTGAGGCAAGCAGTTTCAGTTCGGATTTTGACAGACGGTCAATATCAGGGGCTGTGTGTACTGATTCTACGAAAACTCAAGCATCTTTGTAATTAATTAGATCAGGCATGATTAATATTTTATTTGTAAGTAGTGAAACGGTAATGAAACTGTATGAAACAAATCCTGGCAAGGTCGCCACTCTTCTGTTACGTATCTTGATCCTCAAGTGGTTAACTTGATGAAACTAGATAGCGCAGATATATATATTAAGGTATCAGTCAGCTGAAGGCAAAACGAAAGTAAAATCTAATAAAATTATTTCCTGTTGTTGCTTCCTTTCCTTTTGGATCTTAGGACTTGGTATCCTTTATTGACTGATACTCTTTAATTATGAAACAAAAAAATACTGAAACTAATTAAAGTCATGTAGTATTTATAAAGAATTATTATTTAACCGAAGCTTAGTAGGCTATGGTTATGAACCGAATAAGTTATATCTAAAGAAGGACTATTAATTATATATCAAGTCTTGAAAGATAAATATTAAGGTAAGAATATTTCTGTCTCTTACCCTTTTTGAAATTAATAGATAGTTTTCTTATATCATGTCCTTTTATTTATATTTAATGTAGTTATTATTCTTGGTTCTTGTCTTACGTTAATAGTATTATATTATTATTATCAGGATTAATATCAAACTCACATAAAAAGTTAGATATATATTTAATAATTAGATAAATGTATTTCTTAACCACGTAACATTGAGGTTTGATTATGAGTAAATTAAGTTACAGGATCGCTTCATAGATTCGATTCAGGTCTCACTCAAATAATATGAAAAGCAAAAATAATATTTTGAAGCTAAATGAATTTTCTTCAGCTTAGGAAATCACTAGAAGTAACATTAAAACAGCCATGTTAGTCTATGAGACAATAGTATTACCGTTCTTGTTCTTACCAGCAATGTAAGCTTAATTAAAAGATAATGAAAGAACTCGTAAGTCTTAATATAAAACAATAGTATTACTTTTATCATAACCCAATTACTTAACCCTTCTTTAGCGGCCTATGCGGTTTATTTATATGTACCGCCCAGCGGGGTGTTTTTAGCCAAAATAGGGCTGTTTACGTGATAATTTTCATGCCTAAATAAGACCCAGAACGTAAAACAAGTATCTATCCCTGAAAGGGCATAAACAGAGCTTTCGAATGACACCATAACGATCCTTGTATGATGGATAGTTTTCTTGCAATAACCGTGCAACGCGAGTGCAAAAAGCATGTAATTCGGTACTTTCCCCATATAATTCAGTATGTAGCGAGTGAGAGAGGGAGGAGGGAGCTGAGATTCGTGTCAGTAGGTTCGCCGCGGTGGTCTGGAGCAGTCATACGCTCGCTAGTCTCCTGCCACCACTTGTCTCTCTCTCTCAGCAACATTACGTGCTGAAATTGCCACTCGACCTATGTCGAGCGCCGCCACATAGTCCAGCTTTATTAAAAACGACTTATGTGGTGAGCCGCTTTTTAAGGGTTAAAGAGTTGCTTTAGTCCACAAGTCAGTCAACTAAAATAGTTAAGTACATAATAGTAGCGTTAACGTTAATTCCCAATCACATATCTCACTAACCAACATACTGTAAGTGTTTACACCGAACACACTTAACACACACTTATATAATCTGACTGTCGGTCACAATCCCATTATAATACTTCACCCCGTCTTCCTCCAGCTGCAAGTTCACCTTCCCAACTCCAAATGTGACTGATTTGAATGCCCACTACTCGGGTCTTATATACTATGCAATGATAGTGTAGGAACGAATCAGGAGGCGGGGGATGGTGCGCGCCCCAATCACAGCTCCTCTAGTTGCGTAGCAGGTGCGTGGTCCCATGGCGTTGATTATCGTCATAGCTTCGGGTCATCGAAGTAGTTTGCAGGGTCCCATATGACACACACAGGTGTGAAGGCTTGTTTGCTGGTATGCGGACGAGCTGGTTTCCCACTCGCTGGTCTGCTTCGCCGCCTGGGTAATTCGGCACTCCTTCAACTCTTAATTCTAACTCTTAAATAAACACATACAGGGCTCCCTATGTCAGAATGTCTATAATAGTCATGATATATTTATATCCTCCAAAAATATGTGATTCATCTGGTGAATCGGCATGTGAGTCAGGCAGGGGCCCAATTAAGTCTATATGAACTCTCTGAAACGGAGCATCGGGTAATGGGTATTTTTTATAGGGACCTTGTGCGTCCACCGACTCCACCAGGGCCTTATAAAGGACACAGTTTCGACATGCGCTAACGTATGCTGTGCCACGCTTGAGCATACTTGGCCAATAACAAAATTGGTTAAGACGATGCATTGTTGCTCTAACCCCACCATGTCCTGCTATGGGATGGTCATGGGCTAGATATAGGGCCGCTAAAATATGTGTATCCGGACAAATAACTCGTTTATGTGAGCTGCCTTTCTCGTTCCCTTTAAACGGACGAAGATATAAGAGATTAGTCTCATCTTGAAGAATTATGTCATCGAGATTGGCCTTGAGATTTGACTCTAAATATTTTTGTTCCTTTGCATGCACACTGACGTGGTTTACTTTGTAGTAGGGAAATAACTTTGCCATACTGTATATAGGGTGAAGCTTCTGTTCACGTGCGATACCAATCAAATTCCACTCAATTCTGTGGTTATCTACCGTAGTCTCATCGCTAGGTGTAATATCTTTATCTACCTTAGTTTTTTCGCTAGGTATATCGTTATGTACACCCAGAAGTGAAAGTCCCTGCATAGGGTTTACCCCTACTCCTACTACCCCAGAAGCTATAGGAACGGGGTGGTCCCTGCCCAGTCCCCCTTACTACTCCTACCCCAGGCAGTAGGGGCAGGGTGTGCCTGTCTGTCACCCCTTCCTTCCCTTCCACACCCATGAAGAGAACAAACTCCCCCCCCCCCCCCCCTTCTACGCACACTTACACCCCACCCCAATGCCAGACAGGAGGTTGACACACACACCATCATCAATTTCATAAGTAATGGTATCGTGTTTACCTTCATTCATTTACCCTCAGACGGTTTTGACGCATTTTTATTGTTTATCCTGGCTATAATTAGACGAATAATTACAGCTTAGGAAGGACCAATATGAAATAATGTCCTAATCTGAATTAAATCGTCTAATAATAGCCATAACACAGAAAAAAGGAGCGTCATCGATTCTCAGAGGCTTAATATATGATTTGTTATACATGTGTTATCATGTAGAAATTATACTCAAAAATACAATAGCTACTCGCTTTACATTTGACAGCATAACAATATGCCATGTTTGCTATTTGGTAGTATTATAAAGCAGTATAATCTAGTAATGAATTATTGTATTTTATGGTGTCTCGGTGTATAACACCTATTGGAAAATATTATCATGGAAGTGGGTTACTAAATATAGCAAACTGCATAGGCCTACAGTATACAATATATTTCGTGCATAACTCAATACTGTAAAATCACACATATATATATATATATATATATATATATATATATATATATATATATATATAGAGAGAGAGAGAGTATATATACTGTATAATATATAGACCCTATATATATATATATATATACATATATGAGAGAGAGAGATATATATAACAGATATGATAACATATATCACTGTAATAAGCAGTAGTAAGCAAATGGTAGACATATCTCTCGTCGGATATACAGTATATATATTGAACAATTAATTAACATCGAGGCAAACCTTTGTGGTAAAGCATTTGCCTCATGAGTTATTGGTATATTTAGAGTAGCTGGTAACCGTGTTTAAACTTTGATATTAAATGCGTCTCTATTCATGGTGTTCTAAAGCTGATTTTCCTGTGTCGACTGCTAAACTATCACCTTTCCTCCCCCGAACTACATACTTGCATAATTTGAGTCTCGTTTAACCTTTATTGCTTTCTGACATTAGGCTGAGATTAGTATGGATCTTCATATAGAGCTTTTTACCAACTCTTCTGCTACTACTGGAACACCACAGTTATTACAGTTCAGGCCTGCCAACATTATTCAGGATAAATCCTATGACCCTAACTATTCAGTTACACTATTAATCTAATTGATTCTGATTAACTTGCACTACAGATTAACGTTAATAATAGATGTGTGCTAATGTAGAAGCAATACAAATAATAATTACAAAAGTAAATTAAGTAAACCGAGACAACATTTTCAGAGAGAGAGAGCGAGAGAGTGTTAATATTCTCGAATATGCACCAAAAAGCCTAACCACGGATCCAGCATTGAATGAATATACCACTTATAATCAATTAAGCAATCCATACAATATGTTTTTTAGTAAGGTCCAACATCTCTTCAGAGGTATTCAAAAAATTACAAGATTACCATTTCAATGTGCAAATCCATTAAATACCAATGCATATTGCGCGGGTGGGTGAATACTATCGATCTATCTATCTATTGCCTGACGCCGTGATCCCCGAAGGGTTGGCCACGGGTGAATACAATAATTTGTAAAATAACTAGAAGGGGTGATGGTATTGGAAATTTACAATATAAATACAAGCATGATAGAATACTAATTACGCATAAATCATAAGTGTGTGTGTGTCAAGCTACGGATAGGTGACAGATAGTGTAAATGATCTTCATTCTGTAAAATCAGATAATTTATTGCAACATTGTTCTGGCATATATAGAATATATATAGATTACCAATTACTGACATGGTCTCGGCCTCGTTGCAAGGTTACTTTATTCTGTGTTCGTGGAAAACAATGGTTGTAATCGTCGGTTTCCTCTTGTGTGGGGTTGGGGTCGGGTGTGAGTGGGGGGCCTGCTTGTTTAATCTCTCCATTACAGGGTAGGGTAAGGAAGGGGTGACGGACTGGCACCATCCCGTCCCTTCTGCCTGGGGTAGGAGTAGTAAGGGGGACTGGGCAGGGCCCACCCCGTTCCTACCTTCTGGGGTAGTAGGAGTAGGGGGTAAACCCTATGCAGGGACTTTCACTTCTGGGTGTACCTTAGTCTCATCGCTAGGTGTATAACTCGATTTTAACTGGGCTGCATTTTGTATAGCCGCGATTGTGGGCTGTGTGCGTTGCGTAACACGATTTCTCGTACCTATAATCGCTAGAACTATGTCTTCCATTTCTGTATCGACTCTTAAACGACTTAGTGCATCTGCAACAACATTCTCCTTGCCAGGTAAATATCTTGGCTGTATTTTATCATATTAAATTACTAAGAGTTGCCATCGTGCCACTCTACCACTAGGACTAGACGTAGTTAGAAGCCAAATTAAAGGTCTATGATCCGTATTTACTATTATCTCATATCCTAGTATTAAACTACGATTGTATTTTAATCCATAGCCAATAGCTAATGCTTCTTTCGCCACCGTAGAATATCGCTGTTCAGCAGGGGTTAATTTACGGCTGAAATAGGTTAACGGACTAATCCGGTTATGTTCATCTTCTTGCTGAAGTACTCCACCAATTGCTATATCTGAAGCATCGGTGGTAACAATAAATGGCTTTGTGAAATCTGGATACTCTAATACCAGGTCTTCTGATAAAATATGTTTTAGCTCATTAAAAGCTTAATTTTCTCTCTCCGTGAAGTTAACAACTGTTTTATCTTTGCTCTTATTTGTTCTACCCCCTGTTAATTTCGTAAGAGGAGCAACTTTCTCCGAGTACTTCCATATAAATTTCCTACAGTAATTACACATCCGTAGGAAACTGTGTAGTTCATGCATGGTCCGTGGAGGAGTTACTTGTTTTATAGCCTGAATTTTAGCAGGTTGAGGCTTAATCCCGTCAGTACCTACGACATGACCTAGATAATGTACTTGTTCTGCGAAAAAGCTACATTTATCTAGCCGGAGCTTGAGAGAGGACTCTCGTAGTCTCTCTAGTATAGTGGTTAGATTGGCTATATGTTGTTCCCAGGTCCTCCAAGGTACAACTATGTCATCCAGATGGACGTGTGCCCTATTACCTACTAAACCCATCAGTACTTGATTTATGATCCTTTGAAAACTAGAGTGTGCATCTTTTAATCCAAAAGGCAACACATTATACTCATAATGACCATCTGGGGTTGAAAAAACAGTTGTTTGCGTACTTTCCTCCGCCAAGGGTATTTGTTGATATCCCCTCCGAAGATCAAGACAAATGAAAAACTGACTTTCTCCAAGCTGGGCTAGAATACGGTCTATGTTAGGTAATGGGTACCTGTCATCTCTAATTAACTTGTTCAAATTACGGAAATCCAAGCACAATCGTAATCCTCCTTCCTTCTTCACGACCGGAACCACCGGATTATTAAAAGCGGAACGGGAAGGTCGTACTATCCCTTGTTCAATTAAGGTCTGAATTTGATCCTTGACATCCTGAATATATTTATGAGGTATTGGATAAGGACGTCTGTAAACAACTTGGTCCGAGACTGTCTCTATATTATGAAAAAAATACGGACTAATTGTCAAGGGATCAGATTCTAGAGCAAAAACATCAGATAATTGTTGTACTAAGGTTTTTAGAGCTTGTTTTTGTTCCACTGGTAAATGTGGAAAATTATCGTCTACGTGTTTTATTAGGCCATCACATTTGTCATTAGCCGTCAAGGTACAGATATTATCTCGCTGTGTACTAGACATCTCTTCTGAAATATCTAAGTCAACCATTTCACATATCTCAACATAGCCTACTGAATCACCAGGCTTAATTTATATTTTATCTGGAGTGAAATTGGCAAATTTGATCGCAAATGTACCATTATCGACTTTTATTATACCCTGGAATAAAGCAGAGGCTTGCTTCACACCTTCAAATGGCGTGAAAACCCAGTAAAGTTTATAATTATTATCTCTAACTCTCTGTTTTCCTGTGTCACACGTGAGCGAGAGTGTTCCGTACTCCCATGGGGAGAATTGGGTAACCTCCCTTACAGTAACTTTCAGCGGTTTAGTATTCCTACCTGTCTCGGTAGTTATCGAATTTACGACTTCCTCTTCTAAATGAGAAATGTTAGCTTGTACCCCATTGGTAGAAAAAGACAAAGGACTTGTGGACAAGCAAATTTTATTTCCACAGAGAAAATTATTTCCAAGGAGGAGGTTTGTGGGAATGGACATATATTTCCTAGGAGGAGGTTTGTGGGAATGGACATATATTCTTTACTACCGTAAAGTCTTGAAGTATGTCCATACCTCCAATAGATACTCTCAAATTAACAGAACCTACAGTAGATAGTGATTTTCCATTCACGTCATACAAAGGTTTGGCTTTACTCATCACCAAGTCATTAGAAAGTGATAACTCATTCAGTTACGTTTCATTAATTAAACTAGTAGTAGCTCCTGTATCAATCATAGCTATTATCTCTTCTCCATTGACTTTAGTTTTAATGGCTATTCATTTAGGAATTACTTCGTGAGATGAGTTCATTATTTGCAAAACCACCTCAGTTGTTTGTTTCTTCTCTAAATCTCCCAATAGATGTGCGGGTGTGTTTGTGTGTACAGTTGTGGACAGATAAAATATATACAGCCTTGGTCTGTGCATGACCTAAATAGAGGGCAGCACAATTTGTGCCCATAAATTATCTAGTAACAGTGGTGTTATGGGGAGGAGGGAGGAGGTTACAGGAGTGGGAGGGGTAATCAGCGGCGAGGTGGGACCAGGGGTGGAGGGAAGTGGGTCACTAAATACTTTACTGTGAAAGAATGATTAATTATGTGTTTTGATCATTATGTGGTATTATGATTGCAAAATATAGGATTCATGGTACTAATGAAGCATATAATACTGCTAAAGTTGTAGCAAATTGAAACAGAGGCACCCTCCAATAAGAATCTGCGTGTTTCTACCTCGAGAATCATAGCTGGGGGAGGGGAGAAGGTATTATTATTATTATTATTATTATTATTATTATTAAAAGGACTAGCACCAAGCCCATGAAAACTATGTGGCAGTAAAACTCATAATTAAAACGGCAGAGGTAAGATTGGCGAATTCAAGAAAGATACTAAGCTATGGGAAAAACGTTACAGAAAAGTAGAAGACGAGCACGAGCCAGAAAATGCATAAAGAGATCCAGATACAAAGTGGTGGGTGACAAACTATAGAGGGCAACCTAGCAGTAGTGCAGGATAGGGGTGGGTGGTGGTGGATTACAAAGAAACCTGTGGCTGGAATGTGAATAATTTTATGAAGAACATTTAATTTAAACTTTGGTAATAGAATAATAAATAAGTTGTCTAACATCTCACTTACCCACCTTCGATTGTGATAGTAATATAACGAATGCTTATGCATTAAATATTCAACTATGAAGCAAATCTTCGCAGAGCCTCATAATACCATAAGCCTTGATAAGATTAGGTAGAGGTGTGTGTAGCATGATAAACGCGCTATAGACAACTTGCTCTCTTTCTCTCTCTCTCTCGATATTGGAACATAAGCACAAACCGTCTGTCGGTTGTATATCTAATATAATTTGAAACATTATATACATATACAGGATATACTGTATATATATATATATATATATATATATATATGTTGGTAAAGCCAGGTAATAAATTTTCTTTAATACATACGAGGTTGAAAGAAATGGCAATTTCTGCGTTGGAAATTTTATTATTCAAAGTTTCCAGGTCTCTGATGAGTTTTCGCTGGGTGGCAGGAAGTAGATGAAGGAGATGAGCAAAATTCATGGTGGTACAGGGTTACATTAAAGTACATGATGATACAGGATATACGACGCGTTTCACTGGACAACCAGCATTATCAAGTAAGGAAGGAATGATATAAAAGGTAAACAGGAAGGGTATATATAGAGGGTGGAGGATCAGAGGAGGCGGAAAACAGGGGGCAAAAGTCTGCTATTGGTGGAAGGGAAAACTAGGAGAGAAAAAGGGGGTAACCGCTTCACGCATGCGCACTGGATGCGGGATGGTGGTCGATAGGTGGGGTCGAAGCTGATTGGCTGCGTGTCGAGGGGCGTGGCCTAAGATGTGTGGCGCCTGCAGAAGACGAAGCTGAAGGAGGTAGCGCGGGGGGCTGCGTCAAGGGCACCGGGGGGCGAGGAGGGGTGTTAGGTCCTGTAGGGTAGTGCCTTTTGGCAGAAGGAAGGATCTGAAGGTCCAGAGTTTGGTTGTTGATGTTGGGATGTAAGGCTTGGATATATAAAGCTTCGAGTATAGGTAATCTCCTTGGGTCACTTTCTTTATCGAGTATGGTGGTGTGTTTCTCTAACTCGTTGCGTGTGAGGTGAGGGTGGTTAGGGGTGAGATAGTGGTCTTTGATGGCTCCAGCCTGAAGGTGAAGAGTTAACCGACGTGAAAGACGAGTCTGCGTCATACCAATATAGGAATGAGGTCCACAGTCCTCATAATTACAGGTATGTTGGTAAATGACGTGATCGTCGGTCATCGGGCTCTTTATCTTGGTGGAGGCTGGTTTGTTGCGGAGAACGAGGTTGGAGGTCTTGGGGGATTTGTAATAAATTATTAATTTGATTTTGTTTTCCGGTTGGTTGGGTGGACATGCTTGGAGATTATTTCTTTTAAGACGGCCTCGTCATTTTTGTGTTCAGAGGACATGTAATTGCGGTAGAAGATCTTAATTTCATTGGGGGGGTCAATGTTGGGAGGGCTTTGGGTGTACCATTTTTCAAGATGGTGGTTGATGGTGCTGGAGATGTCGGAGTTGGAGTATCCGTTATTTACTAAAACTTGGGATAGTCTTTCTAGTTCCTGGTGGGTGTCGGCCCAGGTAGAGCAGTGCGTGAGGGCTCTCCTAACATAGGCGGAGATGGAGGATAGAAGATAACGGCGGGGGCATTCACTATCACCGTTGAGGCATTGTCCTGTGTTAGTTGGTTTAATGTAGACGGTGGTTTTGAACCCATGGTCGTTCAGAGCTACGAGGATGTCGAGGAAGGGGAGTTGTCCATTGTTAGATTTTTCAAAGGTGAAGTTAAGTCCGGAGGAGGTCATGAAGCGACGCTGGAGTTCCTGTAGTTCGTGGAGGTCCTTGATTTGCACGAAGATGTCATCCACGTATCTACAGTAGACGGCGGGTCGTTGGGCAGCCAGGAGCTCTTCCTCGATGGTACCCATGAAAAAGTTCGCAAAAAGAACTCCTAGGGGGCTGCCCATCGCCACACCGTCTATCTGCTTGTACATGTTGCCCCGGGGGCAAAGGAAGGGGGCCTCCTTGGTACATAGCTCCAGTAGTGTTTTCAGGGCCTTCTCCGGGATGTCCAGTGTTGGTGTATCAGGGCAATGATAAATTCGACGTAGAATCATGTCAATGGTCCTATCCACTGGCACGTTGGTGAACAGGCTTTCTACGTCGAGAGAGGCGATTGTGTGGTTGTTGTTACGGGGGGCGTCTCGTAAAATTTCCAAGAAATCGTGGGCTGAGTTAAGGTTGAATTGGCTGGGCACGTAGGGGGTGAGGAGGTTGTTCAGGTTGTTCATTGACATGATTCTACGTCGAATTTATCATTGCCCTGATACACCAACACTGGACATCCCGGAGAAGGCCCTGAAAACACTACTGGAGCTATGTACCAAGGAGGCCCCCTTCCTTTGCCCCCGGGGCAACATGTACAAGCAGATAGACGGTGTGGCGATGGGCAGCCCCCTAGGAGTTCTTTTTGCGAACTTTTTCATGGGTACCATCGAGGAAGAGCTCCTGGCTGCCCAACGACCCGCCGTCTACTGTAGATACGTGGATGACATCTTCGTGCAAATCAAGGACCTCCACGAACTACAGGAACTCCAGCGTCGCTTCATGACCTCCTCCGGACTTAACTTCACCTTTGAAAAATCTAACAATGGACAACTCCCCTTCCTCGACATCCTCGTAGCTCTGAACGACCATGGGTTCAAAACCACCGTCTACATTAAACCAACTAACACAGGACAATGCCTCAACGGTGATAGTGAATGCCCCCGCCGTTATCTTCTATCCTCCATCTCCGCCTATGTTAGGAGAGCCCTCACGCACTGCTCTACCTGGGCCGACACCCACCAGGAACTAGAAAGACTATCCCAAGTTTTAGTAAATAACGGATACTCCAACTCCGACATCTCCAGCACCATCAACCACCATCTTGAAAAATGGTACACCCAAAGCCCTCCCAACATTGACCCCCCCAATGAAATTAAGATCTTCTACCGCAATTACATGTCCTCTGAACACAAAATGACGAGGCCGTCTTAAAAGAAATAATCTCCAAGCATGTCCACCCAACCAACCCGGAAAACAAAATCAAATTAATAATTTATTACAAATCCCCCAAGACCTCCAACCTCGTTCTCCGCAACAAACCAGCCTCCACCAAGATAAAGAGCCCGATGACCGACGATCACGTCATTTACCAACATACCTGTAATTATGAGGACTGTGGACCTCATTCCTATATTGGTATGACGCAGACTCGTCTTTCACGTCGGTTAACTCTTCACCTTCAGGCTGGAGCCATCAAAGACCACTATCTCACCCCTAACCACCCTCACCTCACACGCAACGAGTTAGAGAAACACACCACCATACTCGATAAAGAAAGTGACCCAAGGAGATTACCTATACTCGAAGCTTATATATCCAAGCCTTACATCCCAACATCAACAACCAAACTCTGGACCTTCAGATCCTTCCTTCTGCCAAAAGGCACTACCCTACAGGACCTAACACCCCTCCTCGCCCCCGGTGCCCTTGACGCAGCCCCCCGCGCTACCTCCTTCAGCTTCGTCTTCTGCAGGCGCCACACATCTTAGGCCACGCCCCTCGACACGCAGCCAATCAGCTTCGACCCCACCTATCGACCACCATCCCGCATCCAGTGCGCATGCGTGAAGCGGTTACCCCCTTTTCTCTCCTAGTTTTCCCTTCCACCAATAGCAGACTTTTGCCCCCTGTTTTCCGCCTCCTCTGATCCTCCACCCTCTATATATACCCTTCCTGTTTACCTTTTATATCATTCCTTCCTTACTTGATAATGCTGGTTGTCCAGTGAAACGCGTCGTATATCCTGTATCATCATGTACTTTAATGTAACCCTGTACCACCATGAATTTTGCTCATCTCCTTCATCTACTTCCTGCCACCCAGCGAAAACTCATCAGAGACCTGGAAACTTTGAATAATAAAATTTCCAACGCAGAAATTGCCATTTCTTTCAACCTCGTATGTATTAAAGAAAATATATATATATATATATATATTATATATATACAGTATATATATATATATATATATATATATATATATATATACACACAGTATTACAGTAAATGAAGCAAGCTTTATCTACCTATTTATCATTGCTATATTAATTATATGTTTTAGTCTGGAGTTTTACTGTTATAGCAAACTGGGTCGACCGTGATTATATTTACACACTACACTATATATTTTCACACTACACTATTTGTATTTCCAGTGCAGTTCCTTGATTGTGAAAAATAATTTCTACCACATTTGTTTAGACATAATTGTATGCAACTGACAAAACGCGGATGCAGCAAACTCACTGGCTCTCATGTCCCTATTTTGACTCCTCTGAATTCTCCACTTTATGGCTCAAACTGTCCTGTCATTCTCATACTAAATACTTCTGTGTGTCTACTTAACTCTACTGACTTTCCCAAATACTTTGAGTATCTCAACTCATAACTGGAACACATCCTAGCCATCTCTCCTTTCTCAGAATTCACCATCTTAGACAATTTCAACGTTCACCACCGCCAATGGCTCTCCTCTCATTCCACTGAATAACCTGGTGATCAATCTATATATTTTCTATCCTAAATGACCTAGAGCAGTTGGTTCAGCAACCCACCCGTATCCCACATAGCTTCGGAGATCAGCCTAACATTCTTGACTTGTTTCAAACTTCTAACCCTTCCTTTTATACTGTCGATCTTTTCCCTCATTTGGGCTCCTCTTACCTATCTCTCTTACCGGTCCTATCTCTCCAGTACGGCCACCCGAATGAGCCGAACTAGCCAGCCGGCGGCACTTGTAGCACTTTGACACTGCCAAATGGGAGGCTCTCCGGCAGTATTTCTTTTATTTCGAATGGAATGACTTTTGCTTCCGTTGCCGGGGACCCTTAGAGAGTGCTGAACTCATTACCGAGGTAACCCTCTTGGGCATGGAGGCATACATTCCATTTTCTTTCCCTCAGACTAATGTAAAAAAACTTGGTTTACTCACGCTTGTTCTACTTCTGTCCGCAATAAGGATGAACCATTCAACCATGTGGTGATGGGCTGGTCTATCAGAGTGAGAGCTGAGCGATCTCTGCCATACCCATAGCTTACTCTGACTGTTCCTTTTACTTATATATCTTCTAGATCTCAAGTGACGGCGTCTTTTCCGTGGATCGACCTCCCTACTGCCAACCTAAAAGTTGGCAGATTGGGAGCCAAAGCGTCACATTTTTCCCTTGCCCCTCAACTTTCCCTTCATAATTGCTGAGGGGCACAGGGCCTTGGGTGGGGCTTTGGTTTCTCGGGCGTTTCCGCGCCCTCCTCAGCTCCCTGCCTTAGAGTGGCTTCGGTCACCTGGGTTTTGTTAGTGGTAAGCAGGGAGGGTTTTGTGGGGGCACTCTATGGCCTTGGCCTTGCTCGGGACCTTGGGGCTGTTCGGCCAGGCAACTTGGGGAACAACAACAACAACAACAACAACCATTCAAACGGTACCGACACTTCAAACTCAAGAATCTTATTTTTCCTATGTTTCTGCCCAGAATCAAGCCAAATTCTTTCACTCACGAAATACTCTTTCATCGATGCTATATTAAATTAACTGAACTATTCAATATCTAATGAAAATGTCGGACAGGTTGGGAGAGAGGTATCTTGACCAGGATTCGACCCCCCTCACTCAAGGTATATTTGGAAGAGCTGAGCACCATAACCACTCATCCATATGCTCATGGCTGAGTTATTATGGTGCCCAGCTCTTACAAATATACCTGGAGTGAGTGGGTTCGAATCTTGGTCAGGTTACCTCTCTCTGAACTATCCAACTCTAAGCTCTTCCCAAGCTTTCTGGTATCTAGCCAAACACCTCTCCACCAATTGTTCTTCTTCGTCTTTCCCTCCCCTTTTCCACTCTGACGGCACTACCGTCACTTCTTCCTCTGACAAAGCTAAACTCTTCACCAAAACTTCCGCTAAAAACTCCACCTTGGATGATTCCGGTGTTATTCCTCCCTCTCCAACCCCCTCTCTCCTACTTATAGCTAATATCCTAATCTCTTTTAAATATGTGCTCTCTACCCTCTCTGGGCTTAATACTAAGAAGGCGTGATGGGTTTCCTCCTGTTGTACTAAAAAAACTGTGCTTCTTTGCTGACTCCCTGCCTAAGCAAACTCTTTCGTCTCTGTCTCTCCTCTAATGTCTTTCCTTCTTGCTGGAAGTTTGCTCTCATTCAACCTATCCCAAAGAAGGGGTGATCGCTCTCAACCCTCCAACTATCGTCTAATTGCTCTCATTTCTTGCATCTCCAAAGTTTAGGAAACTATTCTTACTTCAAAATTTCTTAAGCATCTCTCTGTACATATAATCTACTTTCAGATTGCCCCTATGGCTTCCTTAGGGATTGCTCTACTGGTGATCTTCTTTCATATCTTATTCATATCTTACTAACTTTTGGTCATCCTCCTTTCGTGATTTCGGTGAAACCTTTTCTATTGTGCTAGACATCTAAGTCCTTTAATAGAGTCTGGCACAAATCTCTAACTTCTAAACTACCCACCTTTAGTTTCTGTCCCTCAATTTGTGCCTTTATCTCTATTTCCCTTCCTGGCCGTTCCAATTTCCATAGCTGCAGCTGTGGACGGCCATCTTTCACTTCCTCAACCTATCAACTATCAGCTATTTATTCATATGCTGATGACTCTACCTTACACTATTCAACTAGTTTTTCAGAACACCCCAGCAATCAATCTCTCAAAAAGTCAGGTGACGGTGCCATAAAACACTTATCTTCTGACATATCAACAATTCCCATTTGGGGCAGAATATTTATTGTTGCTTTTGGTGCTTCCAAAACCCATTTCTCCATTTATCTACCCATCAAGAACTCCCACAGGACTTTCCCTTATACTTCAACGATACACTAATCAACCCTTCATCTTCTCTCAGTATTCTCGGTGTCTCCTTTTCTCCTGATCTCACTTGGAAAGATCATATTACCACCCTTGCTAAACAGCTTTCCAGAAGCTGGGTATGCTCAATCGCCTCCGGGGGTTCTTTACCCTGGTACAGCTTCTTGCTCTGTGCAGAGGTACAGTGCGTCCATGTATTGAGTATTGTTCACATGTGTGGGGAAGATCCTCTCGCACAGCATTTCTTGATAAAGTAGAAAAGAAAAGCTTTCGTCTCATTAACTCACGTCCACTCCCTGACTCTCTGCGATCTCTCTCTCTTTGCCGCAAAGTTGCATCTCTCTCGCTATTCTACCAATATTACAATAATCAGTGTTCCTCACCCTCTCTCAATGTATATCACCTCCTCTGCAAAGAGTACGTAGAACCCGTCTTCCAACACAATCCCACCCCTACTCTTTGCAACTCTCCAACCCAAGAGTAAAACTATATTCCCAATTTTTCTCCTATTCAACAGCTGAGCTCTGGAACGCTCTACCCTGAATCCATTTTCCCCTCATCCAATGACTTTAATTACTTTAAACTCTGTGTGTCCAGGCATTTTGGCTCGAACATTTCTTGATTTTGGCCCTGTCACTCTTTCAACTATGGGTAAGGCATTCGTCACAGGCAGCTCTGCCTTTTGTCTCACTAGCTCACATAGGAAAATTATCTACTAACTATAGGCCTGCAATGACCATGCCATTATTTCAGTCTCGCTCTACAGGTTTTGTGTAAGTCAATTATTTAGTAAATTTAAGATTACCCTCTTTATTGGTTAATAAGGATGTATAAAATCTAGAGTTGCCTATAATGCTATTGTAAAGTCGGTTTGTAACTAAATATATTAAGAAATCAATGGACTTTATATTATTGATTGGCAATATTTGTCAAGATTGTATTATTGGTAACCTAAAGAAATATTGAATTAAGAAATGTTATGTTACGTGCAATAGTTTGAAAGCGCCATGAATTAAATATATGTGTATATATTCCATACCAAGTGTTTTTTCGTACAACAATTCTGAAAACAATAAAAACGGAAATGCTGAACTCCTTTTCAATCATCTTTTAGATACTGACCTTGTTGCTAAGCTTTATGTAATTCACAATTTACTGTTAAATAATATACGAAATCACGGAAGGTCATAATTATATTCTCATACATTAAAATTAACTCTGTTTTTTCTGAGAACGGGATTACATTATTAATGAGGACTGATAATTCATTGCTCCCATTTCTCTATTGCGCCTTTAATCTCTTTTTGTTTTCTATAATCCGTTAAAGTTAATTTTGTTACGACCGGCACTACGAAATAAACAAGGGCACTTAATAATGGACTAGATGATAGGCTATATCTGCAACAACGATACGCTAATTCCAAACCCTCGAACTATTACGCCGGTGAACAAAACACTTAAACCCTCCAGAGTTAATCTACTGGATAACGGGGTATCAATTAACTGGGTTTTAGTGCACTTCTACAAAGGCTTTCCGGTGACGGCAAAGCCTATTCACAACAGGAGTACTTTACGTTAATAAAATGCTCTTAAGTAATAACAATGCTTAAATAAACTATAACATGATTTAATAAAAGAGTATATGCTTACGTTAACTTTAGTGTGTCTGTACTCAACACTAAACTCTTCAATGCTCTATGAAAACACTGAGAGTCTAGTCCTACAGCAAACAGATATGGAATCTTCTGGAAACGTCTGATGCTCTAAGATGTTCGTCAAATATAGAACAGAAATAATGCAGGGGCAGGACACCGAAGCGTGTATCTTAAATACACCAACAAGTAGGATACATATATATATAAAACAAGGGAGTGCAACAACTCTGTGACAGCACTAATAATAGCCACTCAAAACAGTACTTCCTTAGCCAACGTAATAGCCAAACTGGGTTGTGCACTATGCATTAACCAAGGCTAAAATAATACGTGAATAATTCCTAAAGCATACACATTAAAGTTAATAAACACAATGCTGTCTTTATTACTAATAAAGTCTAGCAGCGGCATAAAAGGTACCAGGAGGCTAGGCAGAGCGCAAGCATGCTCGTAGCCTACTGTTACCCCTTAAACAGATTTCCCTTATGTTACGTTAAGTGACTTGGAGGCTCTCTTGGTAAGTCCAGATCTCAAGTATCTGGTCCTACCCTGGCGCTCCACAAAGGTCAACACAATGAGGTAGCAAGCATACAAGTAAGTGTAGGCAAAAGCCCTTCGCTTGTATACTGCTACACTCGCAAAGGAAAAATATGCACAAGGGTTACATGCTACCTAGCTTCGTCGAAGTCGTACAGTCTCTGACTTGCCATGTACATAACTCAGACAACGACCAAAGGTACCCTCCACTGTCTAGCATTAAATAGTAACAAAGAATAACTCAATAATTAGAAGCACCCAATGATAATATGACTCAGGTGACTATGACTAATAATCCCTAAAGCTAGTGCAAAACATCTATGTGAGAACTGGTGCTGGTAATACGACTGGCCGACTATGGAAGTCGTATGCAGAACCAGAAGGGATAAGTAATTGAATAAAGATGAGAAGTAATGGAAAAGAAGAAGTTCAGAGAGAGAAACAGTAGTACAGGGGGTTAGATTGGGGACAGATTGCAAGGGACGTCTAGGACCAAGCACACCTTGCCAAGCTCTAAGGAGACATGCGGGTAGGAACCCCCCAGCACCAACACTAGGACAGCGTCACCCAATCACAGACCACTACGTCATGAAGAGCAGGCATCCTATGACGAGCCAGGCCCGCCGGCCAATCAAGAGCGTGGGAACCTCCGCCCGAGCGAGGAAGGCACACGTACCTACACACGCACACAATACCACCTCGCTGCCTCCTTCGTTCTCTCTCTCCTTAACTTCACACTACACATCTTATCTTCTATCACTGATATAAAATACTTCCAAGTGTCACAGACAAGAATAAAGACCACCACTGATCTGTCTGTGACATCATGAATACTAAGAAAGAAAGAACATCGTTCTACGATTATTATAGCCCATTTCACTGCCCTGGCGAGCGCTAGCGAGTACGAACACATTCTGGCAAGCTGGCCAGCGTAACAATTTATCAACCTTTACGTATATATCCTCGTTCATCTTTCTCTAGATTGTTAGTAGCTATATCTCAAACATTCGGAGTCTACTTTTTCCAATGTCAAGATATTATGAATTTCTCTAATTATCTTAAACACATTTATATATCATAAAGCGTGCTGCATTATTTTCGTTTTACTAGTTGTATATACCATGCATCTTTGTTCACCATAATTATTCCAATCCTATTCAGTATTTTCATTTTAATGTAATCCCAACCCTTCCTTAATATGTGTAAGCTTTTTCACTTTAATTTCACGATCAAAATAGGATGTTCCAGTTTTGGAATGCTATAGTATTTATCTATTAAATCGGTAATGGCTATCTCTTTTATTCCTCCAACTACAAACATTAATGAACTCATCTACTATATGCCATAATAGGTGAAGAAGCGTATCCCCATATCTCTGAGACACTAACCAACTGTATACAGCTTAGAACCCGTAGCAAGGAATGGCCCTAACGCTATCTCATTTAACGCTTTCACTTCTACTGATGCCGTCCAAACGTAACAAAAAACACCTGGTATACCGGAAAGGTTCTGCATAATCGTGTTTTCATTTGATTAATTAAGCTTACACTACCCTTGCGTCATTATTGGTGAGCATATCTACCAAGAGGTTTGACCAATAAATATAACTTAGTTTTTAATGTGGGGATATTATTTTATAACTTGGTCTTTTGCGCCTCTATACGGAAACTTTGAGGATTGTATTGACACATTATATATAACTGGTTGCTTTTCTTGAACAGGTATATTGCCATGTAAATATATATTAGTCATCCTTGTTTTCCTGGTTTCTGCTTTGGAGTTAAATTAATACAAATAGATTATTTATAGATGCATTGAATAATGTTTTATTAATTTATAATATATTATATTGTTTAAATTCTTATGGACGTATATAATGAAAAACGATTATATACCCGTGGCAATGCCAATACTGATAACACCTCCAGTACACTTGGAAAACACTTTAATTGGCGTGTCATTGATACCGTATTATATACATCATAAATTATATGCATTGCATACTTTCGTTACTAGTATGACCTATACACTCACCATTATACTGAAACACCAACTATAATATTGGAAGTTTAACTGACTCACCAACTGACAAATAATAACAATTACCATTTTTCCCCTTGTTAGGTAGGCCTAACCAACAGGTAGTTCAGTTGTATCTAAGCAGAGAACAAACATGAAGTAGTACTACATTACAGATTTAAGATATCATATATTTGAATGCCTATATGTCACATATATATTGTATATGGAGAGAGAGAGAGAGAGCACAATAGCAAGTTAGCAGCCTGTAGCGCGTTTATTATGCTACACACACTTCACGACTCCGATATTTCGCAATCATAATCCCACATAATGATCAAAACACAAAATTAATTATTCTTTCACAGTAAAGTATTTGGTCACCCACTTCCCTCCTCCCACCTGGTCCCACCTCGCCGCTGGTTACCCCTCCCACTCCTGTACCCTCCTCCCTCCTCCCTCACCTCCCTTCCTCCACCCCATACCATCACTGTTACCAGATAATTTACGGGCACTAATTGTGCTGCCCTCTATTGAGGTCCTGGACAGACCAAGGCTGTATTTGTTTATTCTGTCCACAACTATACATAGCCTGACGCGGAGCGTGCTGGCACATACGGAATGTGTGGCAGGTGTTGCTGGTAGGGAGAGGGAGGAGTGTAAGGAGTTGGAGGGTGTTGGTTGGTGTTACCGAAGGGTGTGCTATATTTAACCTGTGGGCGTATGGCAACTCCAAGGGATCTGTTTGCCACCCTACAGCTGCTACATAGGAACTATTAGCACTCTGTCTATAAGTTTCGCACTAGCTATTTCTCCATACCGTTTATCAATAGACTCCCATGGTGTAGAGCAGTTTGTAGCAAAGTGAGCTACACCTTTGCAACGAGAACATTTTATATCTGGACCCTTTCGTAGGCCTCTACTGAAACCAGCTCTCTTATTAGCAGACATCCTGCAGACATTTGCCTTATGACCAATCCTTCCACACCTGTTACAAATGATTCTAACAGCTTGCTTAGTATTACTGGGTGTGTTAAACTGTCTGTGCTGGGGCTGTTTACGGATGTCAGTGCGTAGACCTACCCCGGAACTACCTATGGTTAACACCGAACGCTTACTTCCCACACCTACCCCATCTTTTTCAACTGCAGATAATTTCGGGTCACGTTCTATAAACCTTAAGAATTTACTCCAAACTTTCTGTGAATCCTCCCTATCCGTTTCCTTTATATGCATAACGTAAGCAGAGGGGGCACTATTGAGAAAACTTGCCAATACTAATGAATTTGCCGTTCTTGCATCAGATTTTAATTTCCGTAATTCCGCCGCAAAGTTACTCAAACGAGAAAAGAAGGTTAGATACGTCTCGTTGGCATTTTGTGTTGCCTTCATGAGGTCTCCCATGACTCTATCTAACGTTCGTTCAGCAGGAAAGAGAGTACAAAAATTATCCTTGAACACATCCCATTTTGTTTTACCGTCAGGAATAGTGCCTAAATCATCTATGAGCGTTTGCACAATAGACTTAGCAGGACCTATGCTGTAAAGTCTTGCAACTTCCAGCTTACTCTGAATACTCCATTCTAATGGGACAGGTGTTTTAGAATCTAAATCCTTTATCCAGGCCCTTGCAGATGGATTACATTTAACTTCCGGTTTCTCAGTGTTACTCACACTTTATGTGTGACTTTACTTGTGTCACTCCACAAAAATATGAGACGTTGGTGACTTTAGACAAATTATTTTGTATTAGCTAGCAAGAGAGCTGTTATAGTCTCTGCTAATTTGTTAATTACCTCTTCCACCATGGTTTCGTCGTCACCGTTGCTAGTATCGCTATTAGAGGTTAAATCCGAAGTGGACAGACTTCCTTCGGTATCAGTATTATTATTACCACTAAGAGAAGAATCAGACACTGAAAGATTTGCAAACTCAGATGCCATTAATCATACCCCAAATATCCTAGTCCCATAGTGTTTCCCACCATTGTTGTTAGGGTAATATAAAAACAATTTCGATAGGGTAATATAAACAAAAAAAATCCGCTGCTACTATATGTCGGCAGGTCAATATAAAACTGTTACTCGTTCACCGCCGCCATTAGTGTCGGCAGGTCAATATAAAACTGTTACTCGTTCACCGCTGCCATTAGTGTCGACAGGTCAATATGAAACTGTTACTCGTTCACCGCTGCCACTAGTGTGTCGGCAGGGCAATACAAAACAGTTACTCGTTCACCGCTGCCATTAGTGTCGACAGGTCAATATAAAACTGTTACTCGTTCACCACTGCCATTAGTGTCGGCACGTCAATATAAAACTGTTACTCGTTCACCGCTGCCATTAGTGTCGGCAGGTCAATATAAAACTGTTACTCGTTCACCGCTGCCATTAGTGTCGACAGTTCAATATAAAACTGTTACTCGTTCACCGCTGCCATTAGTGTCGGCAGGGCAATACAAAATAGTTACTCGTTCACCGCTGCCATTAGTGTCGACAGGTCAATATAAAACTGTTACTCGTTCACCGCTGCCATTAGTGTCGGCAGGTCAATATAAAACTGTTACTCGTTCACCGCTGCCATTAGTGTCGGCAGGTCAATATAAAACTGTTACTCGTTCACCGCTGCCATTAGTGTCGGCACGTCAATATAAAACTGTTACTCGTTCACCGCTGCCATTAGTGTCGGCACGTCAATATAAAACTGTTACTCGTTCACCGCTGCCATTAGTGTCGGCAGGTCAATATAAAACTGTTACTTGTTCACCGCTGCCATTAGTGTCGACAGGTCAATATAAAACTGTTACTCGTTCAACGCTGCCATTAGTGTCGGCAGGTCAATATAAAACTGTTACTAGTTCACCGCTGCCATTAGTGTCGGCAGGTCAATATAAAACAGTTACTCGTTCACCGCTGCCATTAGTGTCGACAGGTCAATATAAAACTGTTACTCGTTCACCGCTGCCATTAGTGTCGTCAGGTCAATATAAAACTGTTACTCGTTCACCGCTGCCATTAGTGTCGGCAGGTCAATATAAAACTGCTACTCGTTCACCGCTGCCATTAGTGTCGACAGGTCAATATAAAACTGTTACTCGTTCACCGCTGCCATTAGTGTCGGCAGGGCAATACAAAATAGTTACTCGTTCACCGCTGCCATTAGTGTCGACAGGTCAATATAAAACTGTTACTCGTTCACCGCTGCCATTAGTGTCGGCAGGTCAATATAAAACTGTTACTCGTTCACCGCTGCCATTAGTGTCGACAGGTCAATATAAAACTGTTACTCGTTCACCGCTGCCATTAGTGTCGGCAGGTCAATATAAAACTGTTACTAGTTCACCGCTGCTATTAGTGTCGGCAGGTCAATATAAAACAGTTACTCGTTCACCGCTGCCATTAGTGTCGACAGGTCAATATAAAACTGTTACTAGTTCACCGCTGTCATTAGTGTCGGCAGGTAAATATAAAACTGTTACTCGTCCACCGCTGCCATTAGTGTCGACAGGTCAATATAAAACTGTTACTCGTTCACCGCTGCCATTAGTGTCGGCAGGTCAATATAAAACAGTTACTCGTTCACCGCTGCCATTAGTGTCGACAGGTCAATATAAAACTGCTACTCGTTCACCGCTGCCATTAGTGTCGGCAGGTCAATATAAAACTGTCACTCGTTCACCGCTGCCATTAGTGTCGACAGGTCAATATAAAACTGTTGCTCGTTCACCGCTGCCAATAGTGTCGGCAGGTCAATATAAAACTGTTACTCGTTCACCGCTGCCATTAGTGTTGACAGGTCAATATAAAACTGTTACTCGTTCACCGCTGCCATTAGTGTCGGCAGGTCAATATAAAACTGTTACTAGTTAACCGCTGCCATTAGTGTCGGCAGGTCAATATAAAACAGTTACTCGTTCACCGCTGCCATTAGTGTCGACAGGTCAATATAAAACTGTTACTCGTTCACCGCTGTCATTAGTGTCGGCAGGTCAATATAAAACTGTTACTCGTCCACCGCTGCCATTAGTGTTGACAGGTCAATATAAAACTGTTACTCGTTCACCGCTGCCATTAGTGTCGGCAGGTCAATATAAAACAGTTACTCGTTCACCGCTGCCATTAGTGTCGACAGGTCAATATAAAACTGTTACTCGTTCACCGCTGCCATTAGTGTCGGCAGGTCAATATGAAACTGTTACTCGTTCACCGCTGCCATTAGTGTTGATAGGTCAATATAAAACTGTTACTCGTTCACCGCTGCCATTAGTGTCGGCAGGTCAATATAAAACTGTTACTCGTTCACCGCTGCCATTAGTGTCGGCAGGTCAATATAAAACTGTTACTCGTTCACCGCTGCCATTAGTGTCGACAGGGCAATACAAAACTGTTACTCGTTCACCACTGCCATTAGTGTCGACAGGTCAATATAAAACTGTTACTCGTTCACCGCTGCCATTAGTGTCGACAGGGCAATACAAAACTGTTACTCGTTCACCGCTGCCATCAGTGTCGGCAGGTCAATATAAAACTGTTACTCATTCACCGCTGCCATTAGTGTCGACAGGTCAATATAAAACTGTTACTCGTTCACCCCTGCCATTAGTGTCGACAGGGCAATACAAAACTTTGTGGTTAACCATCAACGAATGGGCAACATTAAAATTGTTTAAGATTCACTTGTGTTTACCGCTTATTCGCTACCATTGTCAATTACCGCTGTTACCATTACAGTTGGTGTTTACTGCTGCCATTATTGTCGACAGGGTAATAAAAAAAATAGTGTCCACTGCCACCAATGTCGATGGTGCAATAATAAAATTAGTTTCTGCTGCCACCATTGTCGAATTTATGTTTTTCACTCTTTTTATTGTATATCTAATCCATTGCTATCATCAATGTTGTTACGTTAATGTAGCTGGCCAAAAGGTTATATGAGTAAATACACAATTCGAGTTTAACCCTTGTTTGGCGGGTCCCGACTTAAGTGGGTTATAGAATCAAGGCCTAAAGAGTGGGTCCCGACTTAAGTAGCATGCGATGTTGAGCACATAATCGGCTCTGAGAGAGAGTCCAAGCGGTGGGAATAGCGCGGGCGGGCCCTGACCGTGCCGCGTGGACATAGTCCCGCCTCTGACACCACCACCACATTTCTCCACCTCCCTGGTTCCGCGATACAGGGAACAAACTGAGGAAATTACTGTATTTTAGTTTTTTTCCCTTCGTGTTGCAAAATCGTCGCAAGAGAACCCGTGGTCATACAAGGATGGTTCAGGTGTCATTGGAAAGCTTAATTATCGCCCTTTCACGGATACATAATTGTATTACGCTCTGGCTCTTCTTTATGCATGAAAAAGAGCATGGAATGAAGCTCGTTTAGGGTAAATCTGCCTGCTTGGCAGGTAGTAGCGTTACAAAACTATCCGATCGGGAGGTGTTAAGCAATCCCGAGATTATCATGAACTACTTTATATATATACAATTTGATAATCATACTCCAAACTCAGTAGATAGATAAACATAATAATTATCTATAATATATTTAAGTCTCGTAGTTTACTCGAGTTGTAGGTTATTATTGATATACTTGTAACCAAGTACGAACCATGATATTTTATTACACTTTTGGAGTATAGTTATAAATTCACAGAAATAAATATCGGGTATAAAAACGCAGTTAGGAGTTTTGTTGGTTATTCGCTTTTTATAAAGATTTTATTTAATTAACTTACACATTATAACAAGTTGTATAAATTTACAGAGTTGTATAAGAATGAATAATTTACCAAGACCGACTTGGTTTAACTAGCACATGTTATATATATAATGTTGAATAATACCATTTCACTACTGTTCCAACCAAAGCTATCACTTCAATTATTTATATTCAAATTGTACTTACAATGATTTTTGGGTGTTGTGTTTATAAGGACTGTTTCAGCCCTTTGGTTGAAGTCCATGGTGTCTTTTGGTGTTCTGCTTCTTCCTGCTGGTCTTAAGTGTACTGCCAGGCTTAAGGGAATGTAGGAGAGGTGTTCTCTTGATGATGTCTGAACTCGATCTGATCTCTATATCTCCGTGGAGATTGGACAACACCTACATTTTAGCCTGGGTATTTTTCCAATACCATAATGGTGTTTCTTCTGAAACTCTCTCAATACCATATTTGGTATGGCGTTTGAACAGTCTATGTAATGTGCTAGGCCTTATGACTCACTCTTCCCTGTACCGAGAGAGAGAGAGTGATTAATGACTGTGTTTATAAAAGTGACAGCTCTCCTTGTTTACATTATACATATAGTGCTTATTTAAACCTATATACAAAGTAGATATATCTAATTACATCTTAACAATGAGTTATTAAACTATTTTCTTAACTATAGTACATCAAGTTAACTACTATTACTTACTGGTTATTGTATTACCAATTTATAAACATCCAACTCAAATATATTTCTAAAACTTTCCCCTAGCGTGGTATATACAAAATGTAAACAATAGGAGGGTAGAGAAGGGGAGAGTGAGAAAAGGGAAGATTTTCATTCTTCTCTCGTCCTTTATTCAATATTCGTCTTTCTATTTATTCCTACTCACTAGACGATAATTCCTTATTTATTATGTCGTTATTTGGTTTCGACAACCCTCTCAAGATGAAACCCAGGGAGATAACATTTTGAGATTTTTCGGGTTTTGAGTCGTAGGTTCATTGTAGCAGCAAAATGCCTGTGTTCGGTAGTGAAGAGCTCAGCGCTCCTACAGACCCTGCAGTTCTGGTGGATCATCCAACAAGTGCTTACGAGTATGTGAGCAATCTCCTTGGCCTCACCACCAGCATTGGAGTACAATATCCAGTGTGGATCTGGTCCCTGAAACCAGAACCCCACAATCCTCAACTTCCTGGACCTTGCAAAGTTTAGGACCAGAGAACTGTTGACATTCCTGGTACCAGAGTCATGCTATGAAGGCGTTGACACCATGTTAGGAGGACATTTGTGAGTCTTCTTTAATTAGGTAATGTAAAGGTAATATTGGGTGGATGGGACTCGTTAGCCTTGGTCGGCAACTCATCTAGGGGAGACAACCTTTTACAAATCCGGGTGGATGGGACTCGTCAGCCTTGGTTGGCAACCTGTCTAGGGGAGTAAACCTGATTCAAATCCGTATTGCTTACCTAAGGGTAAGGTAAGTTAGTGGATGGATTAGCCGAACACCACTGTAGAAAAATAGTGCTAACAAGTTACACAGAGGGCCTCGGAGTCGGACGGATCCTAAATTGAGTGGTCAATCCTGTAAGTCCTTCACTAAACTGGCTCGGGTTGTCCCTCTCACAGGGAATAGGTCCGCTTGGGGGCATTCTGTGTATGGCCACCCTCGTAAGGGGAGTAAGGCGTCCGGCAATAGATAGATAGATAGAAAGGTAATATAAGGTAAACCATTTTGGAGGTTTCCTTATGAATTTATAGATTTGGTTGTTGTAGTTTGTTAGGTTGATTGAAGTACTGGGTAGATTCTCTGCGTCGATTCTCTCCTCTGCTTCTCTCGTAGATTGGTAGATTTAATATAGATGTGATAGAATAAATACCGCCACCATCCTTTACACTCTTATTTAGGTAAAGGAAAAGATGTATCCAGCCATGTTGATTTATTGAAATAACAAATGTCGATTTAAATATTACAAGGAGAATTCCCTATGTCTGGAGGGAATCTCCCGGGCTGTGATCGTGCCCATATCTCGAGTCTAAGTCTGTCAAACCTTCTCTCCTACCTCTCTTCTTACCTCCCCACACACACCTGTTACAAAGACGTTTGGTAGTCAATATTCTCAAGGGGTTAACTCCAAGTAAGGAAAACTGAAGGTGTCTTTCCTTATGGGTTATATATTGATTTAATGTATTTTAGGGTTGATTGAAGTAGTAGGTTGAATCTCTGCTCTGCGTCCAGCTCTGCTCGTTGATTGATAGATAAGATAGATAGATTGTACTATCTTTATTTAGTAATATTAATGCTGCCATCGTAACCTTATACCATATAAATGTAATATAGGTAAAGGGAATTAAAGGTCTCTGAATCAAAAAGCCACTTGATTTATTCAATAAAAAGTAGATTAAAAGTATTACATGGAGAAATCCCTAAGAATGGAGGGAAACTCCCGGGGTTGTGATCGCCCCCGATGCTCGTTTCTATCTGTCGTCAAACCTTCCTTCCCACCTATCTCTCATCTCTCCACACACCCCTACCTGAGCTGATGGAAAACTCCCAAGACCCTTCCTATCACATGTTCAGAGTGTGGTGAGGATCAAGAGTGTTGAGGTGAGCTTACAATGCGTGGGAACGAAATCTGATTCATGAAAAGTAGAAGGAGGAAGTTACAAAGAGTTACAATGAATATAATGGATGTACAGTCACCCACATGAATATACTGTACATTGTAAGTAACTTCACCTTAAAATTATATGAGAGTTGAATATAATAAATCCTATAAGCACTGAATCTAACTTGTATTACACCCATAACATGTGATCAAATGAGCAGTGCCTGGGTGAGATCAAAAGTGCAAGAGTTGGCTGAAGTGTAAACTGACAAGACAAAACCAGACCAGGAAGTCGCATTGACTCAACCTCCTAGACTGTACAGTCCCCCGCTTAAATACACAGTACACTGTAAGTAAATCACCTCAAAATTATATGAGAGTTGAAATAATGATTCCTATAATAATTACTGAATATACCATGTAATAGCCATGAGCTCCGACACATACCTCATAGCCAGCTCTATCTGTGCCAGTAACTGCATTGATATCCCCAAGGACAACGAGTGTGTCCCGTGTGTGGCACTGTTGAACAACAGTCGAGCTTGTTGTAGAACAAATCTTTCTCCTTTTAAGTATTCATCTTTGTAGGAGAATACACTGCACCAAGGGAATGAAGCCCATCCCATGCTTCATCATCCCCAGCAGCATAAGCTGCCAACAGGTGTAACCCCCACCTAATCTCAGAGGGGGCCGCTGTGTCGACCCTAAGCACACCGCAGCTCCCCAGATAAAGGAAGTAGTCGGTCATCATCCAAGAGGGTAAATATTTTTAAGGCTATAACCCGGAGACCCCTCCGAAGGTTAGGCCCAGAAGCAGGTTTTTGGGTTTTATGATACACCTGTACTGGCACAACCACCCAAGTCAGGTGGTTTTCTGGGGGATCCGACGCAATTCAGTCACAACTGGCACCCCTGCTCGACTGGCAGGAGCAGTAGGACCAGTCTTACTAGCCGAGCCAGGCATGCCTGGCATTGGACACCCAGACTTTCTGTACCGGGGTCGTGGGCAGCCGTTCGGTAGTGTTGACCATGATCCCCGGTCCCTTTTCCTAAATTGTGTTTGACAGCGCCTTTGCTTTTTGCGTGGTTGGGTCGCAAGTCCTTTTAGTCAACTATGACACGCAACGATTACGGAGGAAAAATACATTACCCACTGTACCAAGTGCAGGGGCCCCTAACCCGAGGGTCACGTGAATACACATGCATACTAAAGATATATTCATTACAAGGTTGGGCTAGAATAGGTTACGGTAGGTGATGTTTGGTTAGGTTATTTAACTATAATACCACCAAGAATGAAGATTTCGAGAGACAGAAACGAGCGAGGTACGTGGAGAGTAAGAGGGTGGTGAAGAGAGTAGTGAAGGAAAGTAAGAGAAGAGTAGATGAGGAATTTGGAAGAAATCTGAGTGTAAAATGAAGGGAGAGTAAGAAACTGTTCTGGAAAGAAGTCAAGAAAGTTAGGGAAGGTAGCAAGGGAAACAGTAAGGGTGTGAAAGATAAGAATGGGAGAATGCTAGCCGAAAAGCAAGAGAGAGTCAAAAGATGGAGGGAGTACTTCAGTGAGTTGAGCCATGAAAAGAGTGAAGTTGGGGAAAGGACCAGGAACAGATGGAGTGTGTGGGGAAATGTTGAGGTATGGTGGTGAGATAGTGATAGAATGGGTATGGAAAATGTGCAAACTAGCATGGGAGAAGGGGAGTGCACCCGATGACTGGAAGACTGGCATAATAGTCCCCCTATATAAGGGCAAAGGGGAAAGAGGATAGTGTGGTAACCACCAAGGAATATGTCTTCTAAGCGTAGTAGGGAAGGTATATAGTAGGGTAGTGATTGAGAGAGTGAGAGTGAGAAAGGAGAAATGGATAGGCGACGAGCAGGGAGGTTTTAGGAAGAGAAGAGGATGTGTAGATCAGATTTTTACCCTGAATTGTGTTGTGGAGAAGTATCTGGAGAAGAAACAAAAGGTGTATGTTGCCTTTATGGACTTGGAGAAGGCCTATGACAGAGTGGATAGAGAAGGTTTGTGGAAAGTACTTAGAATATACGGAGTAGAGGGCAAGTTGCTGAAAGCAGTGAAGAGCATGTATGAGGGTGCAAAGGCGGCAATACGTGTGAAGAGTGAGCAGAGCGAGTTCTTTGACCTGAATGTTGGTTTGAAACAGGGGTGTGTGATGTCCCCGTGGTTGTTTACTGTATATATGGATGGAGTCATGAAAGAAATATTATCAAGTGCAGTGGATGTTGGTGTATCGCTGAAAAGGGAGGGAATTGAGTGGAAGCTACCTATACTGATGTTTGCGGATGATACAGTTCTGATGAGTGATAATGAATGGGAGTTGCAGGGTCTGGTAAATGAGTTTGGAACAGTGTGCGAAAAACGGAATTTGAAGGTAAATGCGGGGAAGAGCAAGGTTATGGTCTTCGAAAGGGGTGAAGTCACAGAGTGTGAGGTGAAGCTGAACGGTCAGGCTATGGAGATCGTCAACTCTTTTAAGTATCTGGGCAGTGTGTTGAGTAAAGATGGGACTATGGATGAAGAAGTGCGGGAGAGGGTGCAACAGGGGAAGAGGGTTGTAGGAATGCTAAAAGCAGTAACAAGAAATAGGGTGGTCAGTATGGAAGTGAAGAAGTCCTTGCATGACAGTGTGGTAAACCCGACACTGACTTACGGAAGCGAAGCATGGATATTGGTTGAGAGACTCAGACCAAGAGTGAGAGCAGTGGAAATGAATTACTTAAGGAGTGCGTGCGGAGTTACATGGAGGGATAGACAGACTAATGAGGAAGTAAGAAGGAGGTGTGGTGTGGAGGTAGATGTGCTGGAAAGTGTGAAAAGGAACAACTTGAGATGGTTCGGCCATATGGAACATATGGAAAGTGAGAGAATGACTAAGAGGGTGTACGAGAGCGAGGTGGAGGGACAGAGAGGGAGATTTAGACCGAATGAGAGGTGGAAGGATGGAGTGAGGAAGTACATGAACGAAGGCGGTGCTGGTTGGGGGGAGGGGCGTCGACTGACTGGGGACAGAGGTGCATGGGGTCGGTTCGTTCGTGGCCACCCCTTCGGGGATCGAAGATTAAGTTAATGACTATGATTAATATCTATTTGTCAAATACTGGCAGGTTATTTTAGTACTGAGTTTTCAGTTGTTTGGGTGAGTATTTTTCTGTGTGCCAGTTGTCCTACAAATGTGTTTAAGTGTAGGGCTAGGATCCTAGAGCCTGATGCTCTTACACAACAAAACCAAAATATACAATAATAATAGTAATAATAAAATTAAATAATAATATACAATTAAAGCTAAATAGGCATATCAATGAAAAAGGGTAAATGTAATATACGGTGAATGGAGGTGACCCTCCTGGGTGTTATAGAGCAGGTGATAACGATATTCTTTACAAGCCATGACTCCGGTCAAGATTGAAGAACTTTACCTATAACAGAGTCTGAAGGAGAGGGAAAAGAGAGAGGACGGCATAAGACACCGGTTGGGCAAAGTGTAGGAGAGAGAATAATATAATGACGACACAAGCACAACAAATTGTGTTTTAAACACTCCTTCCCATATTGGGACTCCCGTTGATGCTTGATGCCGACATGTTTGCCAATCTGCAAATACACAACAATAATTGTGTAATAATTTATATATATGTTATTGTGAATGTATATATTATGAAAGGATGCAGTGTTTCAGATAATCTACTGTTGCCTAACATTTGGTTTTACATATAATATTACACAAATAATGCCAGCTTTCCATCACAGTGCTTTACTCGTTAATAATTATTATACAGTATAATACAACAAAAGTACATAATACTGGTAGTTTAGTTGCAGATCAAGTCTTTAACCCTTGTCTAGCGGGGGGGGTTTTGGGCTTATTTGGGCATATTCAGGCCCTCCTGAATGATAAATCAGGTATCTGCATGAAAAGAAATGTATTCATTAAAAAACTAGGCACTAAAAGCTTCAAAATGAGACCAGAACGAGCTACGTAGCACTCGTGGTTCTCATACAGTGGACCCAGTAACATGGGAGTTTAGCGTATAGCGGCATACTTTTCCCAGCTATGCTCACTACTTGCTACACTGCCGGCCTCTCGAGAACACAGGGAACATGAGTTAATGGGCGGCGGTAAGCCCTGGGAGTCGGCTGTCTGGCCCGCTGCGCTCCCGGCCATTTGCACTCGATTTTAACCCTTTAAAAGCCTTAATATGCTCCTAACTTGCTGCAAATTGGAGGCGGACTTAAGTCTGCCTCCCGATCTTTAAGGGTTAATGAGCTTAACTCTTGTATATGACACCTTAATTTGGTTATCACTTTGATGATATCAAATAGTTGTTCAGTAAAATTGAGTTTAGAAATGTATCACGAACTATATGCTTGACTCTTGATGAGTTGAAGGTCATCACCTACACATATTAAATTCTGACATCTCAATACTAGCATATTACCTTATTTGTTTGTTTTCAATTGCCTAAGATTGAATATTAGGGACACAATTCAACAAAATAAATATATATTTGAAGAAAGCCTCTCAGAGTACTGCATAAGCCCGTTTCCCACCTACAAGAACTACGTGTCGACTTGCCACGAACTGAAAATCGTGATGAATGCTGAGATTTTAATCACTGTCAAACTGAGCCTCTGAGAGGCTACGTTGTAGTTACAAAATAAACTACAGAGCAATAGATATGAGCTTGGAACAAATAAATAATAATAATCATAACTAGCATCACCTAAACTGTTATGAAGGGTTACAATCTTGTGCAGCGCATACTCTTTTATCGCGGTGAGTTAAATACGCCCAGGTCAAGTTTTCCCTCTATTTCCGCTCAATATACGTCACCCTAGCATCTTACGCATCCCTGAGCGAAATTAAACCAGTTCCCATGAAAAGATTGGTTGAAACTCGCCATAAATGTCTTCCGCCATTGACCTTGAATAGTATTAATTGAAAGCTGACAATTTCTCTCTCTCTCTCTCCCACACCACACCACACCTACACCCACACACACACACACACGTATTCACACACACAAAAGGAAACAGTCACAGTATTGAAGACTAGTTAGCAATATATAATTAGAAGATAAAAATAGTAAACAACATCTGCAATAGTTTTTTTCTCATCTTTGTTTGTATAATACTAACAATCAAATTATGGCCGGGTCTGTTAAGCAGAAGCTTAAATACAACAGACCTAAACAAAAGTAAATTATATTAAGGGGGTATCCCACTGTGCGACTTTTCGATGGCGAACGCCCAGCGACAGAGGGCGACAGGATTTGTTTGTCTATGTTCCAAAAATTGCCATATTCGCTGGAACATTCTCCTATTGTCGCCAAAATCGCAGAACGGTCGCCCTCGAGTCGTCCATGTGAGCCCAGATTTCCCCAGATTCGCCGTAGATATTGAGCATACCCAAAAAACGGTTGCGAATTCAAAATTTGGCAAATGTTATGCGACATTCGCCCTTTGTCTCACTTCATTCGCCCTTGGTCGCACTAAATTCTCACAATTCACACCCTTGTCTCCCTATTCGCCAGTACCGGCGAATATGGGCGGATATTGCGAATGTTGAGCGAAAAGGGCGAATGTTGTGAGAATGAAGAGCGAATATTGGGCGAACATGGGCGCTTGTGGGCGAATGACCTGCGACCTTTGGAGCGAATATGGCGATTTGCAATTATTGTCAACGCTGCTTGTGGGCGAATTCACTTGATTATGGCGACTACTGTGCGGTGAATGTGCGAATGCAGTGATTCTTTCGGCGAATATCAGCTAATGCAACGCGACGAAAGGGCAACATGGGTCGAATGAGGGCGAATGTAGGTCGAGTGAGGGCGAACGTTGGGCACAGAAATCATATCGGGGACACTATCTATGGTTGCTCCAGTTTCACTGACCCCATATACACCAGTCGTGTGAGGGGGTCATTACCTAGTTTACCACCACTCAAAGCACACGTCCCTAGTATCGTCCGCGCCGTTTCATCATGCATACCCAGAAGAAGGACCAGAAGGAGATGGAGGAGGAGGTGACTGGAGCCACAGCCACAGTCACACCACACCCACATTGACACCAGGCACGAGTGACGTAGGCCGGTTGTCACGTTCCCGGTCGTCACTTTCCCGGTCCCGGTCACCATTTCTGGGAGACTGGAAGTGGAGGTAGAGGAGTATGTGGCGGACCAGGAAATGGGGACAGAATATACAGCGCAGAGACCGCCTAAAGCCAGCATATTCACCAAAGAGCAGGAGGCTGAACTGGTCAGCTGGTTTGAGGCACGGCCATTCCTATATACCAAATCAATGGAAGAGTATAGGAACAGGCCGATGAAGATGGACGCCTATCACCAGAAGGCACAAACCCTCAACGTCAGTGGTAAGTTGAAATCGTGCAATTATGTGTTATGTAATTGTGCAGTAGAAATATGCAAAAACTAAAAAAGTGTTTTATACGTGATTGTGTGGGAAACAAAGTTTGTTTATGTTAATAATAATGCTAAAGAATCGCTGCCCTTGTTTAAAGAAATTTGTCATTTGCATATTTTCCTTAACTGCACAGTCAACATGCACACACACACTCCGTTATCTGTGACATAATTTGTTGTAATATAATGTGAGTTTTTATTTTTGTTGACATACATATTACATTATAAGTTGCATAAATATGACCTTTATAAAGTGACACTGATTAATTGCTGTTGTTGATCGCCAGTACATTTTTACCAAGTCCTACAATTAAAACAAAAAGTATATGTTTATTAACCTTTAAAAAGCGAGCTGTGTGTATTGAACACCACTGTTCTGGGCGACGATATTAGGTTCCATTCATGCCTAATCGTCATTTTACGATAAATATCGTTATTACTTATTCATATGTGCCTATGTTACCTTCACTATGAAGATAGTAACCTGTAACAACAATAAAACAAATGTGAATAATGTTTTTATGGTCAAAATCGCGAATAAACATGGAGCGGCCCATTCATGAATTGTGGAGCAAAGTGAGGCAGCCCCTCCCTTCGCGAGGCCTCAAGCTTGACTGACTCATTCACCCACACCCTACCTCTGCCAACACACTCGCTAGGCACATATCATAATAATAATAATAATAATAATAATATTTATTCAGTTAGCAATTTACAGAGTTGGTACCACATAGTATGTTACAAATAAGACATGTACCAGCTTTGCATAATTCCAACTAAGGATAGCCCAATAAGGCCGTTAGGCGTATTTCCATTGGGGTCCTTGTGGGATTAGGTTAGCTGGGGAAAAGGGGAGGATAAAAGAAATAGATACTTTAGAGAAAGTATTTCTAGGGGGTTATTTTAAGATACCTTACATCCTATGGTAAATATCAGTAATCCGTAATCAGTAATCATTTCAATTTGGTTTGTCTATCTCTTATGTCGTATTTAGTAGTAGACATAAGCTTGGTGCTCCCTTCTCGCAGCTGTCCGGTTCAGGTGTTCCTTCAGGCTACGTCTGAAGGAATACAGTGTTCTCTTTTCACGGACTGACTGGGGTAGGTCGTTCCAGTCTTTGATGGCAGTGAAGAAGAATGTTTGCTTACCCTGTCCTTGGATTCTCGGGACCTTAAAATTAAACAACCTGTTTCTTGTATTATGTCCACTCCTCTCATTTTCTTTAACAAGATCACTCTTAGAATACTCTGGAGCTCTGTCATAGAACATTTTGAAGGCATTAGTGAGCCTGATTTGTTTGGCCCTGTCAGAGACATTGAGCATACCTAGTGACTGAAGTTGTTCCTGGCCAACATGTGATCTGGGTCCTAGGTTCAGCATGAACCTAACCATTTTATTTTGAGTGACTTGAAGTTAGTGCTGTGCTGATTTAGATGATGCAGAGTACCAGGATGACACAGAATAGTCAAAATGACATTGAACAAGCACTTGGCAAAGGGTCTTTTTGGTCGCCGCTGGCAAGCATCCCACCTGTCTATACAGGTATTTTATACGTGCTCTACACTTACACAGGATAGATTCCAAAATTGTTTCACCTAACAAACTCGAGTCCAGTTTTAGTCCGAGATATTTAACTTGTGACACTGTTGTTATAGGAATATCATTACAGTTGACTGAGAAGCCCACAATGTCTTTCAGTTTGCGTTTTGTCCCACATAAGATGGCTTCCGTCTTGCCCAGGTGAAGAGATAGTCTATTGTCCACTAGCCATTCACTACATGATTCTAGTTCTTTGGAAAGTGAAGTGGCAATACTTATTGGGTCTTTTCCTGAAACCAGAAGCACGCTGTCGTCAGCATACAGTAATAATTTACACGAGACGCTCAGTTCCATGTCGTTCACATAAAGAGAAAGAGTAAGGGACCAAGGATGCTTCTCTGCGGGACCCCAGTTAATTGGCATAGGATCAGATATATTATCATCAATTTTGACTCTTTGTGTTCTACCACTAAGATAAGATTTAAACCAGTTCACAGACCCAATGCCCATTGCTTGTAGTTTATTACATAGGACATCATGGTCTACTGTGTCAAACGCTTTTTGTAGATCAAGAAGAACCATACCGGTGTAGTTACCTTTAGACATTTCTTTACGAATGTGATCTGTTGTTGTTGTTGCTGTTCCTCAGGCTGTCTGGCCGAGCCAAGGCCATAACCGAGCATCCCCACAGAACCCTCCCTGCTTACCACTAATAATGCCCAGGTGACCAAAGCCACTCAAAGGCGGGGCGCTGAGGAGGGTGCGGAAACGCCCGGGAAACAAAAGCCCCACCCAAGGCCTGTGCCCCTCAGCAATTATGAAGGGAAAGTTGAGGGGCAAAGGAAAAATGTGACGCTTTGGCTCCCAATCTGCCAGGGTTGGCAGTAGGGAGGTCAATCCACGGAAAAGACGCCGTCACTTGAGATCTAGAAAATATAAAAGTAAAAGGAACAGTCAGACTAAGCAATGGGTATGGCAGAGAACGCTCAACTCTCATTCTGATAGACCAGCCCATCACCATCGAATGTGATCTGTTAAGTGGATGAGACAGGAGTCAGTCGAGTACATGCACCTGAAACCTGATTGAAACTTATATAATAGATTATTTTCTTTGAGGTAGTGTTCAATTTGGGTGTATACGCTCCTTCAAGGATTTTAGATACAATACATAATATTATGCTAGCTGGTCTGTAGTTGCCAACTTCTAGTTTATTTCCTTTCTTGAATAGGGGGGTTACAATAGCTTCCTTCAGTTCAGCAGGTACAGTGTTGGTGTTAATTGACAGGTTGATGATATGGGTTAGGGGACCTGCTATACCAATGGTTCCATCTCGTAGAAATTTGGCAGGAATTTTGTCTGGTCCTGTGCTTTGATGTACATTTAGGTTAGAGAGCTCGTCACAAGTATATTTTGCTGTAACATTTTGCAATCCAAATGTGTTCGGGTGTATGCCTTTATCTCTGTAAAATTTTTGAAAGGTGGCCGTTGTTGTCGTGTATTTATTGAGAGGTTGCGGTAGGTTCTGTGCAAGTGTGTTTGGTATGGAGGTGAAGAAGGAGTTGAAGTAGGTTGAAATTTGTCGTTTATCGTGGCAAACCTGATCATTAATGTTGAGAGCAATATTAGTGTTAGACGAATCCCTTCCCTTGTTGCTGTAGCCTGTTGTTTTTAAGTGCCTCCATAGTTTCTTTGGGTTATTCTGATATTCCTCTGCCTTATTGAGGAAATAATTCGTTTTTGCTGATTTGATTTTTCTACTTAGTTTATTCCTGGCCAGGTTGAACTCATGTTTCAGACCTTGATCCTGTCTATGTTTCACTAGCCTTTTTAACAGATTGTCTCTGTGTTCCAGATTGTGTAGTATGTCTTTGTTGATCCATGGGTCTGACCTTGCTTTAACACTCAACGAGCGGCCTAGACGGTAGATTTAACCGCGCCGCCCAGCGTTTTTTTTTTAACATAAATGGCATTGTTTCCGTGCTCTTTTTCATGCATAAACAAGAGCCAGAGCATAATGCAAGTATGTATCCCTTAACCCGGGAGCTGCGAGGAGACTCTTAAGAGTTCCCCCGGCGCACTGCGGGGAGACTCTTAAGAGCAGAGACTTTGAACACGTACCAAAACCGCGCGTTTATAGCCAGGCGGCTGAAAATTGGTGTGGGTATAGTACTACATGTCAACTCTCGATACCACCCCGCCAAACGCTCGCCCCGCACTCGTGCAAGCACCACCGCGCCAGTAACCACGCACTAGTCATGGAGCCTACACGTCCCTCACGCTCGCTCCCTGATGACACAACCAGCCCTCCTTCTGGTGGTGTTAGCCGCCGTGGAAGGCAGAGGGTGGCTGCCAAAGACCCTAGCTACCAGTACGACACGCCCTACAGCTCAGAGGACGAATCACCAGCACCAAAAGCACGTAAAACACGTGCAAGCATGGCAATGGCACAGAGGTCATTGGTCTTTCGGGACACTGCCACCACGACCCAGGCCACTGCAACAACCACTACCACCACCACTGCCACCACTGCCACCCCTGCCACCGGTACCAGCGACGCAGGAGGCCGCCCTAGGGCTGCATTACCTGCGGGGGCAGGAAAAATGAAAGGCACGGGCGTAGGGAAAAGAACCCGTACGCCAGCCACAGTGCCCCTACCACCACCAACACCACCAGCCGCCCCTGGCCCGGCTGCCCCTGCCGCCCCTGCCGCCCCTGCTGCCCCTGCCGCCCCTGCCGCCCCTGCCCAAGGAACAGGGAAGGGGAAGGGGAAAGGGAGAGGGAAAAGCGACTGGGAAAGCGACTGCTGGCCCTGGTGTCCCTGCCGGCCCTGCTGCCCCTGCCGCCCCTGCCGCCCCTGCTGCCCCTGCCGCCCCTGCCGCCCCTGCCCAAGGAACAGGGAAGGGGAAGGGGAAAGCGAGAGGGAAAGCGACTGGGAAAGCGACTGCTGGCCCTGGTGTCCCTGCCTGCCCTGCTGCCCCTGCCGCCCCTGCCGCCCCTGCCGCCCCTGCCGCCCCTGCCGCCCCTGCCCAAGGAACAGGGAAGGGGAAGGGGAAAGCGACTGGGAAATCGACTGCTGGCCCTGGTGTCCCTGCCGGCCCTGCTGCCCCTGTTGCCCCTGCCGCCCATGCCGCCCCTGCCCAAGGAACAGAGAGAAGGGCGACAGGCACCACCATCATCTTGCCATCAAGGCCACGCACCACTGCTGCCCCTGCCGCCGCCGCCCCTGCCGCCGCCGCCCCTGCCGCCGCCCCTGCCACCACCTCTGCTGTCCCTGTCCATAAGACTCCCGCACGTGCCAAAGTGACCCGGAAAACTCTTACACCATCTAAGTATGCCGCCCTGCTGTTTGATGGTGATTCGCAGGACATTGGCAGCCCGGGTTTCGACGACGAAGCCCTAGCACGGGACCAAGGGTGGGGGGATTTGGGAGTGGACAGTGGGAGTGAGTCCGACGTCGGTGACGAAAACGAGGAAGGGCATCGTCTGTCAAGTGAAGAGGAGGGTAATGATGAAGTGCTGTATCGCGACCATGGAAGCGATATTTCAGACGCAGAAGCAGACGCAGAGGACATTCCGATCCCTGGCATGCCTTCGTTCGATTGGTCTGACGGGGTCAATTTTGTACCTGACGTGCCCCAGTTCAATCCTGGGACGTCAGGAACAACTGACGACTGGCCCTGTGATGATCAAGCGAACGAAAGCGACTTCTTCCTCGCTTTTTTCGACATGGAGGTAATGACGTACATCGTTGCCCAAACAAACGCCTACTACAGGTGGGTGTTTGGCAGATTGGACGTCCTTTCTCCAAAAGCGAGAATACGAGGCTGGGTGGATACGACTGTGGAAGAATTTCTGACGTTCTTTGCCTTGTTGTTCCTCATGCCTCTGATCAAGAAGCATGTGTTGCAACACTATTGGAAGCACGACCCTCTCATCGCCACCCCAACTTTCAATAAGTTCATGACTCGTGACAGATTTTTGTTGCTGCTAAGATTTATGCACTTTGCAGACAACGAAAATCCTAACAGGATTGACAGGATATGGAAAGTTCGGGATGTGTTCACCATGTTGTTGGAGAGGTATAGGAAATACTTTTACCCCTTCCTCAATTTGGTGATTGATGAGTCGCTCGTGCTCTTCAAAGGACGTCTTGTTTTCAAGCAGTATATCCCCTTGAAGAGGCATAGGTTCGGAATCAAGCTCTTCGTGTTGTGCGACTGTGAAACTGGAATAGTGCTTGACATGATCGTGTATACAGGAACTGACATTGACGTACCGAAAGCCGCTGCCAATGACCCCATGGGCATGTCAGGTGCCATCGTCAGGAAAATGTTGGCACCTTACCTGGGCAAAGGCCACATCATCTACACTGACAACTGGTATACTTCTCCTGCTCTCTGCCAGTTTCTTTATGACAACCAAACGGGGTCATGTGGGACTGTCAGAAAGACAAGAAAGTTTATGCCAAAGTTCACAGGTGATGTCATTCCTCTCACAGATGCCTCCTCCAGTGACACACCTTCAGAAGACGACCTGGCCCAGGAACACCGCGAGAGGCATGTGCGAAGAAGGCGACGAAAGGGGCAGAAATACAAGCAGCTCGAGAAGTGTGGGAAACTGATAGCCCTGAAGTGGAAGGATAAGCGAGACGTCCACCTGCTTTCCACCGTCCACACAGGTGCCCAGGTGGATTCTGGCAAAATCCACTACCGAACCAGGAAGACAATCTACAAGCCCGACATGGTAGTGGACTACACCAAAAACATGCGCCTGGTGGACAAGTCTGACTGTCAGCTGTCAGGCGTTGAGTGTCTGAGGAAGACTGTGAAGTGGTATCACAAGCTCTTCCTCCACCTAGTTGACATAACGATGCTGAACGCCTACAACTTGTGGTTGGTGAAGAAGGATATGGCCCCAAACCAGAAGCTGAAATTCCGGGAGTTCGTGTACAACGTCTCCTACCAACTCCTGGAGAAGTATGGCACCACCACTCACAGACGTACGGCATGGCGTGGGGATCACGTTCCTGACCGCATCCAGCTGGGTGTCGAAAGACACTACACAACCAACACCGAGCTGATTGGCACTCGTCACAGGCAGGTGCAGTGCACCGTCTGCAGCTCCAGTGTGAGGAAACCCCATGTAACCAAAAGAGTCACCTCAATGTGCGCCGAGTGCAAAGTTGCACTCTGCCTGGGTGACTGCTTCAGGGACTACCACACCTTCAAGAACTACTGAGTGCCCTGCCCTGGACTCGCCCCGTGCCCTGCCATGGACTCGCCTCCTGCCCTGCCCTGCCCTGGACTCGCGCCCTACCTTACCTGACCTGACCTAATTGATCACGCTACCTCATAAGTAACATATATATTATATAATGTATAAGTTCCAAAGATGTCCCTGTGATATAGCTTTTACATTATATAATTGTATGTTTCATTATTTAGTTTATAAGTTTCAAAGATTTACATGTAATATGCCTTATTTTTTTAGTATATCAATATATATGTTTGTTATTAGCCAAAGTAATGTGTATATAATTATTTTCTTACCTCAAATGAATTGTACAAAAATAAATATGTTTCAATAAATCATGTCAAACCTACTATGATAAAAAAAAACAATAAAAAAAGAAAAAAAAAACAAGGTCATGTCATTGTATTCTTACAATATGATATATTCTATGAATATTTCATATTGTTTGAATACAATGGCATGATCTTGTAAAAAAAAAAAATTTATAAAATTTTTTCTAGACAATATAAAACCTTCCCCATAACCCCCTCCTGGATTCGATCCCACTACCCTACGACACTTTGAGTTTTCCAGTCCGCGACCTTACCAACCATGCCACAGGAGCTCATACCAAATATCACTCAAAACTTCGTGTCTACAATCGAAATGACAATATACAAAAAAAAATGAATTATCCCACCAATTTACGTTTGTAAATTGATGGGATTATCAATTATATCATGCCAAGGTTTATAATAGTTTGTCTCTGTCAAGAATTAGTAATTATATAACTTTATTCTGTCAAAAATTGCCCAAACACTCAGCAAAATTGCCCCTCTCAGTGTGACTCCACTCATTTTCACACGGTCAGGCGGTCACGAGGTGACCCTTGCCGCTCCTTGATTCTCCAGCTACAGCAGCTCTGTCTGGGAACAAAATTGGTATAAATACAATAATGGATAAAATACTCTTCACAAATACATTTGTATTGTATAATATTGTAAATAAAAATGAATAATAACTGTGTGGGTGTCGAAAATTGCTCAACCAGCTTTCTTATGTCTCGCCTACGCGCGTATATTGGATTATACATAGTCATGACTGTCATACAAATAATTGCAGTAGGTCTCGAATATACATTTAGATTGCATATTACTTCGAAATAAATAAGTAAACGTTTCTCTGGTGGCAATCTACCCTTTCGCAGGTGTAAGGAGACACCAGTCTATATTTAGCCCTCTATCACAACAGGCAATCTGCCTGTGTTGACTCAGCACCGTCGCTGGTGGTCTATAAATATAGTACTTTATTTACAGTCAATGGCCTACATGTTTCTGTGGTACTTCACATGTGTCTAAAATGCAATGTCTGCTTGCATAAAAATGCAATTCTGAAGTCCATTTATATGTACGACATACGCATGTCTCAGTTTCTCTCTCTCTCTCTCTCTCTCTCTCTCCATTCCTGACTCATGTTATTGTAGACCTGTTGATGGCAACGAACACCAGCCATCTGGTAGACATAAGGGTCAAAATACCAAACATCAATACGCCTGGGGCGCCTCCACAATTATCACTAAGCTGGTTATCTATCTAGAGATCTGCCTGACTTCCATCTCTCCACGACTCACTCACTCACTGCACCCCTGCATGCCTCCCTCCCACCCACCCACCCCCAACCCCCCCTTTCAGGCTTCCGTCTGCTAGAAACACATTCACAATTTGCGTAAATATCGCATCAATTGGGCTATATGCGGTATATTCCTTGTTATATGGGACGCCTACATATGTACACGTCTTTATTATAGCATGAGAGTGCTCTAAATACAAGATTGACGTGATATTTATGGCGTAACACACCCTCTCCCCCTTTCATTCCCACCACAACTCACTCACACCTTGGTTCACGCATAGAAACTCATTGATAATGTGCGTAAATATCGCATGAATTGGTTTATATGCGGTATATATTTTGATATATGGCACGTATACATACGTACAAGTCTGTATTATAGCGTGACAGTGCTCTACGTACAAGATATACGTGATATGTATGGCGTAAACCACACTCTCAGCTCATAAATTGCCGCCAAACCTCCAACACATCTTCATTCCCGCCTAAATATTCTCTTATAATTCCCTTATATATTGCAATTTTTGGTCACTATGAGGCATATTCATTGTTATATGGGTGCCCTACACACGTATACATACTCTAAATAGCCTAAAAGGGCTCGAAAAAGGAGATATACGTGATAATACGCGGTAACCCACCCCCTCCTCCCTCTCCTTCTATCCCCTGCGCGCGTAAATATTCGGCAGGGAAATCTCGCCGCTCGATGACAATCTAGCCGCGCGGTGCCATTCGCTCCACATTTTTCAACTACGGACCGTTCCCCTACCCCCCCCCAGACATTTTTTGGGGGGTCAAATATATATGGGCCGATGCACGCAAACATTCCCTACACGATGATGTACTTTTTATCGAAATTGGCAATAGGTCCCAAAATCATCATAGGTGCGCACAGTCTTACCCTGTAGAAAACCCCCTGTGCGCCGTGGAGAGGTTAAAGGGCATAAACTGAGCTTTCCAATAACACCTGAACCATCCTTCTACGATCATTGGTTGTCTTGCAACGATCGTGCAACCGAAGGGCAAAATCGCTAAATTAAGGTCATTTCGTTACATAATTACGTGTGTAGCGAGTGAGAGAGGGTGGAGTACATGTCAGTGGGCCCACGACAGTCGTGGCGAGCGGTCATGAGGCAACCTATGCTCCTCCCACCGCTCGGCTCTCTCTCAGAGCCAATATTGCACCAAAATTTAACACAGACTTAAGTCGGACCCCGCCACATAGTACAGGTTTTTAGATACAGGCTTAAGTCGGGCCCCGCTAATTAAGGGTTAATTTGTATGTCTTTCAGACGAGCTATTTCGTCTAGGATGTTTGTGATGATGGTTCTGAAGCCAACCCATGCGTAATTAACGTTTGTACTTCCAAACACTGGAGACCAGTCTGTATTCCATAAAATGTCCAGGAATGTTTCTTTGTTGTAGTTTCTGAGTGACCTTGTTTTGATAACCTTGTGATTCTCTAGGGTAATTTTTGTGGTTTTCCGTGTGCAATATGTGACGAAGTGATCACTTATCCCAGTCTGTATAACCCCTGATTGGAATATTTTGTCCTCTCTGTTACAGTTTATGTGGTCTAATATTGTGGCAGTGTTCTCAGAGATACGTGTGGGGGTTGTGATGAGTTGTTTGTGATTGTGCATTGTCAGTATGTGCCTATATTCTCGTACAAGCCTATTATTTTCGTTGTTTGTAACACAGGTTAAAATCCCCTAGTATAATGGATTCATTCCGAGGGTCTAGCGATGACAAAGTTCGTTCAAATCTGGTCAAGAATTATGTGTCGTCTGGTGGCCTATAGCACACCCCAATTGTGATGGGTCTTGTCCTCGGCAGGTGTAGGTCGATCCACAGAGCTTCGTGATTTTCTACATGGAGGTCGGTGCTAGTTGTGTGTGTGAGGTTGTTTTTTACATACAGACATACTCCTCCCCCTTGCCTATTGCGATCATTCCTAACCATGTTGAAACCTTGAATGTTTATTTCACCATCGTTTATACTTTAATCCAGCCAGGTTTCTGTGATTGCAATTATTGAAGCTTTGGCCTTATTAGCTAACAAGTTTATTTCTGACAATTTATGGTACATTGATCTGGCGTTAATGTGGATAAGATGGAGTCCTTTGTTGGTGAACACTCTGTATTCATCTTTGATTTTGAATGTGTCCTGGCTGGATTCTGAGTTGTTAATACTTGGTTCATTTACATTAATATTCGGTAATGAATGCAAGGCACACATGTTGCATAGGAATTCCAGTTCTTCACTGTTGGTCTTCTTAGAGATGCACTTCATGTGAGTTACAGTTTTACACTAAATACAGTTTAGGATCCTTTGTTTTCTTGTTATGAGTGATGCACATATTTCACAAATGATTTTAGGACCTTTAATAGCTACTTCCCTACATTTATCGCATTCCACTTTTTTTCTGCTAGTAACGTAAGTACATCGATCGTGTATTGTTTCATTACAACTAGTACATTGTGAAGTTGTACTCCTTTTGTTGAATCCAATATCGCACACTCCACAGCCTCCAACCAGTTTGCTAATGTTAGCACAAAAATATACAAACGAATTAGGGAATAACAGGGATAATAGGTGATAATTGAAGGGGGGAGGGGAAAGGAGAGGATGTGGAGGAGTGATATGAAGTATAGAGAAAAAAAAAACTAAAAAAAAAACTAAAATTGTTTTAAGTGCTACTGGGGCCTTTTATTTTTTATTTTTTTTTAGGCCTGCCCTCTTAAGAGCTTTGCCGCCGTTGCCCAGTAAAACCTCTTAAGAGCTTTCTCGCTGTTCCCGGGTTAAACAAAATAGTTTTCTTTTATTCAACAGGTGATCAGCTCTTGATATGGTTCCGTGGAATACAGACCATCTTCATCAAACTAACACAGGAGAAGTGGGCCAAACCCTTCTCCGAGAGGGAACAATGGATCTTCCAGTATTTCAGGTTCCTGAACCCTCACATCGGGAGGGTGTGGACAATAATTTATTTATTTCAGTAATTCATCATTTGATTGTTCACAATAATTTTGCTAGTGTGTCTCTCAAAGTTTAATTTAATAATTATTACAAATTTTTTAAGTTTGTTTCTGCATTTCTAATAAGAATTTATTTATTTCTGAAATTAATATTTTATATACATTTACAGGTTTCGAAGTAATTGACCACATATCCTGGAAACCTAGGCAATGTGTGATAAAATGTGCCTACATTTGTATGAGGTGTGGGGGGTTAACCTCTGTATGGTGTGTGTCTCAACAAACATTACTATTTATATTCCTGTGTATAATAGTTTTGTTTTCTTTTTAGCCGGTGGTAGAACTTGGGTATGGTGGCGACAGTGATACCACTGTTGAGTTCGTCCCCAGTGATCAGGAAGCAGATAATTAAAAGGTATGACAGAGTGGTCTTGCCACTGGAGTGGTAATCCGGTGGACCCGGGTTGAGTCCCAATATGTCAATGGGAAGATGTTATTGGGATGGAATTTGTGCTGTACCTAGTTTCAGTGTATTACCACAGCACACCGAAATGCCAAAACAAAATACCCTCATTGTTCCGTGATTAAATAGCACTGTATGAATATTCCCATATTCAAAATATGCTACAGGGGGCAATGCCTAGTGAGTTAATTGCTCAATAGGTGGCGTTCTGAGAGTGAGGGTCCGAGCCTGGGGGGTGAGACTGTGAAGCACAAGGGCGAAACAGCTTCAGAGATGGAGTTGGGTTCGAGCCGTGAGTGGGTGCTTCGCATGTCTCACTCCCTAGACTGGATCAAGACCTCACGGGCCTCACCGTGTTCAGCGGTAGAGTGTAAAGGCTATCAGCACCCGAGAGGGAGTAGTTGGAATATAGAAAAAACAAAAACAAATATATCACTTTCTCTCTCTCAGTCTCTACCTTTCTCTCTCTATATATATATAGATAAATATAATATATATATATATATATATATATATATATATATATAGATATATATGTATAGATATGATAATATATATATATATATATATAGATATATATATATATATATATATATATATATATATATATATACCGGGATACTGTATATATATATATATATATATATATATATATATATATATATATATATATATATATATATTATATAATATGTGTGTATATATATAATAAACAAATCTTTCCCCTACAGTACGAGATGGTATGCTACCTTGAGAGGCTACTGTGATTTGCCCTCAGGCTGTAAACTGGCCGTGTCAAATTTCCCTTCCATTGTCTCCCGCTGATAGGCTACAGCTGCACGTGTGAAGGCGGTCACTTTATTTAGCCCCAAGTAAAGTAAAGTCAGATAAAATTGTCATGTTGTAAATGTTTCTTTACAAGTGTGCCTCATAAGTTCCAAGTGCTGCATTAATTTATATGGAAACGTTCTCTGTACCGTTAAACAATTGGCACCCATTTCATTAGTGCGTTTACAGATGATAAAAGCATTGTCAGTATTCGTTTGGCAATCATCACCCACTCAAATAACCTTCCCTGTACACTCGCAGATGGGGAAAGAATGGTGGCTGTAATCTGGTACTATAGCGACATAAGCCAGAGATTATGACCCACACTTTGAGTATAGTATACACACAGGGTTTGCGACTACGTTTGGGATGCCTGACGTAACTATTAATGTAAATGATTGGTGTATGAATAAATATTTATATTATTTTATGAACGTTCCCTTTCTCTTTTTTACAGCTTTTGCGGGGGTCCGGAGTTTGCCTGGCGGTCTAGGAGGTGCACGTGCAGGCAGGCAGTTGTGATACTTTTAAAAACAAATAATTTTTTTGAAAATAACAATAAAACATCTTTTGGTTATTTTCAATTACCCATCTCATTATCTTATATCATTATATCTTGGCAAGAAAACAGGTTTGTAATAACAATGTTCAAAAAGGCAAAACAAATGAATTGTTGCTATTCAAATACAAAACTCGACAATATATAGAAATTATATTCTTGCTTTTAAAAACTTAAGTGACATATCCAAAAGAGATAAACATATCAATGGTTTCAATGGTTGACATAACTACGTGATTAAATTAATATTGTCAACTGAAATTGTTATGGATAAACCTTATAACACAAATACAGTGACTATACATGTTTATATGATGTGTGGAGAATAGATTTCAATTCACCCATTCATACACATTCATCAATACTAATTACTTGATTATCAATGTAATCATGGTGTTCATCATCTATATAGAAGAAGGTGAGGGCTATAATACTTCAATTCACCTGTCGGTTTGGATAGAGAGTCATATTTAATGTTAATACAACGCTCCATCTCTTTCAAAGGCTTGTAATTATGAATTATACCTGTTGGCCATAATCACTAATAATCAATAGGTGTCTGACATTCGCCTTTTTCGCACAACATTCGTAGTGTTCGCAGTCTGATCGTCCAACATTAGTAGGACAGTCGCCCTGCAAACGCTACTGTTGCCATCATTGATCGCCAAATTCGCCATCAAACTTCGCACATGTCGTTCGCCATTGTCGCTTAAATAGTCGCCACAATCGCACTTTGAGTGTACTTCTGTCGCACTGCTGTCGTCATAATTCGACTTTTTCTACTTCATTCGCTTCTGAATTCGCCCTATTCGCTGCAAATTTTGGGACAAAGGAAAAAAACACGGTCGCACGGCATTCGCCATCGAAAAGTCGCACAGTGGGATACCCCCTTTAGTCATGTGTAATAAAAACATACAATAGTATCAGTTTTCGCATATAAAGAGAGAGAGAGAGAGTGCCTCGCAATGTTTACCAACGGTTTTCAGTTGCTGCAAAACAAAAAGATGCGCGCTAGAGCAAAACAATTGAGCTAGGATGAGTTTGGGTTCAGCACGGAATGTCAGGAAGTGTATCACGAACTAGCCGAAAATCGGCGCACACCAGGGAATTTATGAAAATGTTTGAAAATTCCCTGTTGTTTTCCGGCACACTTCGGTACAGCAAGGTGCTCTAGGACACATCAGGGAGTATCCTGAGAATATATAAATTTGAATACTAGATGGGCTGCAGACCGCATTGCTTGGCTAGTCAGTGCCTGATTCGTGTAGGTGGGAAAAGGGCTTTAGATAATTGTTCCTCTGGCCACCATGATGAAGTTCTTGAAGGTCTTGGGAGATCCGGAATGTCTAACAGAACTTCTTTCAGATATTGTTTCTTCTGCCTCTCAGTTGACGAATATGAAACACCGGTGCTACTAGTGAAAACAAGCACATACAGTACACTGGATTTGAAAGAAATCCCACATGGATACACAAACATAAAATATATTACGAATAATTAAATATTGTTATAAAAGGGCATGTCGTTTGTTATAGCTATAATAATAATAATAATAGTTCTTAAAGCTAGCGCATGCTAAGCTAGCTAAGGATAGCTCAATAAGGCCGATTAGGCGTATTTCCATTGGGGTCCTGTACTACTACCCCATCCCTTTGCTCATGAGGGATGGTAACGACTCAGTGCTTGTGAAAAATCTTTAATGCGCCGAGCGTGGGCGCGAACCCGGGCCTTCTGGGTGGAAGTCCGAGACGCTAGTCACTACACCAAGCGAGCCGCTCAGCTAAACTTCACTTTAGATCCCAAGTGATGGTGTCCATGAAATTATGAGGTCGGAATAACTTGGTGGGTGTAGGATTCCGAGTTCCAGAGGGCCACCTATATGTCGGTGTGTCAGGTGGTATTAATGGTCTCTCCCAGCTGTTGGAGGATAAAAAGACTGGTACGGTGCTTATTGTAAATTTAGCTTGTATATCTATCGTGGTGAGAGAAACAAGAACGTTGTAAACTCGTCATTACTAGTTGTAAGATCAGCAGGGTTGACAGTTGTTACTTTGGCCAGCTGCTCAGTTGTGGATATCAGTGAGAGGGGCATCAGTTGTAAGCTGACATCAGACACTGCAGATATAGTTTATTTTGTTCAGTATCTGTCTGTCACACAAACACATAAACCCCTGCTACACATTCATTGTAAACCTTTTGCCTTACATGATTATACACACTGTTGCCCACATTAATTTGTATCCACTCTATGAATATACATATGGAAGGAAAAATAGTATGATTGACTTAAAAGAGTAAAATGTTATACAACCGTTATTTGGTCATAAGGTTTAACTACTGCATTAAACAATACATGTGGTGATGGGCTGGTCTATCAGAGTGAGAACTGAGCGATCTCTGCCATACCCATAGCTTACTCTGACTGTTCCTTTAACTTATATATTTTCTAGATCTCAAGTGACGGCGTCTTTTCCGTGGATTGACCTCCCAATCTACCAAGATTGGAAGCCAAAACGTCACATTTTTCCCTTGCCCCTCAACTTTCTCTTCATAATTGCTGAGGGGCACAGGGCCCTGGGTGGGGCTTTGATTTCCCGGGCGTTTCTGCACCCTCCTCAGCTCCCCGCCATGGAGTGGCTTCGGTCACCCAGGCTTTATTGTGGTTGGCAGGGAGGGTTCTGTGGGCGCGCTCGGTTATGGCCTTGGCCTTGCTCGGGGCCTTGGGGCTGTTCGGCCAGGCACCTTGGAGAACAACAACAACAACAACAACAATACCCTTCCAATTCAATAATACTAAATATTCTTTCCATGCGTAACTTCACGGTGTGTTCCCCCCCCCCCCACACACACACACACACACTCAATTTGCTTTCTTTGGATCCTATATCCTCCTTCTCCCGTGATTGGCTTTGTTTATTCCACTTCCATAGTGGAGGGGTATAAAACAAAACAAATAAATGTATTATTATTTGTATTATTATTAGTAGTAGTAGTAGTAGTAGTATGTGTTAGGCCTAATATCCTAATCTCTTCTAAAGATGTACTTTCTACCCTCTCTGGGCTTAATACTAAGAAGGCGTACGGTCCGGACGGTGTTCCTCCTGTTGTACTTAAAAACTGTGCTTCCGTGCTGACCCCCCTGCCTAGGCAAACTCTTTCGTCTCTGTCTCTCCTCTAATTGGCTCAGCGACAGAAAGCAAAGAGTAGTCATAAATGGTAAGGCATCTAAAGGGACCAATGTAAGTAGCGGGGTACCCCAGGGATCGGTACTAGGACCAATTATCTTTCTAATTTATATCAACGACATAGATGAGGGTCTCAGCTGTACAATCTCAAAATTTGCTGACGATAGAAAAATTGCAAATAGCGTACTCTCAAAAGAAAAAGTTGACGATATGCAACACAATCTAGATAAGGTGTCATGTTGGGCCCAAATTTGGCAAATGAGTTTCAATGCAGATAAATGTAAAGTACTACATATCGGCTACCAAAATGACAAAGCAAACTATTTGATGAATGGCACTCAGCTTAAGAATGTAAACAGAGAAACCGATCTGGGAGTTACAATATCGAGTAACCTAAAACCGAGTCAACATTGTTCAGAAGTTGTTAGGAAGGCAAACATAATAATTGGCTTTATAGGCAGGTCATTTGAGCATAAATCCAAAGAGTTATCCTAACCCTTTACAATTCCTTAGTCCGCCCTCTTCTGGAATACTGCGTTCAATCCTAGTACCCTTATTACCAAAAAGATATAGACAAGCTAGAACGAGTTCAACGTAGAGTTACCAAAATGATACCTAGCCTAAAGAACAAACCATACGAGGAGCGTCTTAGAGAATTAAATCTATTTCCTTTAACCCAGCGCAGATTAAGAGGAGACTTAATTCAAGTGTTCAAAATCATCAAAGGCACGACAATATGAACTGTAGTAAGTACTTCACTATCGACCAATCTAATTACACGCGGGGAAACGGGTGCAAAATTATTGGTAAATCTTTTAACTTACACGAAGCTAAAAATATCTTCTTCAACCGAGTTCTCAACTTATGGAATGGTCTTCCTCGAGATGTTATAGACTGCAGCACCGTTGATTCATTTAAATTTCGCCGGGACAAATATCTTGCATCAAACCCGCGACTGACTGCGTTTGTAAATTAATAACTTCATTTTATCCTCACCTCAGTTACTAACCCATCTGTCCCCTACTAACTTCCTAATCCTGCCAAGGACATTAGTTCCAGGGCAGTAGTTCCTTTTCCAATGTTCCCTTACCCACTCTAAGCCACTGTTTGGACACTTGATCCTCAATGTTTTGGAGGACAAGCAGCCTAAAAGGGTCACTAGACCTGGTGTTGCTTGATTTCCTTTGTACTCCTTTGTACTCCTTGTACTCTAACGTCTTTCCTTTTTGGTGGAAGTTTGCTCTCATTCAACCTGTCCCAAAGAAGGGTGACCGCTCTCAACCCTCCAACTATCGTCCAATTGCTCTCATCTCTTGTATCTCTAAAGTTTTTGAAACTATTCTTGCTTCCAAATTTCTTAAGCATTTCTCATCTATAATCTGCTCCCAGATCGCCAGAATGGCTTCCTTAAGGGTCGCTCTACTGGTGATCTTCTTTCATATCTTACTAACTCTTGGTCATCTAACTTTCGGGACTTCGGTGAGACTTTTTCTGTTGCACTAGACATATCGAAGGCCTTCGATAGAGTCTGGCACAAATCATTAATTTCCAAACTGCCCTCCTTCTGTTTCGGTCCCTCCATCTGTGCCTTTGTCTCTAATTTCCTTTCCGGCCGTTCCATAGCTGCGGTTGTGGATGGCCATCACTAATTTCCTCATCCTATCAACTCCGGTGTTCCTCAGGGTTCTGTCCTATCTCCTATTCTCTTTCTAATTTTCATAAATGATCTTCTCAACTGTACATCTAGTCCCATCCATTCATATGCAGACGACTCTACTTTACACCACTCAATTAGTTTTCCAGAACACCCCAGCCAGCAATCCCTCAAAAGTAAATGTAATGAAGCCATAAAATGCTTATCTTCTGATCTAGCTACTATTTCCAATTGGGGTAGAAAAAACCTTGTTGCATTTAATGCTTCCAAAACTCAATGTATCCATCTTACTACCCGTCAGGAACCTCCAGAGGACTATCCCTTATTCTTCAACAATACAAAAATCAACCCTTCATCTTCCCTCAATGTTCTCGGTGTCTCTTTATCTTCTGCTCTCACTTGGAAAGACCATATTACCAGTCTCGCTAAGGCACCCTCCCAGAAGCTGGGTGTGCTCAACCACCTCAAGGGGTTCTTTACCCATGCGCAGCTTCTTGCTTTGTACAGGGGCACAGTGCATCCTTGTATTGAGTATTGTTCACATGTGTGGGGAGGATCCTCTCACACCACACTCCTAGATAAAGTAGAAACGAAAGCCTTTCCTATCATTAACTCCCGTTGTTACGACTGGGGTTCAAATATATCAGGGCTCTTATTCATTGGACTAGTAATGGCATAAATGCTACAACGGAAAGCGCTAGCTCCAACCTCTGATGTATATTCCCAGTGAACAAAGAACACAAATACTCTACAGAGTTCTATATGCAATAATAGGCTATCAAACTCTCAATAAATGTGCGTCTACTCTAGGCTTAATGTTATGTGAAAACAGCCTATTACTACCTATAACCGAAGGTGCTTGGTTATGGTATGCAAAGTAAGGTGGTAAGAGAAGTTACAGCTTACGTTACTTTAATTAATAAATGTCAGGCACTCCTGCATGAAAGAAAGTGCACTAAAGTCCTTCAACACTAACAAGGAATCTTCTTTAAATGTTAGATGCTATAAAGATGCTCGTATCGGAAATGGAACCCAAAAAGGCAGGCAGCGGAACAATGCTCGTGCAGGCTATGCACACAAAAAGGCAGAATATATAATGCCGTCGGAGCCAAGAATATCCTAAACACAACAACAATAATAATAATCGCCACGACAATGCAGTATTCCTATCAACAAAAAGAGCCTAAGTCGTTTGTGTCTCAATACATCAAACTAGGCTGCGAAATGCTTGTGTAATCATAAACGGGTATGCATAAAAAGAGTAATTGGTTTAATATACTTAATGTCTACTGTGACTGATAAAGTCTAGCTAGAGTCAATGATACGAGATACTGGTGCGCATGGCATGCCGCATAGCCTAGTGCAAATCTCAAGTCTGTGCGTCAAATATTACGTTATAATGAAGGGTAGCTCTCTTGAGAAACCTTAATACCGAAGTATTAAGCGTTCTCCTGGCGTACCTCAAAGACAAACAATCGAGACTAGAACAGTGCAGAATGGTATAGGCAAAAAGCCCTCATTCGTGCATGCTCTATTCTCAATGGCACACAGACTAGAATTTACTCAATCAACTCCAGTTCTCAGGTATGTCGTGCCGCTTTTAACTGAAGCCAGCACTCATAGGAAACAATACCTATAATATCAGACTCCTAGTCTAGCATTATCTAATCCAGCAGAACACTAATAACTAAAGGAAGCAGTACTAAACAATAAAAATGCCAACCAATGCTTCGTGATCCACTTATCTTAACAACTAACATACATAGTCTATATCAGACCTTAACACACAATACAACTGGCCAGCATGAAGCTGATTTTGCAGAGTTAACCAGAGGGGGTATAATATTAATAAAAGGTGGTGAAGGATATGGAAAATGAGAGAGATAGGCAGAGGAAAAGATTCTCAGGTACGGAGTGGGGACAGATAGCAAGGGAAAAAAGATGGGTGTGTTCTAGAAACCAGATCTGAGGGAGAGAGTGGCGAGGAACTGTATATATACTCGCACTAGCTCGAGCCGCGTGGGAAAACAGCGGTTACAAGTCATCTAACCACTAGCAAAGCTTACAGCATCTCTCCACCAACCCACGCGAGGCAGCCAGCCGTGACGTCATCGAGCGGGACAAAAAACACTGCGCGCCCCCTCTCACTCTGTTCTACTCCCTCTCTCTCTCCCAGATCCTATCATTACTAGTTAATGATAAAATATATACTTTATAATTAAATATATAAAGCCTTGACATGGGCGAAAACAAAGAGCCTTTCTGGACTGCCCATGACACGAGCTTTCATATGAAATAAAGCACACTCTAATACATAAACTGTAGCCCCATCCACTGCCCTGGCGATCCTAGCGAGTCACTGTAGGACAAGCCATGCGGTTCTAACGGAGTGGTTAACGTCACACCGTCCACTCACCAAGTCTCTGCAATCTCTCTCTCTTCGCCTCAATGTTGCATCTCTCTCACTATTCTATCGCTACTACAATAATCAGTGTTCCTCGGAGCTTTCCCAGTATATACCACCTCCTCTACGTAGGGTATGTAGTACCCGCCTTGCAACACAATCCCACCCCTACTCTGTGCAACTCTCCAACCCAAGAGTGAAATGTTATTCTCAGACTTTCTTCTATTCAACTCCTGAGCTCTGGAACTCTCTCCCAGAATCAGTCTTTCCCTCTTCCTATGACTTAAATAGCTTCAAACTCTGTGTGTCCAGGCATTTTAGCTCGAATGTTCCTTGATTGTGGCCCTGTCACTCTTTGAAATCTGGGGGAGGCACTCGCTGCAGGCAGTTATGCCTTTTGTCTCCCTCATTCACATAGAAAAAATCAAAACAAGAAAAAAAGTAGTCGTAGTAGTACTACTGGTACTAATATTATTATTTAATGGAACAATCACACACTAACCCATCTTTACTGTACCTTGTTCCTCATATCATACAACATTCATTGCTCCATATAAAACTAACCCATCTTTACTGTACCTTGTTCCTCATATCATACAACATTCATTGCTCCATATAAAACTAACCCATCTTTACTGTACCTTGTTCCTCATATCATACAACATTCATTGCTCCATATAAAACTAACCCATCTTTACTGTACCTTGTTCCTCATATCATACAACATTCATTGCTCCATATAAAACTAACCCCTCTTTACTGTACCTTGTTCCTCATATCATACAACATTCATTGCTCCATATAAAACTAACCCATCTTTACTGTACCTTGTTCCTCATATCATACAACATTCATTGCTCCATATAAAACTAACCCATCTTTACTGTACCTTGTTCCTCATATCATACAACATTCATTGCTCCATATAAAACTAACCCATCTTTACTGTACCTTGTTCCTCATATCATACAACATTCATTGCTCCATATAAAACTCGCACAATGACTCCCACTGCATCTCTTACACAATTGCACTTCATAATACTTACACTCAACACTAAAACCTCGCGCCAGTAGTATTTGTTTCCATAATGGGTAAAATGTGTTGTAGAGTGGGCCCCAGGAGTGTGAGTCGTAATGTGTTGTAGAGTGGGCCCCAGGAGTGTGAGTCGTAATGTGTTGTAGAGTGGGCCCCAGGAGTGTGAGTCGTAATGTGTTGTAGAGTGAGCCCCAGGAGTGTGAGTCGTAATGTGTTGTAGAGTGGGCCCCAGGAGTGTGAGTCGTAATGTGGCTGGTGATAGTGGTGGAATTATGGTCGTTGTTTTGAGTATTAGCTGCAGCGTATGTGGTGTACGTTGCGTCGAGAGAAAAATATAGACAGATATATAGATAATTATATAGACATCTACTGTAGATATAATTATATTGAGAGAGAGAGAGAGAGAGAGAGAGAGAGAGAGAGAGAGAGAGTACAAAGGGGTACAAAGGAGTACAAAGGAAATCAAGCAACAACAGATCTAGTGACCCTTCTAGGCTGCTTGTCCTCCAAAACACTGAGGATCAAGTGTCCAAACAGTGGTTTAGAGTGGGTAAGGGAACATTGGAAAGGGAACTACTGCCCTGCCACTAACGTGGCAGGACTAGGAAGTTAGTAGGGGACATATGGGTTAGTAACTGAGGGGAGGATAAAGTTATTCATTTACAAACGCAGTCAGTCGCGGGTTTGATGCGAGATATTTGTCTATGCGGAATTTAAATGAATCAACGGTGCTGCAGTCTATAACGTCTCGGGGAAGCCCATTCCACAAGTTGACAACTCGATTGAAGAAGAAATTCTTAGATTCGTGCGAGTTAAAAGATTTACCAATAATTTTGCAACCGTTTCCCCGCGTGTAATTAGATTCGTCGATAGTGAAGTACTTACTACAGTTCATATTGTCGATGCCTTTGATGATTTTGAACACTTGAATTAAGTCGCCTCTTAATCTGCGCTGGGTTAAAGGAAATAGATTTAATTCTCTAAGACGCTCTTCGTATGGTTTGTTCTTTAGGCTAGGTATCATTTTGGTACCTCTACGTTGAACTCGTTCTAGCTTGTTTATATCTTTTTGGTAATAAGGGCACCAGGATTGAACGCAGTATTCCAGAAGAGGGCGGACTAAGGAATTGTAAAGGGTTAGGATAACTTCTTTGGATTTATGCTCAAATGACCTGCCTATAAAGCCAATTATTCTGAACATTGTTGACTCGGTTTTAGGTTACTCGATATTGTTACTCCCAGATCAGTTTCTCTGTTTACATTCTTAAGCTGAGTGCCATTCATCGAATAGTTTGCTTTCTCATTTAGGTATCCGACATGTAGTACTTTACATTTATCCGCATTGAAACTCATTTACCAAATTTGGGCCCAACATGACAATTTATCTAGATTGTGTTGCATATCGTCAACTTGTTCTTTTGAGAGTACGCTATTTGCAATTTTTGTATCGTCAGCAAATTTTGAGATTGTGCAGGTGAGACCCTCATCTATGTCGTTGATGTAAATTAGAAAGAGAATTGGTCCTAGTACCGATCCCAGGGGTGCCCCGCTACTTACATTGGTCCATTTAGATGCCTTACCGTTTATGACTACCCTTTGCTTTCTGTTGCTGAGCCAATTTTCTATCCATTTCAACACACCGTCAGAGAGAGAGAGAGAGAGAGAGAGAGAGAGAGAGCTTTTACAAGATTCTCTCATCATCTAAAATACTTCATACATTTTGTACTTCAAAGTATGTATTTTGTTCGTCATGCAGTAGTTTCCACATTAATTTGTCCTTAGTTATAAGGGTATTGTCTGATTTTTAGGGGTTTATACTTTATCAAATTGTTACCTGTACATTAAATTAATTATCAGATGTGTCTCAGTCAATCGGTGTTTTCTTTTCCTTTGACTAACAAGGGTATATAGATAAAAAAAAAAGTGATTATAAATCATGTTAATTTCTACCCTAACTAATCATCAATATGCATAGTTCTTACAAATATCTATGTATTACATGATTACCATAATAGTGCAAGTAATTCTCAGAAAGACAAACAAAAGGCTACTAATAACATTAAATGTTAACCAACTTTATGCGACCTACCATAAATACCGACTATTCTATCTATAACTAATAACATATTTAATTGGTGTGGTCATGATAAAGTGGCATGTCCCCATCTAGATTACTCTGTTATTCGAACATTTTGTAGCGAAATATGTTGTTTATTTATGAAACGTTGACAATAATAGGATGTATAGGTAGCCTATTGCAGTTGACAATAATAGGATGTATAGGTAGCTTATTGCAGTTGACAATAATAGGATGTATAGGTAGCTTATTGCAGTTGACAATAATAGGATGTATAGGTAGCTTATTGCAGTTGACAATAATAGGATGTATAGGTAGCTTATTGCAGTTGACAATAATAGGATGTATAGGTAGCTTATTGAAGTTGACAATAATAGGATGTATAGGTAGCTTATTGCAGTTGACAATAATAGGATGTATAGGTAGCTTATTGCAGTTGACAATAATAGGATGTATAGGTAGCCTATTGCAGTTGACAACAATAGGATGTATAGGTAGCCTATTGCAGTTGACAATAATAGGATGTATAGGTAGCTTTTTGCAGTTGACAATAATAGGATGTATAGGTAGCCTATTGCAGTTGACAATAATAGGATGTATAGGTAGCCTATTGCAGTTGCATAACAACCCCTCCCCCCCCCCCCCCAGTTAAGGGATTCAGTTTACCATCAGCTGAATATAAACAGAGCATACTGAATTATCTCTCAATTTGTATTGAGGTACTTATATGATATAGAGCAAGATGTTCATCTTATATAATTCAATGTTAATGACTGTAATATTGTTTATTCCACTCCCATAGTGGCGTGGTATAAAATAAAACAGATAAATTGTATTATTATTAGTAGTAACCGTAGTATAATTGTAATACACTTTGGATATTAGACAACACAGAAGCTTGCATATGTGAAAGTTGAAGGTATATGTAGTAGTCTGCAATAGTTCTCCAGGTTGGCTACTGAGTCCGTTTGTTGTTATAACAAACACTCCCTCCCCCTCTTGTTAGTTTTTATGATCCTCGTGTTATTTCTCTCGAACCACTCCTCGTCCTTTTTGTATCCTCTATTTACTATGTTCACAATTCTTTCATATTTCCCTAATGCCTAGTTAAACAAATGATGCACTAGTCAATAATACTTGAATGATTCGAAATTACGCTATTCTGCATGTATTTAATGTGAATAACTTAGCATTTCACTATACGTATTTGACACTATAACGGTACTGAGGTTATACACATACATATTATGATTGACTTAGAAGAGGAAATTGACAAGGGAGAATAAAAATATGACTTCACTTCCCTGTAACATGTTTATTATACTATAGATCCGATAAATATTTGTATTTTTTCTATTTGCAGTCTCATATATAAATATATATATATATATATATATATATATATATATATATATATATATATATATATATATACCTGGTATTTATGTTTAATATATTATTTGTATTACCTTTCCACCTAATCAGTGTATTATTTGCAATCTGTGTTGTCTCCATTCTACCTTCTCAGTGGCAACACAGTTCAACACCTTCGCCGTCCACACTAGACAATTTAGTAGATCATTAATGAATATTAGAAATGCAACTGGAGATAGGTCATAGCCTTGAGGAAAGCCAGAGTTGACAGGTTGAGGAAGTGAGCGATGGCCGTCCACAACTGCAGAAAGGAAAGACACAGATAGAGGAATAGAAGTTGCAGGAGGGTAGCTTGGAAATAGGTTATGTGTGCCAGAATCTATCGACAGCTTCCGATATGTATAGCACAATAGAAGAGGTCTCAATGAAGTTCCAAAAGGAGGATGACCTAGAGTTAGATAGTAAGAGTTATGTAAGAAGATCACCAGCAGAGCGCCCCTTGAGGAAACCATACTGGCGATGTGAAACAAGATTATGGGAAGACAAGTGCGTACATTTTTTTGAATTATGAAGAGATTAAAAAACTTTAGAGATGGAAGAAATGAGAACAATTGGATGATAGTTGGAGGGTTAAGAACAGTCACCCCTCTTTGGAACAGGTTGAATGAGAGCAAACTTCCAGCAAGAAGGGAAGATATTAGAGGAAAGACAGATACAAATGAGTTTGCCTAGGCAGGGAATCAGCACAGAAACACAGTATTGTTATGCAACAGGAGGAACACTGTATCTGGTCTGCACGCCTTCTTAGTATTATGCCCGAGGGAGATAAGTAACTCTTAAGAGGAGTAGCATAGATTTATATAGATACACAGATTACACAGGCCTTGCGGTCCCCACTAGGCAGTCTGGACTTAATTCTAACAAAATTTGCTACCAAGTGGAAGGTAAGGATAGCAACCCAGAAAGCTCCCTCCCCACCCACCACCCCCTCCAATCAAAGGTCGGCATCAAATACAGCTGGGAAAAGGCCCCCAGTAGAATGAGAAAATCTCTACATGGACATTTATAGTAGAGGTCGAATTTGGATGAAAATAATGGCTTCCGATACTTAACCTATTTCTTTTGTTTTAACTTATATTAACCCAACCTCCTGAAAATTAATGTCTAGACTTCTTTTGAATGTGTCGATTGTATTACAATGCACCACTTTCCCCGGCAATGTGTACCACTCGTTAACTACACTGTAGGTGAACAATTGCTTTGTGACATCGAGCTTGGCCCTCCTGGTGTTTAATTTGATCCCATTTCTTCGAGTTGATGAACTGTTATTGATTGTGAAGAGTGACTCAGCATCAATTTTAAGATATTAGGCATACATATGTGAGAAGGAGGTGGAAAGGGAGGAATAGCACCAAAATGATCAAAGGTTAAGTTTTAGCAAAAGTTTGAGCTAAGAGTTGAAGTGATGGTGGTGCCATTGCAGTGGAAAAGAGGAGAGAAAACCGAGGAAGAAAAATTGTTGGAGAAATTCTTGGCTAGATGCCAGAAAACTTAGGAAGAGCCAGGAATAGAAAGTTCATAACATTCGTTAGAAAGAGTTTTTGGCAAGTCAAAGAACAGATCTGGCACATTTTTGGGCAGAATAATTTGTTTTGTTTTCGAGGTTCATGAGCTTAAAGGCGTCGGCACCGTTTGTATGCTTCCCTCACATTGCGGGCAGTAGTAGAACAAGCTTGAGTTAACCATTAGAATAGGAGAAATAAATAGAATGTATGCCGCCTTGCTCAAAATGATCACTTCAGTAATGCATTCAGCACACTCCGAGGGTCCCCGGCCAAAGAGTCTCCCAATCGGCACCGCCAAAGTGCCACAAGCGAAAGGAGAGGAGAACCATTAGCAGTGGTGAACATTGAAAACGCCCAAGATGGAGATCTTAGAAAAAAAGGAAAAGATGGATAGAATGTGTTCCAATTTAGGGGTAGGATAGTCAAAGAATCTTGGGTAGTCATTAGAATTAGGAGAGAGATAAACAGTACAGATATATTTAGTTTGCGTGACAAGACAAACCAGATTGTTGATAATTCATTAGAGTCAAAGTTGGGAACACGAGAAGCAAGTTAGATTGTTGTGCACATGCATCCACCTTTGGTATTGTAACTGAGGATTGAGCTGGTAGGATAAAGAGAAATGTTTGCTGTCGCACAGTAATAGATTATCTGCTACAAGACGTTTTTTTACAGTATTATACCTAAAGACATACCCACAAGGATCAAGGCATAACAGTGCAAATACTTATCACCTGTATCTCATGTTGTTTGTATAATAAGAATACATGTCAATGAAAATGTCTGGCACTTGATTTATATCTTTATGTGATTAGCAGAATTATTAATTGATGCTGGACCTAATATATTGTAAGCATGCTGAAAAGCTACATTGGCTGAATCATATTGGAATATCAACGAATATATTTAAACACATTGAAGATGTCAGAATGAACCTTAGGCTGGGAATTACCGAAGACCTCTATTAATTTCAGAATGTTAAGCCTTAACACCTAACGAGCGGCCTAGGCGGTAAATAATATGTAGCCACCAGCGGGGTGTTTTTACCCAAAATAGGGCTGTTTATGTGATCATTTTCATGCCTAAATAAGACCCAGAGCGTAAAACAAGTATCTATCCCTGAAAGGGCATAAACAGAGCTTTCCAATGACACCACAACGATCCTTGTATGACCGCTAGTTTTCTTGCAACAACCGCGCAACACGAGTGCAAAAACCATGTAATTCGGTACTTTCCCCATACAATTCACTATGCAGCGAGTGTGAGAGGGTGGAGGAGGGTGGGATTCATGTCAGTTGGTCCACTGCGGTGGTATGGAGCAGTCATACGCTCGCTACTCTCCTGCCACCACTTGTCTCTCTCTCTCAGCAACATTACGTGCTGAAAATGCCACACGACTTATGTTGTGAGCCGCCACATAGTCCAAATTTCTTTCACTCGACATATGATGCGCGCCGCTAATAAAGGGTTAATCCCACCTATCTCTTTAAGTTATATGTCTACCCTTTTCCTGAATGAGTTAATGCTTTCGGTGCGAGGAGTTATATAGGTAAGAATATGCACTGGCAGCTATTCTCCTGCTGATTCCGCTGGTTCCATTGATAATATTGGGTTGAATTCTCTCCATACAAGTTTTTATTCATTCACTCAAGAGCCTCGCGACCTTCAGAATATTTGAGCCAATTTTCCTGGTTTGATCATGAGCGAGGCAATTGCCCAACCTCAAATTTAGCCTCTGCAGCTTGTATCTTCATATTTATGCTCGCCATAACTCAATTAAATAATCCGTCATTTTATCAAGTAATATTTTTAGAAATCAGCATTAGATAAGTTCTGTGACATCAAATGAAACTCACATTCGAATCTGGTGGTGGATGGAATTGATTCCACATAAAGCCATTACTTTTAAGCTCCTCGGTGGTCTAGTGGTTAAGGTTTTGGAGTGCTGCATTACTGGCCTGGGTTCGAGCCCTGGCTGGATCATGTCACAAGAATATCAAATATAGCTGACATGAGTAAATGTAGAAGTAGCCCTGCTTATTGTTTATACTTCAGTTTCTAAAACACCTCTTGCTTGGACACACACCCTCCCTCAACTAATGTATGGAGCAGACTGATATAAGTATGGGTGGCAACCTTACAAGCTCCTGGAGGCATTTGGCAACAAGCAGGGTGGGTTGGTGCGACCAATTCAGCTGGTACTACCTAAACCAGCAGTTCCCAAACTGCAGGTCATGACCCCCAAATTGGGTCATGGAGGGTCCAAGATTTTGAGGAAATTTGTTATGATATTTAGGGATTTTTTTGTTTTTATATTTAGGTTTTGACGTACGACTATTTACGTTCCTAATGCTTGATATTTTGTTTTGCAGATGTCGAAGAAACGCACATACAACGAGAGTTTTCTCAACTTTGGCGTCTTATCTATCGTGAACAATGGCGTGCAGTTGCCACAGTGCGTCATCTGCAAGAAGACACTTGCTAACAAGAGCATGAAGCCCTTCAAGCTGAAGGAGCACCTCGCCAAGGTTCATCCGGAACTGGCCAGCAAGGATTTGGCCTACTTCAAAATCAAAGAACACCAACTCAAGCGGTCGAGATTGGATCATGGAACAGGAGTTATCTTTCAACACAGCAAGATCGTCGAGGCCTCGTACAAGATCTCCCTTCTTATCGCGAAGCAGAAGCCACACACGATTGGAGAGACGCTCGTTAAACCTTGCATGGTAGAGGCTGCTCGTCTTGTCCTCGATCAGAACTGTGTCAACAAGCTTAATCAGATAAGTCTCTCGGACAACACAGTTAAGCAGCGCATTGATGACATGTCCCAGGACATCAAGCTTCAGGTGACGGAGAAAATCCGACTCTCTCCCTTCTTCGCCATCCAACTTGATGAGTCCACAGATGTCGCACAGCTTCCTCAGCTTTTGGTTTATGCTCGGTTCATCTCGGAAAATCAGGTGGAGGAGGAGTTCCTCTTCTGCAGCCCACTGATAACAACTACAAAGGCTAAAGATGTCATGAACATGGTGTCCATCTTCTTCCAAGAGGAAAAACTCTCGTGGGCAAAGTTGGTTGGTGTCTGCACGGACGGAGCTCCCAGCATGCTCGGCTCCAAGTCAGGATTTGTGACTCTGGTCAAGAAGAAGAACCCGGATGTCATTACAAAACACTGCCTGATCCACCGTGAGACTCTTGCCTCCAAGACGCTCCCTGCTGCTCTCAAAGTCACCTTGGAAACTGTGATCCGCATCGTCAACTATATCATAGGAGGGGCACTCAACACCAGGCTGTTTCGTCAGCTGTGCCAAGACATGGATTCTGCCCACCAAGACCTCCTCTTCTACACACCTGTTCGTTGGCTGTCAAAGGGCAATGTTCTCACCTGTGTATTTGAGCTCTTTGATGAATTGCAGGTATTTCTGGCAGCTCAAGGGAAGAAGACGGAGCAGTTGTTAAAGGACATTCGAGAGCCGTTTAAGTGTAGTCTTGCCTACTTGGCAGACGTGTTCGAAGCTTTGAATGGACTCAACCAGCAACTACAGGGCCCAGATACCACCATCATAATGCACACCGTTGCCATCAAGGCTTTCCTCGACAAGCTAGCTCTTTGGGAGAGGAAAGTCGAGAGGGGAAATGTAGCTTCCTTCCAACGTCTGACTGAGGTCGTCGGTGAAGAACCACTTGCAGAGGAGCTGCAGCAAGAGATCAAGGAACACTTGTCAAGCCTCCAAGAAGAGTTCAGACACTATTTTCATGAGATTGATGCAAATGAGAATGTACAGCTGAAACTTGCCCGCAATCCTTTCCGATGCACTGTGGACGATCTTCCTGATGACATACAAGAGGAATTCTTGGAGCTCATTAACAATACCGCAGCCAAAGAGGAGTTCCAGGAACAACAACAGTTCAGCAGCTCTAATTGATGGGCCAAAATGCTTTCCGCTTTCCCCAAGACCAGCGAATTCGCCCTGAAGGTTCTCATTCCTTTCTCATCGACTTACCTCTATGAAAGTGGTTTCTCGACTCTCTTGGTAATCAAATCAAAGGCCCGAAACAGGTTGGATTCTGAAGCAGACATGCGATGTGCCTTGAGCCACACAGACCCGCGTATTGATTTGCTTGTATCAAAAAAGTAAATATATCCTTCTCAGTAAAATACACGATTAAAACAATCCTTGTTAATAAACATTAATACAAAAAATGTGTTCTTGTTATTGCTCTCTCTGCTGTGATTAAACTTTAAAATGAATCTGCGCCATTGGAAATTAGTATTTTTTCGGAAGGCTTATAAAGGTGAGGGTCATGGTAGGTTTGGTACTACTGAAAGGGGTCACATACTGTAAAAGTTTGGGAACCGCTGACCTAAACATATGGGTAACCCCCAGAATAGGCAACACAAATTTATAAAACGTACCAGTATATCGGTCGCAGTGAGTGGGTTAATTTTAAGGCTGATTATTAGTTTATTGGTAACATGGTTATATTCTATAATTATGCTATATTTATAATTTATGATTTGTTTAGTTGTATAAAGGTTCGTTATCCTACCTATTAGTTGTATTATCAACTGGATGGTGCATTTATGTGGGAGACAGTATATGCCGGGTTTTCACTTTACTTAGAGCACGGCATATACAAACCAATTATTTTGAATGTTGTGGCACAACTCAGCGGAATAAAAGCTACGAAAAGAACAAACATTCATTATTAGTAATAATACAAATTTTAATAATACTAATAATAATAATATTAATAATAATAATAATAGTATTAATAATAATAAACATAATAATCGGTTTATTTTGAGCCGGCAGCCAATGTGGCTGAAAATGCACAGCCTTAACCTAGATTGTATCCTAAGGAATCCACAGACTAATCCTGGCTGCTAGCCCAGGGAACGTTATTGAGAGAAAGTTACTCCTCCGGCGCATGAAATCAAAGACCAACACCAGAGTCAGCGCTCTAAGTATAGTGAATAAGTACTCTCGTCTACCGTAATCGTAAAATAAGGTGGAGATGAATACTAGAATGCGAAGATGTGCAACAGTAAAAGGAATTGATATATCAACACAGAGAGAAAGGATTATGATTATAATACAAATATCAAATAGAGAAGTGTCTGTAAATGGTAGAGAGGGGGCAAACATTTAATAATAAAAATAAAAAAAATAATCTCAAGGCACAACTATAATATCGGAAGCATATACAGTGAAACACAATACGAATTATAAACCAATAAGCATTAGATTAAAGATAATTATGCGTGTGGAGAAGAAAGTGCTAGCAAAACGAAAAATATCTTGAGGGGAAAAGGATGGCAAGTATGAATACAAGACGGTGTGAAAAATTAAAGTGTGATCCTTGAAATGAAGCTGAGGCAAAGGAATGTGAAAAGGGCAAGAACATATGAAACAGAAGCGACCAATGTATGGACAGTGACTATACAGGAAGTTAGAGTAAAATATGTACTCAAAATATAAGAGAGACAGGAAATGTCAAAATATCAACGGGCAAGAGTAAGAGAGACGAAAAGTTTAGTGTAAGATTGGAAGTAAATAGGAACCAAATACATTGTAATTATACACGATACTGTAAGAGTAAAAGGAACTATAAGAGGAACTATAATAATAGGAGGTTACCACATGAAACGAAAGGCAACACATGGATACGTAAATATCTTGGATATTTTGAAGAGGTGCTTGATAAAATATATCACAAAGTGATGCGGTATGTTATTTTCAATTGTTCGAGGGCTATCCTAGATACAGTATGTCCCTTGGCCCACTGGTTGGGAACCACTGCGGCCTTGGAATTAATCGCCTCCATTCTCCTCTTTCATGTAATAATGTACCAAACTATGATCAAATTAATGAAACAAGAACAAAAAACAATCCCCGTGAGGTAAATGGTGATAATATCCAATGACTGGGGGAAAACAGGGGTCAAATTGGATGTAGGAAGTTACCAAAAAACAATAATAAAATAAATGTCCAATCCCACTCGGTGGATTGAGGTAAGTATATTACATTACTCGAACACTCTTTTGGTCTTATCTTATATTTGCACTGTTTGTGCTAGCGTTAGAGGTTAGATTACCCTTATTCAGTGTTGATGTTATAAGTACGATGTAAACAAATGTCAAAATACACGATCGTGTAAACTTAAATTATTACACCTCAATATCATAAGCATAATCACTTTCACAAATATTAAAATAATAAGATAAAGTATACACATGCAACACATCCAAGTACTGTAAGTATGATAAGCCGTTTACAATTATAATATATATATATCTTATACATATATATATATATATATATATATATATATATATATATATATATATACAGCCTTCTGTCCTGCCATTACATGCATTGTGTCTAACCCCCCACACCCCCATCCCTTCCCCATTTCTCCCTCTACTTCTCCCCAGTTCCTTTTTTCAACTTTTTTGCTCCAAATTCCCACCTTAATTCCTCCCTATCTGAAATATATACAGTCACCCTCTTCTACACCTCTCCTACTTCTAGTCCATGAGCCAAGACCCGAATTTTGGGATATCGGTACCACCCGGGGTGACTAATTCTCTTAGGTGTTTTTAGCTTGCTACATGTCTCTAGTTTATGTTTTGATATGATAGCCCTTGCACATTGGTAGCTTAATGGTCGTTATCACTTCTTGAATAGACATACCCTACCGAAAATTCCGAAATTTTTTAAAATGTCAAATTTGGGGACAGGAATGCCTAAATGTCAACAAAATGCATATAGTAATTGTCACATTTAATACAAGTCCTGTAAATACACACTAAGCATGCCATGGGCTTGTACATACTATTATGGCAAATTACTACTCCTAAATATCATCTACGTCAGACTCGGAATCTGACTGTTGTGCCACCGGCTCTTCTTCAATAGCCTTGTTCTGACATGTCTGTAACCTGCACATGTCCGTGCATTTTAGACCATTGCTGAGGCAAGTACACTTAGGGAGTTCGCATGACCGCACACACTTGCAAGACAGTAGCTGCATAACAGCATCTGGTGCTGGTGAGCCTCGCATCAAGTTGACGGCAAGCTTACCGTCCTCATCTGTCATCCAACCGCAGTCTGTTGGGTTCGCAACAAATGGCTGGCTCTGAAGACTTCTCCTCCAGATCGCAGCCTGGTAGTTTGCACGCAGTGCATGCATGAAGAGGCAGTCCTCACAAGGAGGGAGTTGACTTGACTCTACCTCTCCACGTCTTGCACAGAACAGCTCATACCGAAGCTTGTTTACCTTAGTTGTGTGGGTAGATGGTAGGTACATGTGGCAGGTGATTTCCTGTAGCTTCTCAAAGAGTTCAGGAGACACTTCCCATGAGCGTCCAAGTTCGTGAAAAGCATGCTGGTATGTCTTGTCCATCTTCACCTGCTTGAGTGTCGTCATCTTCCCTCGGCCAGCGAATGCACTGACGGTATCACAGCATGTAAAGGCATGCATACCAATCAATGAATCACACACGCTGCCTCCCAGTGTGCGGCTCAGTGTGGTGATATCCAGGAATCTTGTCCGGTTCTTCGTCCCGCACTTCTGGAACAGATGGGATGGGATCTTGTGGCACATGCCAAGACACAACACCATGACGTCTGTATCTTCTGCAGTGATGATGACAGACTTGTTCCCAGATTCTGCTGCATGAAGTGCATGGAGAAGAAGGCGTGTGTCTGCTTCTTCTTGAGTTGACTTAAGCTCAGGAGCCTCTTCCCACTGCTCTTTGGTGATCTTGAAGCAGCGCTGCTCACATGTGACATACAGCTCCTTGTCCTTGAGCTTCTCCCTGTGCTGTGGTGCCTTCCATTCTTCTACCAAGAACTTGATAAGACTTGCCTTGTTGGAGGAACTACCGAGTAACTTTCTCCACTGCTGGATGTTGTGCCCAGGTTGAATGTTCTTGAAATGAATTCCTGTGCCTGCACTTCTTTTGGCTCGTTCTGCATCCTTGATGGATGTCTCCTTGTAGATATCAAACACAACATCAATGCGCCTGCTCTTAGCACCTTCATGAACAGCGTGACTCAGTGCTGTACCTGCAAGCTGTGAAAAAGTTTTGTCGTTTCCCTTCAGTTTGTGGACCAGGCTCATCCCATCAATTATGGTAGCAGAGGGCTCGGGTATCACTTCTGCAGGAGAAACATTCCTCTCTAACTCCTTTGCGAGGGCAGCCTTGTTGGTCTTGCGGAGAGACCCATCACCGCTGGCAAGTGCCCAAGGCAAAGGCCCCTAGGGATGAGCCAAGACATCACTCATTTTGAGCTTTCTGTTCTCGGCAATAAGGATCATCTGGCCAAATAGGTTCCTGTCAGCCTTTAAGATAACCTCCTTGGCATGGTCTTGTGAGCGTGGCTTCATTCTGATGTTAGTGAACGTTCTCAGTTTCGTCTTCGTCATCGTGTCATGAAACTGTATAGTTGGCGTATCGATCTCCAGGCGCTCTTCCTTGAAGGCTTGATATGCATCCTCTCCTATTCTGTAGGCCCCTAGAAGGTCTTTGACAACTTCTGGTGGTGCCATAGTCGCAGTTGACAAACTGACAAGATCTTCTTGCTCTGCGTTGAAGGGGTTCAACCAGCTGGTCTCCATCAGTTGAACTAAAGATTGGACATCGGCCTCATCTCTTCTAATCCTGGGCATCTGTAGGTCTGGGTGGCTGAAGTCAGTATACTTTTGGCCTACTACCATAGTCCTGAGCTGCCTTAAGTACCTGCTGCGATACTCCGATGTCAGGTAGTACCTGGCGACAGCTCCGCCTTTCAGGCTGAAGCCTTTTGTGCCCCCTGGTGTCTGGGTGTCTTTGTTGATCGTCTCTTCGATTGTCTGGTCCACAGGGATCCGTCCAAAGGGATTCTTGCTACCGATCTGGACCGAAAAGCCACCTTGCATGAAGTGTTCATGGACCTCTGGGTGTTCAATGGGCAGTCGAGACATCAAGGCATAGTAGTAGGTTAGGAACCGGGCATAGTTCACTTTGTCATAGGCAAAACACCACGGTATCATCTGTCGGATTGCTCCTAGGTGGAGCATCCAGTTGCCTTCTCTGGAGGCTCGAATTAAGTCCAGCATGATCTCAACCATGTCCAGGTATGACATCCAGAATGCTGAGAGGTTGTGTTCATCTCTGAGGGTCTCAAGATAAACTTGGAAAAGCTTCATGATATGTGTGCATGATTCACTCTCCATCAGCTCTTGAAAGAGTCCCTGAGACACATTGCTGTGAAAGCTGTTGATGTCCTTCAGTGTTTCATCTAGATGGTGTATGTCCCTTGAATGGTTTTCTTCTAGCCATGAAAGGAAGCCTTTCCATGCAAGCCTCATCAGTGCTTCATACACGAGCTTGTGTAGTCTCACTGCTCTGTTGTACCTCTTGCCGTTCATCACTCCTGACACTGATCCTTCTGCGATGATACCTGATTCCACACACAGATCTCTAAGACCTGCATCTTGAAACCTCTTTCCTATGGTGGAGATGAGATTACAGATTGTGTGGAAGACGCCCATCCTGATGATAATGTTCTTGAACTTCTCTTGTTTCCAGATAACTTCGGCAGCTTTGGCATAGAGTGCTTGATCAAACACGCACGCAATCTTGTTAAGCTGTAAGGACTGCATGATAGCATGCGTTTGTTCCAAGATTTCATTAACGGTGGACATTTCTGTTGCGGGAGCATTGATAGTGGGCAGGTAGCTTACAGTGTCCTGAACCACTGCAATGTCTCTGCGCATTTTGATGTTGAACCCAGTCCAACTGCTGATGGACTGGTCCTCATGGTCTGACATTCGAGTAAGAAGCCAGATATGGTTCTTTGTCTTTGAATCCTGGACTTCCTTGGTAGTGTCGACATACGCAGTCTCAATCCTAGGTGGCCCTGCCCGCCGCCCAACATTGTATATTGGCAGCATTGATGATGTCTGAGTGATGCTTCTTATCTTGGACTTGGTAATCTCTGGCAGGACTTTCTCTGGCACAGAGCCTGCAACCTTGGACTGGACAGCAATGCCATTGACTCTATGAGAAGTACCTGCTCCACTTAGGGTCTCTTCAAGTCGGTCAATGTTATCCCAGGCCAGGGTTGTGAACACACCAGGGTAGATGTTTGTTGGCAGTGGAATGTCATCCTTTGAGCATTCCAGCTTCTGGATACAAAGGGCTGTATCGATCTCCTCAAACATTGAGTAAGACACACAGTGACCAAGACGATTCAGAGTTCGGATCAGTTCTGTGTTTCCTGTCAAAGACTTTACAGCATTGGTCAGCAGTACGTGCTTGGGTGGTTTTGTCTTGCCACTGGTAACAGCAAAGACCAAGTCACTGCCAAAGGAAGTGGCAAGACGTTGAGCTCTTTCAGAGGGAGTTTCACACTCACACTCTCCTGTCAGCAGGGTGTGCAGGAATTGAGTGACTGCTGCAGGAATGACATTCTGATCTGTATCGGGAGGCCATGGCTGACTCACATCTTGTTTATTGATCTCATTCCTCAGCTGCATTCCTGCTTTGGTTAAGACATCTTCAGAGTTAGCTGCTCTTGCTTCTTGCAGGTCTTTTGCCATTTTGTGTGCTTGCCGGGCAAGGTCGTCCATTGAGAGGCTGCGTGGATAGATTAGAAGCTTTCCTTTCTCATCTGGGACAAAGCGTAGTGATTCTCCAAACTCGGTTTCAATCTTTCGGCGAACATGTTTCTTTGTCGCTGGTTTCAGTTGGATAATACCACGGGACATCATGGATCTCTCAAGCCTAGATGTGAGGTTTGTCATAGGCAGTACCTCTGGGTTGGGGAATAATTTGGTCCTTATATACAAGCAGAGTTCCTCGAGGGCTTCTGTCTCAACCTCTTCGTAGCGTGCTTCCTCGCTTTCTTCCTGATTTTCACCTGCACCCGACCTGGCGGCCGCTGGGAAATCATCTTTTGTGAAGAGTTTGTAGCACGACTTGTGGTAGTGACCCTCTGCAGCAACAAGGTCTCTGCTAACTAAACCAAGGATTCTCTGGTTGAGTTTCCTTATTGCTGCTCTGCGAATCTTCTCATCTGCTCGTAGCTCAACACACTGTATGAGTGGCTCCCTTGTCTTTGTTGTTTTTATGTACTTGCTTGACTTCTCGCAGAAGATACATACTTTGGCATACACCCTGCTAGTACTAGGGGCATCCCTTGATGCCCTCCTCCTGGGGTCGACGCTTGCTGATTCTATCTTGACACCCTTGGCAAGGATAGAATCCAGTGACTTCTTCATTGTAAAGAGACTACGACATTTACGGTGATAATGTATGTGTGGTATTCCTCCTTCTTCAAGGCCCTTGGCTGCTTCCAGGACTGGATCATACTGCCTGATTTCTGCAGCCCTGAGCAATGTGTTCCAGGAGTCCAAATCCTGTGGTGACACCAGAGCATCGCTGTCATCATCAGAGCAGTGGATGATACAGTCGATCCGTGCTCTCTTCCTCGCAGATGGTTCCATCCTGCCGTCAAACAGTCGACACACACCTGCAAAAAATATCACCATTAAACCATGAACAAACAAACACATTACATGGAAACCACTCTACATATGTTTGCTCCTTCCAATAATAAATTATCCCCAAAATATAACAAAAAATCCCCAAATATGAAATAAACCCCTAAATATGGAGAAACTTGAAATACACATCGGAATAATTCTTGTAGAGAATCAAATAAGCTACAAGAGCTGTTAGAATATATTTTTCAATGTTCCCCATATTTAAGGATTTATTCTAGATTTAGAGGAAAATACCCAAAATATAGAGTATATTCCGAAATATGAGGAAATTTGAAAAATACCTAGGAACAACTCTGGTAGAGAATATAATTCTACATAGGTGTTCAAAGTTTCGCGATGATTGTGTGATGGATTTTAAAGAAAATGAGGAAAACGCCGAGCGTCACGCTAAAAATCTTTATTTTTGGGTAGCGCCCCTATTGCATCAAAAAAATTAGACTAAGCTACCAGTGCGAGAAGGCTATCATATCTTAATGTACTTACAGTCACTCTATAAACATTTTAGTACCATTCGTGTTTAGTCACCCCAGGTGGTACCGATATCTGGCCTGGCTCATGGACTATTCCCTCCACCCTCCTATTGCGCGAGAGACGGTAGACTCTACAGTATCTCGCGAGATGTCCGAAAGAGCACATGTATGTCACGCTCCCTTGTGTGCGTTTGTCACCTCTCAAGTCACAATTTTTATGTTTTGTCCCTGGATAATTGCTTTTTACACTTGTTTTCTGATTCTTCAATATTCAAATGTTCATTATACAAGTAAAATATATGCATATGATGCAGCAGTATTGCTTTATATGGTAAATATAACATACCCTTGAAGTAGTATGTAGGCAGGAGACTTGTGGGTCCCACGAAATGGTCCTTTCAGACCTATCTTTCACGGCCAGGGAAAGTTTTTGAGAGGATTTTCCGTTGCCAGCGCGTGGGATTGAGCTACCGACACCAGAGCCAGCATTCCCATGACAGTGACTAAGCGCACTCGGCTACTGTGATCGTAAAATTAGTTGGAGAAATATAGTAGAATGAGAAGATGTGCAGAGGTAAAAGGAGCTGATGCAGCAACACCGAGAGAAAGAATTATAATACAAATATTGTAATGGAGAAGTGACTGTAAATGATAGAGAGGGGGTGAGTAATTAGAAAACAATGTCAAGACACAAGTATAAACAAATGTAGATAATTAATAATGTCGTAAGCATATAAAGTGAAACAAAATATGAATTACAAATTATATATACTTTAATTATATAACACCCCTCATTCTGTGATTTGTCAAACCATTAACCTGCGTGGTGGCATCTCGTGTATTCTATGTATCTACAGCTTTGTGCGGTCAGCGGCAACTTCATAAAATGTATGCACCTGGATTTGTGTGGAAATGCATACTGTTTGGCGTTAAACCAAGGCCGCAGGGATGATGTGGTGAGTGTTGCCAAATGCATAGATGTTATAGCCAGCATGTTTAGACCTGACAATGTGTCTACAAGACTACGTGGCAACACTGCAAGCCTGATTGTAGGAATGTAATCAGGTGGGTGGGTCGCGGTGTGGTGGTGGTGATGATTAGGATATATGGGGGATCATGAGTAAGGAAGGATGGAGATGAAAACAATGAGAAGAAAGAATACATTAACATGAGGGAGAAGGGACATGGGAACGGGAGAGGAAGGATAGAGAGGAATTCGTGAGAGGGAGATTGGTAGGAAAGAACGAAACAAATAATCGTGTTGTCTTCCAGAAGGTGAATAAAGGGTAAATGAGGAGACAAATATGAATTGAAATTAAAGAAAGAAGATACAAAATACGACCGCATGCATTCTCACTCACACGCATACACACCTGTGGGACATACAAACAATACTGATCAGTTATGGACATGATAATTATGAGAGCGGGAGCACATTAGTCAAGCGCGCTGAGGTGTGGGACAGCGAGAAAGAGGCAGGGAGAGAGAGATGCAAATAGGGATATGGAGGGCTGTGAATAAAGAAGGGAGTTTAGGAAGAGCGGGAAAACCATGACTGGGGAAGAAGGAGAACTAGAATGAGCAGGACTAAAGAGGTAATGAGAGGAGAAAAAGGGAAGAAATCAGGATATGGATGCAGGAAAAATGGATAGAAAGAAGAAAGAGAGAGAGAGCCCTTCTGAGTTATCATAGGAGGCTGGATCACTCCGTCCAGGAGACCAGTCCGGGCTATAACACAACACTGCACACTATCAAACACATTATGGAAGACTGCATAACACACAACCACTTACCACTTATGACAGCAACACAACATACACTCCTTGAGAACTTTGTGGGAAAACCCGGTCTCGGCCGTGGCCGTTATTAGGAGCTGGGGGTTGTTCGATCAGGCAGCCTAGGGAACAAATACTACTACTACTACTCTTGGCCCCTGGTTGTACCATTCTCTCGAACTGCTATCCACCAACGAAGTTTCATTCCTTGATCCACAAAAATATGGAATAAGTTTGCCCAGTTTCATTCTGTCAGCACTATAACTTCAATTCAAGATATAAAGGTCCTGGCTCACAACTGGTTGCTGGCTATAAATTCACCGATAGCAAATGGATGATCGAGCATGTTCTAAATGATGAATAAAGCTGAATATCTAAAATTATGTTATTATAGTTAGCATTTGCTTATGAGTCTAGATTTTATGATGGGAAGGGGTAAAATCCTATCCTTAGCTCTAGTAATGTCGGAGCTGTGCATGTGTGAGCACATGCCACCCGCGATGCCTCTTCACTCACTTAAACTGTAACTAGTGGGAAAAAAGAGAGAGAGAGAGTAAATAAACAATATTTATACAACCAAAGTAATATATTTCCAGTATAGCAATTTGGCTCTCAGAACGATTATGAAAATCAACCAACACCAAGGTTTCGGCCACCCCACAAATCTGCCTAGATACTGCCCTCAACAGTAGTGCTGTGTTTGTGGGAAAGCAGCTGCCAAACAAAACACATTTATAAAATGTCAACATGGTGGTTGCAATAACCTTTGTCACAACAGCTTCCTAGGTGACAGGTAACACTTCACGTGTGATGAAACAAGCACTCTGAGAGATCAGAAGAATATTACTGACCCAGTAGTCCACCTCATATCGACTAGAGGAACAACTGAGGACTTAACTAACCCAGTGGAAGACTCCCAAGATGAGGACACTGATCACCCAAAAGTTATGAGCAAAGAAGATATAATATCAACCGTGGTTCAATTACAATCTGTAGTTGCAACTACACAAAATCAACTGCACAAAGATCAACTAGAACTACTGCTAAGCAAAATACCTATATTCGTGGAGGCACTTAACTTGATTGACTTAATTGCTGCAACAGATGTTTATAATAGCGAAACCTCGGTGTCATCAAAGAAGACCAGAGCCTCATCAGAAGAGATAGACAAATATAGGGGGTATACACAGTATGTTCCAAGAACAATAAGTGGAACAACTGGTGGGAGTCAGACAAACCAAGGAAGCAAATCACCTCATCTTACCAAGTGTCACTACATACTCCTTCTCCCTCTCAACCAATGCACAACAGAAGCACCACAAATAGCAGTACAAATAATAATAACAATATATTAAGTGGTAATATCAGCAACAGCAGCAGAACCTACAACAATAATTGCAACAAATACAGCTGCAACGAGAATAACCGTAACAACAATGATAACAGCAGTATAACAATAACAATAATACCACCACTAGCAGGAGTTATAACCAGAGCAACAATAATAACTATTACAACAACAGCAGTGACAATAACCCATGGATACAGAGATGTCCAGATTCTAACCAGTGTCAATGTTGTGGTCACAAATGCTAATAATTGTAGGTCAATGACCTGTGATAATTGTGGAAGGCGTGGCTACAGCTATAACCAGTGCCGTACAAGGTTGGCTGCCCAGAAGAGGAACACTACTTACAACTTCTGTCACCGTACAGGACATACAGAGGACATCTGTCTCACTAAAGCTGCAGGAGGACAAGAGCAGTAATAAGGAGTGTTGGCAGTACTGTCACAAGTAAACAGTCAGTTTATAGATTCAAATAAATACCTGCCTCCAAGTCAGCCATAACCAGTCTACCAACAACCCAACACTTGGCACCAAAACTCCCCTTTGTGGTAGAGCCCCACCCTCCAGCATAATGGCTACCACCCCCAGCTCATTCACACAAGACATATGTCACAAACTGTACATTTTATCTGCTAACATCCGTGGCTTCCGCACAAATCTAGGGAAATTAACCCATTAAGCATGATGACGTAATTTTCATCATATGCTGGTTTTCATTGGACGATTTTATTTAGATTAAAGTCTACCTTTAGGACTCAAAGGTGTAAATACGATCTCAATAAACCCTCTGAAAAACTTAGGTACTTCTTAAACTGAATGAAATCGTCTAATTATAGCGAGATTAAAAAGGTAAGAAGCGTCATCGTGCCGAAGGGGTTAACATTGTTATACCTGTTGACATTTTTTCTGGACAACTCTGTACAAACAACATTCTGAAAGATCCCAGGATACACTCACTGGATAAGACGAAACCATCAAGGAATGGGCATTGCTGTTTGCCATAAGGAAAACATGTAAGTTCAAATACTACCAGTACAACTTCCAACCTCGGTGGAAATTGTTTTGTGCATCACATTAGAAAATGACAGAAGATTATTTCTCGGTGCTGTCTACCGCCCCCTGTGGCAGTGAAGGGATCCATTACTATTTATCATATCAAATTTGGATACTATCATGTAAGATCATAATTGTCAATATAGTATATCCCTGGGAGACCTAAACCAACATCTAGTTCAAAGATCATTCAATGACGTATTAGCGGTGCATGGCCTCTTGAACCATGTGGACTTCCCTACACATAGTCTAGGGGGTTCTCTGGATATTATGCTTACAGTTCTAGGTGAAGGCATTATACAATGTAAGCCACTAGACAGTATAGGATTACCGGCCACTTTGCAGTCCTGTCTTAAGTGCACCTCACGGCTACATGCAGACTAGACATCAATGAGGGACAGACTGTGCCAAACAGACTTGGAGATGACAATTACTGGAGATCCATACCTAGATGCTGAGATTCTCACCACTTATATTTCATGCTTGCATCAGTAGTTTGTGCCACATCGTACTTTGTAGCACAAAACCTGAAGATCAGCCATGGTTTGGTTACATATGTTGTCTGGCTGCTGTTGCCAAATACAGAACTTGGATAAAAAGTAATCCCCACCCTACACAAAGAAACAAGGACCTGCATGAGCATGCTTGCAAAAACAAAACAATTAAAACTACTGCCAGCTAGTCCATGTCAAAAGGAAATAAAATACAAAAATCAAATTCCATGGCAACCAAATTGGCACAAAGCAATGGTGGTCACTATATACAGAAATATAAGGCCTTGTATCACATGAAAGAATCCCAGATAAAACAAATGGACGATAGTAGCTTTACATCCAGTAACAAAGAAAATGCTGAACTAATGGCTAATATGTTCAGCAAGAAAATGAGATGTATTAGAACAGGGGTATTTATTTATTTGTGTTGTTTATATACAGTATATATTAAAACTAAAGCACCCACTCACGGCTCGAAGCAGCCCCATCTCTGAAGCTTCTACGCCTCTGTGCTTCACTGTCTCTCACCCCTCAGACTCGGAACCTCACTCTCAGAACGCCACCTATTGAGCAAGTAACTCACTCACTGTAACATATTTTGAATATGGGAATATTTATACAGTGCGATTTAATCAGGGAACAATGAGGGTATTTTTTTGGCGTTTCGGTGGGTTTTGTGTCAATGCACTGATACTAGGTACAGCACAAATTCCATCCCAATAATATTTTCCCATTAACATATCGGGATTTGAACCCGGCTCCATTGGATTACCAGTCCAGTAGCAAGACCACTCCACCACACCTCCCCTAAGGCACTACACACAAATACAGCAACTGGACCTGATGACATTAGTCCACAATCCTTGAAAAGTTGTGATAATGGATTTGCTAAGCCTCTGACCATGCTTTACCAGGCCTGTCTACACACAAGATCTATGTAGAAACTCTGTGGAAACAAGCAAGAATAACTCAAAATGTGGTCCAAAAAATTACATACCATTATCTCTTCTGACTGTTATGAGCAAAGTATTTGAGAAATTAATTGCTGAACAACTTACACACTTTTTAATTAAGCACCATTTAATAGGCAATAAACTATATGGTTTCAGACATGTCAGACCTACTTCTCTCATTTTCACTAGCTTGGAACAACGCTCTAACCACTCTGGTCATAGCATTAGACATAGCTGGTGCCTTTGACTGTATATGGCACCAAGGATTGATGACCAAACTTCAGACACCTGGCATTGCTGGGGATCTGCTGTAGCTATTTGAAAATTACCTGATTGGAAATAAATTAACAGTGGCAATAAACGGTCTGATATCATCCCATTGGAACCTTAGTTCCTCAGGGATCAGTTTTAGGACCACTGTTCTGGAACATATTTTATTAATGATCTATTTTAAGGACATCCATCATCAAATACCCATGCAGATGACGGAACTCTGTCTCACACTTACACGAGAGATGAGGCAGAAGAAATTATAAATACCACAAATCATAAACTAAAATCTATCGCTGAATGAGGCCATAAGTGGCAAATAAGATTTGCTTCAGAAAAGACCTAAGCAATAGTAATAACCCACTCACCAAATTATGCCAGTATACTTGATGGGAAATGAAAACTAGGAAATGACCACCTGAAGATGAGCAACATCCTTAGCATCCTTGGAGTATAGTTTAATAGTAAGCTAACTTTGAAAACAAAATATATAAAGGAGTTAGCACATAGAACAGCCTTAAAAGTAACTACTCTCTGGCGTATCAAACACCTGCTAGATGCTGAAGGATTGAAAACTCTCTACAAGGTCCAGGTTCGATCACACCTTGAGTATGCTCCCCTTACATTGATGTCTAGACCACAAAGCCACCTCTCTCTCCTTGATAAGGTTCAGAGGAGAGCTGAAAGACTCATTACCTCAGTTTGTCAGAGGGGAGAGACAGTAATGGAAGTAAACACCTTGGAACATTGTTACTCTCAGTACTTCATAAAGCTCAATTACGAGAAACGTCTCATTTAGCTGGTCTGAGATTTCTATGAAGACAGTCAAGCTGAAGCACGAGGTCGATGCTATCTAATAGTTGTCAGGTGGAAGTCCAAAGATCGCACACCAGAACAAACCAACGGTCCTTCTCAGCTACTATATCAAGATTGTGGAACCCCATGACAAACGTTATAAATGTCAGAGCTCTCAATACCAATCAGATGAAGCTTGCTGCTAATGTCTGGAGTAGACAACAAAACTTCCACTTAACCTTATAGCATAAACAAATAATGAAAAAATATACTACAAAAATAATATTACAAACAAATATATGAAACAAAAATAAAGAAAGTGTAAACAAAATAAAGATAAAATTCATACAGTATATACTGTAAATGACTAACCAAATATATATAATGATAACACAAATATGTCAAACCATAAATCTTAAAGACAAATATATCAATCTTTGTAAGAGGTTGAGCTTTACAACAGATGTAAACAAAAATGTATGTTTAACCCGGAAATATTATGCACTAAGTTATAGTGCTCATTATACTGTATAAGCAGTTATGTCTAAATAATATATAAGAGAGAGAGATAAACAGATAGATAGATAGAGAGAGAGAGAGAGAGAGAGAGAGAGAGAGAGAGAGAGAGAGAGAGAGAGAGAGAGAGAGAGAGAGAGAGAGAGAGAGAGAGAAAGATAAGGGGGGGGGGGGGGATCCGAAAAAAGAAAGGCAAGGAAAATGTCTTAATTATATTTTCTTACCCGGGTTGCATTCTAAAATTGGGAGAGTGTGGTTGACTGGAATACTGCTGTACAGAAAATGTCAACAAAAAGTAGGGAACACGTACGTTGGGTTGCACTATACAGTAGAGAGAGAGAGAGTGAGAGAAAGAGAGAGAGATCCGGGCAAGGAGGTCGTATGAAATATTAGATACTATATTATTTTCTCAGAACGTTACAATAATATCAACGCCAACTTATTTAACTAATACATTTACTGTAGAGAGAAGGGCTAGTCAAATGACATTTGATGAACATTTGGTGATAGAAAAATAAAGTAATTCCTGAAGCTGAACAAACATCAAATATAGTGCGTTATGTGTAGTGTGGGACATGGCACGGAATTACTGTCTGTAATTCTGTTACTTAATTGTTACCTGGTTGTAATAATGGATTATTGAATCATTTACACATATAATATGATTTATCCCTTCTGTAGCGGCAACGTCTTTATAATTGTATTCTTGCTATACAAAGAAGGATTTGTGCTATTAAAAAAAGTTTAGCGAGATATGTCGATGCCTGTTAATTGGTGGAGGCCCTTTGTAAGCCGAATACAATCAAAATCTGATAGTCGCCAGAATAAAATAAAGTGAGTCGGCTACCCCCAAAATGGGGATTGGGCCTGAGCATATAGATAGATAGATAGATAGATAGATGTGCCGTTTTGCCCAAAATCAAAATGGTATACCCAACTCTGCAATGGGTTACCATCATCACTAATATTACCACCATTATTACTACTATCATCACTACAATTGTCACCATTATCACTACTACTTCCATCATCACTAATATTACCATCATCACTACAACTATCATCATCACTACAATTGTCACCTTCTAATGTCAACTAAACTAACTTAACCTAACCAATACGGGCGAGTTTTTTTTCGCCCCATGAATGATGGCGTTCTGTGTGAGTGTGCCCGTACGGGGCCCACAAACCCAGAACGCCATCATTATTGCTTGGGAATAGGTACAGGGTGGGGGTGGGGGTCCTGAGGGGGGAGGGGGGGGGGGGGGCTGGTGGGGGGGGGGGGAATATATTTTTGACCTAAAATCATAACTATTGCACAAATTTAAAAAAAAACAAAAATTTATTACCGTCGCATTCACGCACCGCATGTTCGTGTGAAGTTTGGTGAAAATCCGTCGAACGGTCTAGGAGGAGTTATCGGACAGACAGACAGGCAGACAGACATTTCGGCCGGCATGTACCACTATATGGGGAGCGATACCACTCTGCTTACGCAGAGTTGATACAGTAGACGTGCCGTTTTGCCCAAAATCAAAACGGCATACCCAACTCCGCGATGGGTCACCATCATCACTACTAGTCACTATTACCATTACTATCATCACTACTACTACTCTCACCATCATCACTACTACTCTCATCATCACTACTACTGTCATCATCACTACAACTTTCACCATCATATAAAGATATACAGATACACAGATATTTCTCGACTGAACAGACCATAAACTAACTTAACCTAACAAATACGGGCGAGTTTTTTTCGCCCCTTGAACGATGGCGTTCTGTGTGAGTGTGCCCCTATGGGGCACATACACACAACGCCATCATCATTGCTTGGGAATAGGTACAGGGTTGGGGGTGGGGGTCCTGAGGGGGCGGGGGGGGTGGAGGGGGGTTACAAAACCATATTTTGGACCTAAAATCGTAACTGTTGCACAAATTCAAAACATCTTTTTTTAATTACTGTCGCATTAACGCACCGAATGTTCGTGTGAAGTTTAGTGAAAATCCGTCAAACGGTCGAGGAGGAGTTATCGGACAGACAGACAGACAGACATTTCAGCAGGCATGTACCACTATACGGGGGGTGATACCACTCTGCTTACGCAGAGTTGATAGCAAAATCCGTCGCCGGTACAGAAGGGGTTAAGTGAGTCAGTAGAATACATAGACAATTATGAAAATTCATTCCTAATATGAACGAGAGGATCACTAGTTGCATATGCTGCTATCATGTGTCAGGAAATTGTTTACGATGAATAGTGTAGAGTTTACTAGATGCAATATCTAAGATGTGCATAGTGGATATTCTTTGAATTTGTCATATGGATATTGTATTACTTTAACCCTTGTTTAGCGGGGCCCGACTTAAGTCTGTGTCGAAAAACTTGGACTATGTGGCGGGGCCCGACTTAAGTCTGTGCGTTAATTCCCACCCTAATTTAAGTGTCAAGCAAAACCTGGTGGTCAGGCAGTGTACTACAAGGTCCCACACACACGTCCCCACCACATGAGGATGACTCAGTAATGCTCTAGCAGCCGTGATGGAAAGACAAGATTTGCCCGTGTCCGATTCGGTGGCCGCCATCCCTAGTGCTTCGCGCCAGCCATGTCGTGAGGCCCCGCTCACCGCCGAGGAGTTAGATCAACTAATCAACTCTTCAGCAGTGTCTAACAGGTTGTTGGATGAAACCTTGGAAGGGCTTGGTGATAGTGGGGGTAGTGAGGACGAGGAAGAAGATGACGATATGCCTATCATAGGTTTTCACAGCCGCCATAAATTGTGGCCCGCAAATTTTGAGGGCCAGCAGGAGGAAGAGGGCGATCAGGTTGGTGAACATGAAGATGCTGATGAGGAACTTGGCGAACATACTGGTGTGGGTGTTGGTAAGTACAATGTACATTTATATTGCTTGCGAGATTGATTGCAAACATTTTATTGGCGTATATATTTGAGGGGTGTACGGTACATTTCTTACGGGAATACAAGCAACGAACGAAGCTTGGCGAAGATTGTGGTGTTGGTCTTCCTATTATACATATATATTTGCATGTGACTTTGAAATTGCTTGAGTTTGATTGCAAACATTTTATTGGCGTATATATTTGAGGGGTGTACGGTACATTTCTTACGGGAATACAAGCAACGAAAGATTGAAGATTTGTGATTGGCATTTTATATGATTGTGGGAACCATATGTATATATGTTTTTATCATATATGATATATTTGTGAGATTGTTATTATCACGACACACACTCTCTCTCTCTCTCTCTCTCTCCCTCTCTTTCTCTGACTCATCTTTGGCCAGGGCACTCCCATATCACACCCTTTTCTAATCTGCCTGGGGGCACCACCACACCAAGCTGTCCTTTCTCTCTCTTTCTCTCTATGTGTGTGTATATATATATATATATATATATATATATATATATATATATATGCTGTATTATGACTGCAATAAATTTATTTGCGTATATATTTCACGGCGTACAGTACATTCCTTATGATAATTGTGACTTTGAAAATCCTTGTCACTTATATATATATATATATATATATATATATATATATATATATATATATATATATATACTGTATATATATATAAATATATAGTATATATTATGATTGCAATCATTTTATAGGCGTACAGTAGATTCCTTACGCATGTGACCTTCAAATAGCACTCTTCTCTCTCTCTTTCTCTCTATCTCTCTATCTATCTATGTGTGTATATATATATATATATATATATATATATATATATATATATATATATATATATACAGTATATACTGTATTATGATTGCAATAATTTTACTTACGTATATATTTCCCGGGGAGGTGCACGAGGGGCCGGGAGGGGCAGGAGGATGGGCGAGCCACCTGTCTTTCAGTGGGAGGACTGCCAGCCTCGGGATATGCCTGGTGTTCCACCCGTGTTTGATAAGACAACCAATGGCATCCAGCCTGCCTTTCCCTGCTCAGAGAATGATACCCGTTATGACTACTTCCGGGCATTCTTTGACGATCAATTGCTCGGGGACATTGTCATGGAGACAAACCGGTATGGACGCCAGCACACCGAAGAGATGAACTCACCCCACATGCGGAGATGGACACCCATTGACATCCTCGAGCTCCTCGTGTTTTTGGACCTCACCATGCTCATGCCCCACATCAAGAAGCACAACATATTGGATTATTGGCTCATGCATGACATCATAGCAACGCCAGTGTTCAATACCTACATGCCAAGGGACCAGTATAGGCAAATTCTGAAGTGCTTGCATTTTGTGGATAACACTGTGCCACACGAAGCTGACAAGATCTGGAAAATACGGCCATTCCTGACCTCCCTCCTGAACAGGTATCGCCGGTTTTTCAAACCTTTCCAGAATGTCGTGATCGATGAGTCCTTGATCCTCTTCCGTGGACGTCTCTCTTTCTGCCAGTACATTCCGTCGAAGGGTCACCGCTTCGGGGTCAAATTCTTTGTACTGTGTGACTGCGAGACAGGATACGTGCTGGACCTTATCATCTACACCGCTACTGATGTGGACATTCCAAACGACCCTCTGGGTCTTTCAGGGTCGGTTGTGAAGACACTGATGGAGCCGTATCTAGATGCCAACCGTATCCTGTTCACGGACAACTTCTACACCTCTCCTCTCCTTGCCAGGTATCTCCTTACAAGGAGTACGGGAAGCTGTGGAACTGTTAGGTCAAACAGGAAACACTGGCCCAAGTTTGCTAATACACGGAAAGGAGACATCATCTGGAAGAAGAGCAGCAGTGAAAACATACTGGCTATTTGTTGGCACGACATAAAGCCAGTCAATGTCCTCTCCACCTACCACAAGTCCGCATTGCGAGATAGCGGGAAGAGGAGATACCAGCAGGACCCTGTCAAACGCAACAGGACTCTAGTAGTTATCTCCAAACCTGACGCTGTTATGGACTATAATGTCAACATGCGGTTGGTGGACAAGTGTGATATGCAAATCACTGCTGTTGACTGCCTTAGGAAGACCTGTAAGTGGTACAAGAAGGTCATACTCCATCTTCTTGATGTCACTATCCTGAACGCGTACAACCTGTGGATGACGGGGATAGGAAAGAGGAGCTCTATAAGGCTGTTCGCCAAGGACATCATCGAGGCCATCCTCCGTAAGCACGGAACCACTCGTGTGGCACCAGTTCCGAGGGCGATCGTCGATTTGCCCAGCCGCCTTGAGTGCCGGGACTACCTCACGACCCACAGGCTTGTGCGTGTAGCCTCACAGACGCACAAATTGAAGCTGGCCGGCAGTCCGGAAAGAAGGTGTGCCACGTCTGCAGTCACACGACAAGGAGACCCCGAAGAAGGAGGGAAGTCGCGTCCAAGTGTAGTCGGTGTGATGTGGGAGTCTGTCCTATTCCTTGCTACACCGAGTACCACACACTGGAACACCTCTAGACCTCCTCCCTTCTTGCCAATCATTCATAACTTCATTCAATAATTCATTCATCTATTTCATAGTACCTCAGGAATTCATGTCATTCATTCATTAATTGTTCATTCATTCATCTATTTCAAAGTACCTCAGGAATTCATGTTATTCAATCATTCATATGGTGGAATAAGCACACTACCCAAACACAAGTGCATTCATCATCATCAGCAACATCACCCATTACATCCATAAGTTTCGAATCTCATCCATCCATCTGGTTCTTGGTCCACCTCATACATCCATGTCATTCATTCATACATACATTCATACACTCGCTATAGGCAGTTCTGCCTTTTGTCTACCTCAATCACATTCATACACTCGCTATAGGCAGTTCTGCCCTTTGTCTACCTCAATCACATTCATACACTCGCTATAGGCAGTTCTGCCTTTTGTTTACCTCAATCACATTCATATACTCGCTATAGGCAGTTCTGCCTTTTGCCTACCTCAATCACATTCATACACTCGCTATAGGCAGTTCTGCCTTTTGCCTACCTCAATCACACAACTGCCTTATACCTACCTCAATCACATAACTGCCTTTTGCCTACCTCAATCACATAAAAACAAAATGTGGATTACACCTCCTGGGAACACCACAAAAAAAAAAAAATAGTTGTCAACGCTACCCCTATGGGTGATTTGGAAATGTGTTGAAATAATATTATATATAAGAGAATAGAGGGATAAGAGAAAATAAAGAGAATTACATATACAGATGAGGAAGAGAGAGAGAGAGAGAGAGCGAGAGAGAAGAGAGAGAGAGCGCGCGAGAGAGGGAGAGCGAGCATAAGAAATAGAGGGATAAGAGAAAATAAAGATAATTACATATACGGATGAGGAAGAGAGAGAGAGAGCGCGAGAGAGGGAGAGCGAGCGAGCGAGCATAAGAGAATAGAGGGATAAGAGAAAATGAAGAAATTTCATATACGGATGAGGAAGAGAGAGAGAGAGAGCGCGAGAGAGGTAGAGCGAGTGAGCGAGCGAGAGAGAGAGAGAGAGAGAGAGACAGAGAGACAGACAGAAGGAGTGAGAGAGAGAGAGAATACAGTAAAATAAGGAGAAATAAGAGAAAATAAGACTGATAACCGAAGGAATAGTAGACGCGCGGGAGGCCCAAGTCAGGGCTAGTCGAATGCATCCGAACGCGTGCGGGAAATAGACCAAAAAGTACCACCTCTTCCTCACCTCCTCCCTTCCTCCACACTCACTCCCAACATCCTGACTAGACTTCTATGGGAGACGAAGAGTTGCTCGTTCCAAAAATGTCAGTTTCGTTCGCATTTGAGCAATAGTTACGGCGCTAGGGCGAGTGAAAGTGAGCGAATATTTCGGGATTATGCCCGCTGGGCGGCACGGTGAAATATACTCCACCACCCGCTCTTAGGGTGTTAACCCTCTCTGTCATATATATATGACGCGATCGCGTCATATGGCGGTTTACCGAATAGTATCATATGACGCGATCGTGTCATATGAACTTAGTGAAATATCTCGATAATAAGTTTATGACGCGATTTGTGTCATTGAGCTCAGTAAGTTAGGTAAGCTAAATCATAATCTGTCGGTTGGTGGCAACCCCAAATTCCTCCGACTTCTATCGGTCCCTCAGTGTGAGAAAGAGTGTTGTGGGGGAAATACCGGGCGCTCCGGCAACCCCTAACTTACGGAGCTAAATATGACGGAGAGAGTTAATATGCCAGCATCATAAGCCCACCAGCCAGCTACAGAGACCGGTTAGTGTTTTCAGGACTTTGGTGTTGTATGGTTTACACCAAAGCAAGTAACACTGTGCAATGAACAATGAAGTAACTAGAGTGATTAATTTATGATTATGGGCAGTCCCATACCCTTGTAATGGTTTGTGTGTGAACCTTTTACTAACATCAGAATCAGTTATTCTCCAGAGTTTGAAGTGTACTAAAGTATAATGTTGTGAGCAATAATACGTGTATACCTAATTTTCACCACTGAATCCAAAATAAAGCACTGTAATGTGTCCTTTGTGACTAATACACATCCCAATCAAAGCGGCGCTATTCTGGAGCACATGATGTAAAGAAAGTACTGACAACAGAGGTGATAGCGCACTGGATACCTTCGTGGACTCCGGAACAAATGGACGTCAGTTCGAGTCTTTGCCAGACATCAAGGGTGATCTGATCGTTTCTGTCAGGCAGGTCAGGTGAAGGTATTGAGGGATAAACCTTTACAACGGCACCTCGTAGCTACTTACTACTTTTCCCATTTTTGGAAGAGTGTAGAGAGGGGAGAAGGGGTGTTGGAGAAAGATGAAGCTGTTGGAGTGTGGCTGTTATGTGTGTTATCTCTGTATATGTCGTCGAGTGTCCCCTGACTGGTTGCGAGCATGCGAAACACGCTAGGACCTACTACCACAACACTAAATGTCCGCCTTGGCTGGGATCGAACCCAGTTCAAGCAGATTCACACGTGAGCGTGCTCTCCATTCGACTGCCACGGCTGTACCCAGTAGTTCTACACCTATACTGAGTACACCAGTGGTCAGCAACCCTCAAAGCTAGAAGAGCCATTTTGTTTTTTAAGTTTAATAAACATGTACTGTCAGAGCCGCAATGCAAAACAATTGTTCTCGTAAACCAAAATCTAGCCTAGAGTTCCTTGATTTTGGCCCTGTCACTCTTTCAACTCTGGGGGAGGCACTCGCTACAGGCAGTTCTGCCTTTTGCCTCCCTCATATACATAGACAAAAAAAATAACTTCAGAAATAAGACAATATACCCTACTTCTGAAGTAAACAAATTAAAGTGATATTGTTCCTCATATACCTATAGATCTTTTCAAAGTTGAATACAAAAATCTAATATTGCCTTGAATGTGTTATATGATGCCTTTGTTTTGAAGGAATAATTATTATTTCTGAAGTTTCTGGAGCCACACAAGTGTCCTGAAAGAGCCGCATGTGACTCCTGAGCCGCAGGTTGCCGACCCCTGGACTACACCAACACGTCATTAAAATAACCCCTATATCGTCATCAACTCCGAGCAAAGAAGATGTCCGTCTATACAGTAAAATTCTAAAGATGCTGTGAATGATGGTATAGCTGCTAAGGTTATGTTAACTTGATAGTTGTGTTAACATTATGGTTGTGTTAACATTATGGTTGTGTTAACATTATGGTTGTGTTAACATTGTGGTTGTGTTAACATTATGGTTGTGTTAACATTGTGGTTGTGTTAACATTATGGTGTGTTAACATTATGGTTGTGTTAACATTATGGTTGTGTTAACATTATGGTGTGTTAACATTATGGTTGTGTTAACATTATGGTTGTGTTAACATTATGGTTGTGTTAACATTGTGGTTGTGTTAACATTATGGTTGTGTTAACATTATGGTTGTGTTAACATTATGGTTGTGTTTACATAATGGTTGTGTTAACATTATGGTTGTGTTAACATTATGGTTGTGTTTACATTATGGGTGTGTTAACATTATGGTTGTGTTAACATTATGGTGATGTTAACATTATGGTTGTGTTTACATTATGGTTGTGTTAACATTATGGTGTGTTAACATTATGGTTGTGTTAACATTATGGTTGTGTTAACATTATGGTTGTGTTAACATTGTGGTTGTGTTAACATTATGGTTGTGTTAACATTATGGTTGTGTTAACATTATGGTTGTGTTTACATTATGGGTGTGTTAACATTATGGTTGTGTTAACATTATGGTTGTGTTAACATTATGGTTGTGTTTACATTATGGGTGTGTTAACATTATGGTTGTGTTTACATTATGGTTGTGTTAACATTATGGTTGTGTTAACATTATGGTGATGTTAACATAATGGTTGTGTTTACATTATGGTTGTGTTAACATTATGGTTGTGTTAACATTATGGTTGTGTTACCATTATGGATGTGTTTACATTATGGTTGTGTTAACATTAGGGTTGTGTTAACATTATGGTTGTGTTAACATTATGGTTGTGTTAACATTATGGTTGTGTTAACATTATGGTTGTGTTAACATTATGGTTGTGTTAACATTATGGTTGTGTTAACATTATGGGTGTGTTAACATTATGGTTGTGGGATCTGTCCTTGGCCCACTGTTGCTAATCATATATGTCAATGACATCGATAATAGTTTGATGAGCATATTATCCAAGGTTGCAAATTATATAAAGCTTGCAGTGCATGTGAAGGACCTTAATCCTTACTGTACCATAGGGTACTACCATAAATGTAACCCCCCCCCCCAACCCCCAGTCCCAAGCAATGTGGCCAAAATGGGTTCTGAGGCAAGATGTAACAACCTCCCACCTCAAAAGATGGAGGAATACTGCCTCTCCTAGCCTGTGGGAGCTTGGATATAGGCTGACAAGTGTTGCCAAGGTCTTAGAGCAGTGCTCAATCGTCAAGGTACCAGGCCCTGCCTGATACTGGCAGTTATAAGGACCGTTGCTGGGATTGTACGGGTTAATGAGGTTGAGAACAGTTTGTGATAGATCTTAACAGACTGGGTGAATGGTCTCAGACATGGAAGATCCCACTAAACATGGATCATTGCATGGTGTGCATATCAGCCAAGCACACCCCAAGTTAGGCTAATCACAATTATTTATGCCTCTGGAATTAACTGACTTGGAAAAAGATGTGGGTGTTCTTATTTTTTGTCTATGTGTATGAAGGAGACGAAAGGTAAACCTGCCAGCAACAAGTGTATCTAGCCAAAGTTGAGTGATAGTTGCTACTTTAAACTGTTTTTCTTTTTGTTTGGAGGGGGGGGGGGGGGGGCTCATTTGAAAGAAGTGTGGTGTGCGTGTTTAATGTAGTGAAATACATAGGAGCAAGAGTTGCTTGGGAGAGTTATCTGGATTACTCTGTGTAGGTGAGACACAAGCAGAAATAGGGTGGGAAGCCAGACAAATGAAACAGGAGTTCCAGAAACTCCCTAGCACATGGCTATGAGGCCTCCCCTGGGTATTGCCCTGCTCGAATAGCGTATACAATCTCCACAAAACAATCAGTGACCTAAATATGTCCAAGCAGTGCATTGAAGTAGACAAGGAAGCTCAGAATGTTCGGGCTATATTAGAAGGCAATCTAAGCATAGAAATATGGAAATACAGTAGTCCTCACTCTCCAGAACGCTCTGATATGACCTCTTCTGGAGTATGCTGTTCAATCCTGATCTCCAGCACTCATGAAAGAGTATAAGGTAGGGTTACAAAGCTTATTCCATAGAATATAAGACAGCTATTATGACCAGTTGAAAGCTCTTGATCTCTTTTCGTTGGAAACACGCAGACTACGATGCCAGCTCATTGAAGATTTTGAAATACTTAATGGGTTTGTCAATGTGGATTACAGCAAAATGTTTAACCTAAATATGAATACTACACTCAAACATGGCTGGAAAATGGAATTGAAAAGGATAAGCACTAGTATTTGTGGAAACTGTTTTCACATATTAAGATATATTCTACAACAAACTTCCCTCAAGGTGTAAACAGTTCTTCAATAGCACTGTATGAATATTCCCATATTCAAAATATGCTATAGGGGGGCAATGCCTAGTGAGTTGATTGCTCAATAGGTGGCGTTCTAAGAGTGAGGGTCTGAGTCTGGGGGATGAGACAGTGAAGCACGGAGGCGAACCAGATTCAGAGATAGGGCTGCTTCGAGCCGTGAGTGGAGCTCTAAGTGCTTCACATGTCTCACTCCCTGGACTGGAACAAGACCTCACAGGCTTCACCATGTTGAGCGGTTGGATGTACAGCCACTCATCAAAATTCATGGACCCCCACGTAAACGCGTCATCTAAATTGTATTGTCTTTTGCTTGGTACCCCTTGAGCCTGGATGCCAGCCAGAGGAAGGGGAGGGACAGGGGGGTGTTAGAGAGGGCAGAGTAGGAGGGTGTAGAAGCAGGGTAGTACGGTAGTTACCTTACCCCACTTTCTTCCCCTAAACTAAAATTCCACACCTCTCTCTCCGCTTCTCTCTCTCTCTCTCTCTCTCTCTCTCTCTCTCTCTCTCTCTCTCTCTCTTATGGGAGTTAATGAATTTGTAAGCGACTGTTCTTATATACTGTTAGGTGAACAAAGGCACCAATTGTTAGGAGACTTGCCCATTTGTATCATCCTGAGCTGTCCTATATGTTGTGAAGCGTATGACCAACCAATGTGCCACACAGTAAGTAGTCTGACCAATCCCCCAGGCAATGTAGCGTTAAATAACACACCTTTTTAATTAACAATAACGACATAAATACATCTTGGAAGTTATTCGAAACCACTTACCTAAAAGCAGTGCAAGACTGCATACCATCGAAATTGCGGCGTCCAGGCCATAATAATAAGCCCAAATGGTGGAATAAAGATATTTCAAACTGCCTGCTTGCTAAAACATTTGCTAATGATAGATTAAAATCCTCACAAAATGACGAAGAACAGGTGAAATTTGTAGAGCTATGACGCAAAGCCAAACAGTTAATTAAGCAAAGTAAAAAGACCCTAGAGTTACATATTGTGAATCAAAGTAAAACAAACCCGAAAGAATTCTATAGTTATATCAGAAAGAAAAAAGTAGTTACTTCAACTGTTGGACCGTTAGTCGATGAAAATGGAGAATACACCAAAGACGAAGTACAAATGAGTAATGCCCTCAATACCTTCTTTGCATCAGTTTTTACAACAGAAGACCTCGGTGATATCCCTACACCATCGCCGATTCAGATTGATAATTCAGATGTTCTAAGCAATATCACCGTTACAGAGAGAGAAGTATTGAATTGTTTAGATAAACTCAAGGTAAATAAAACGCCTGGAGCTGGTACAATCTCGCCTAGAGTTCTAAAGGAAGCAAAGGACGAGCTCTCCAAACCACTGACATTACTATTCAATAAATCCTTGCTGTCTGGAACTATGCCTGATCAGTGGAAGCTAGCCAACGTAACACCGATATTCAAAAAAGGCAGCAAATCCCTACCCAGTAACTATCGTCCAATTAGCTTAACCTCAGTTGTATATAAAATGCTAGAAATGGTCATAAGAGACAGACTCGTAAATCACTTAGAGGAAAATAACATACTTAAAGATACTCAACACGGCTTTCGTAAAAAACGTTCCTGTTTAACAAACCTCTTAGACTTCTTCCACGATATCCTCAACCTCTACGATGAGAGTAAAGCTGTAGATATTATATACCTTGATTTTCAAAAGGCCTTTGACAAAGTTCCCCACAAACGTTTACTGCTAAAACTAAAAGCGCATGGAATACAAGACGGTGTGTTGAAATGGATAGAAAATTGGCTCAGCGACAGAAAGCAAAGAGTAGTCATAAACGGTAAGGCATCTAAATGGACCAAAGTAAGTAGCGGGGAACCCTAGGGATCGGTACTAGGACCAATTCTCTTTCTAATTTACATCAACGACATAGATGAGGGTCTCACCTGTACAATCTCAAAATTTGCTGATGATACAAAAATTGCAAATAGCGTACTTACTCTCAAAAGATCAAGTTGACGATATGCAACGCAATCTAGCTAAATTGTCATGTTGGGCCCAAATATGGCAAATGAGTTTCAATGCGGATAAATGTAAAGTACTACATATCGGATACCTAAATGAGAAAGCAAACTATTCGATGAATGGCACTCAGCTTAAGAATGTAAACAGAGAAACTGATCTGGGAGTAACAATATCGAGTAACCTAAACCCGAGTCAACAATGTTCAGAAGTTGTTAAGAAGGCAAACAAAATAATTGGCTTTATAGGCAGGTCATTTGAGCATAAATCCAAAGAAGTTATCCTAACCCTTTACAATTCCTTAGTCCGCCCTCTTCTGGAATACAGCGTTCAATCCTGGTGCCCTTATTACCAAAAAGATATAAACAAGCTAGAAAGGAGTTCAACGTAGAGTTACCAAAATGATACCTAGCCTAAAGAACAAACCATACAAAGAGCGTCTTAGAGAATTAAATCTATTTCCTTTAACCCAGCGCAGATTAAGAGGTGACTTAATTCAAGTGTTCAAAATCATCAAAGGCATCGACAATATGAACTGTAGTAAGTACTTCACTATCGACCAATCTAATTACACGCGGGGAAACGGTTGCAAAATTATTGGTAAATCTTTTAACTCACACGAATCAAAGAATTTCTTCTTCAATCGAGTTGTCAACTTGTGGAATGGGCTTCCCCGAGACATTATAGACTGCAGCACCGTTGACTCATTTAAACTCCACATAGACAAATCTCTTGCATCAAACCCGCGACTGACTGCGTTTGTAAATGAATAACTTTATTTTATCCCCCCCTCAGTTACTAACCCATATGTCCCCTACTAACTTCCTAATCCTGCCACGGACATTAGTTCCAGGGCAGTAGTTCCCATTCCAATGTTCCCATACCCTCTCTAAACCACTGTTTGGACCCTTGATCCTTAGTGTTTTGAAGGACAAGCAGCCTAGAAGGGTCACTATATCTGTTTTTGCTTGATTTCCTTCGTACTCCTTTGTACCTCCAACTATAGTTTGGACAATTGAGCTAGAGAAGACTTACCCCACCAAACTGCATATGATATTAATTATAAGTAAATTATATAAAATATCTCCTGACAGTTAAAAAAACTGAAAACCGAAAAACGGAATTTGAAGATAAATGTGGGGAAAAGCAAGGTTATGGTCTTCGAAAGGGGTGAAGTCACAGAGTGTGAGGTGAAGTTGAACGGTCAGGCTATGGAGATCGTCAGCTCTTTTAAGTATCTGGGCAATGTGTTGAGTAAAGATGGAACAGTGGATGAAGAAGTGAGGGAGAGGGTGCAACAGGGGAAGAGGATTGTAGGAACGTTAAAAGCAGTAACAAGAAATAGAGTGGTCAGTATGGAAGTGAAGAAGTCCTTGCATGACAGTGTAGTAATCCCGACACTAACTTACGGAAGCGAAGCATGGACGTTCGTGGAGAGACTCAGACCAAGAGTGAGAGCGGTGGAAATGAGTTACTTCAGAAGTGCGTGCGGAGTTACATGGAGGGATAGACAGACGAATGAGGAAGTAAGAAGGTGTGGAGGTAGATGTGCTGGAAAGTGTGAAAAGGAACAACTTGAGATGGTTTGGCCATATGGAACGTATGGGAAGCGAGAGAATGACTAAGAGGGTGTACGAGAGCGAGGTGGAAGGACAGAGAGGGAGAGGTAGACCGAAGGAGAGATGGAAGGATGGAGTGAGGAAGTATTTGAATGAAGGCGGTGCTGGTTGGGAGGAGGGGCGTCGACTGACTGGAGACAGAGGTGCTTGGGGGCGGTTCGTTCGTGGCCACCCCTTCGGAGATCATGGCGTCAGGCAATAGATAGATAGATAGTTCAATATGCCGTTTTCTTTTATATAACCGCCTCTTCAAACTCATAAAAATTACAAGTTTGTTCATGATATTAACAATCAGTCGTAGGTATATTAATGTAATATCAATAGTTTTATAACAGGACTTTTATCGTGATTTTCTAATCAATTCTGCAAAAGTCAGTGTGATGATTTTGCTTTGTTCAGAAACAGACCTACTGTAGGTCAAAATTAGCAACGAAACAATTGGAATTCGTCTGTTTTGATCATCTTTATTTTATTTTACTGATTATTCTATTGCCCATAATGCAAACACGACGAGTTGCTGAATATGAAAAACATTATGCTGTAGATGCATCTATTATTGTTTTTCTTTTAAACCCACTATTATATCAGTATGTGTGCATGCTGCTAATAAGAAAAAGGTTTGTCAATATCTCCAGTTATTGATCGATCAGTTCGCCCGTCAATATATCATGTTATGGTCATATCCTACTGTAAGTGTGTGCTTGGAATTGAGATGAAGAGACGGTGTTGAAACTGCAGGGTCTGTGGTAAGAGATTGTGGTCAGGTGAACGAGGCTTAATAGCCAGAGCAGAATACTGATTGTAAGCATGGTTTGAGAACTGGCCTGAAGAAGCAAGCTATCTGCGAAACTTTGTCAATACAGTGTTCCTCCTCAAATGGTGTATCTTTTCATTGAATTATAAGAACATAAGAACATAAGAAAATGGGAGTCTGCAGAAAGCCGATTGGCCTAAGCAAGGCAGATCCCTGTCCCACACAACCCCAATTACAAAGCCCAATTATAGGCTCAACACTCTAATACCCTGAGGATCATCTTACCAAACCGGTTAGAGATTAACGCAGGATTACGGAGGTCTGCAGAGCGCTGATTGGCCCAACCCGGCTGATCCCCCTTCACACCCAACCCTTCTCGTCCATATGCTTATCCAATTTTTTCTTAAAGCTCCCTATCGTTCTTGATCCCACTATATCACTTGGTAGCCTATTCCACCCATCTACAACTCTGTTACCAAACCAATATTTGCCTATATCTTTTCTGAAACGAAATTTATCTAATTTGAAACCATTGGTACGAGTTCTTTCGCTATCACTGAGCTTTAGTACATTTGTCATGTCCCCTTTGTTAATCCCACTAACCCACTTGAACACCTCTATCATATCCCCTCTAACTCTGCGTCTCTCTAACGAATGTAAACCTAATTTCTTCAACCTTTCTTCATACGGAAAATTTCTAATATTATGGATCATTTTTGTCATTCTACGCTGAATTCTCTCCAATGAATCTATGTCCATTCTGTAATAAGGACACCAAAATTGGACAGCATAATCCATATGGGGTCTCACTAATGACAAGTAAAGTTTTAAGATAACATCAGCAGTTCTGTTACTCACACTCCTAGAGATGAACCCGAGAATCCTGTTTGCCTTATTACGAACGCTTATACACTGTTTTCTAGGCTTCAAATCATTGCTAACAAACACACCTAGATCTTTCTCGCAGTCTGAATTTTCTAATTCTAAATTAGCTAGTTTATATTTAACATTTGTTTGCATCTTCCCTATCTTTAATACCTTGCATTTGTCAATGTTAAACTTCATCTGCCAATTTACTGACCATTCATGTAAGGTATCTAGATCCCTTTGGAGGCACTCTATATCGCTATCTGAATCAATTGATCTCCCCATTTTAGTATCGTCTGCGAATTTACTTATCCTACTAGTTATACCTAAATCTAGGTCATTTATGTATATAAGAAACAACAGGGGACCTAATACCGATCCCTGGGGGACACCACTTTTGACTGCTCCCCACTCTGACTTGGTACCATTTATGCTGACTCTCTGTTTCCTACCAATTAACCATGACCTAATCCATCCCAACAACGACCCTCCTATTCCATGTGCCTCAACCTTTCACATCAATCTCTCATGAGGGACTCTGTCGAAAGCTTTACTGAAATCTAAATATATAATATCATATGACTTGTCACTATCTACTGCTTCATATACCTCTGAGAAAAAGCTAAGCAAATTAGTAAGGCAAGAACGTCCCTGAGTGAATCCATGCTGAGAAGAATTTATTAAGTTAAATTTTACTAAGTGGCTTCTAATTTTCCTAGCAATAATAGACTCTAGCAACTTTCCTATGATTGATGTGAGACTAATGGGACGGTAATTGGATGCTATCGATTTATCACCTTTTTTGAAGATCGGAACTACATTTGCAAGCTTCCAAGCTTCTGGAACTAAACCTGTTTCTAATGACTTGCTAAATATAAATGCTAATGGACTACTTAACTCATCTCTGCATTCTTTTAATACTCTAGCATATACCTCGTCAGGACCAGGCGATTTTTGAGGTTTCAGTCTGTCAATTTCCTTAAGCACATCATTTCTACTTATACTAACTGTACTTAACATATTTTCTATACTATCACTATATACCATATTGACTTCTGGAATCTGTGCCAAATTTTCATTAGTGAAAACGGAAAGAAACTGACTATTTAATGTACTGCACATTTCTAAATCATTTTCTGTTATTTCTCCTATTGAAGTTTTTAGGGGGCCTATTTCATCTCTAACTTTAGATTTATATAGTTGGTAAAAAGCTTTAGGGTTATTTTTTGAGTCGCTGGCTATCCTTATTTCATAATTTCTTTTTGCTTTCCTGATTTCCTTTTTGACCTGTCTTGATAGAGTCTGATAGTATATATGTAAATGATTTTCACCTTTCTTTATTTTTCGATATATTCCTTTCTTTTTTCCTATAAGATCTATTAGCTTATTAGTCATCCATTTTGGTTGGTTCTGCGTCGATCTAAATCTTCTTTTAGGGATATATTTATTTTGAGCATTGTGGAGTGAAGCAATAAACTGGTTATATGTAGGTGGCAAGTTTAACTCTGGCATATCCTGACTTAATCGCTTAACAATAGGGTCCACCCTTAAGTCTCTTCTTAGCCCACCATAATCGGCTTTTCTGAAATCTGGGATAAGTGTCGTATTCTCTTTAGCATTCCCTGTCCATTGTATATTAAAATAAATAGATTTATGATCGCTATTTCCTAGGTGGTCACCAATCTCTACATTATTTATCATATGTTCATTGTTACTGAAAACTAAATCAAGAATATTAATACCTCTAGTCGGCGTATCTATGAATTGAAATAAAAAACTATCTTGTACTACCTCTATAAACTCTACTGAATCGGAGTCGCCTATTTGGTGCTGCCAATCAATGTTCGGAAAATTAAAATCCCCCATAATGCACACATTGCTAAACCTTGATGCTATTTTAATTTCCTCCCATAACGATTTTCCGCCATTTCTACTCATATTAGGCGGTCTATATATAACTCCAATAACTATGGTCTCACTACCTTCGTTAACTTCTACCCAAACACTTTCATTATCATTATTTAGTCTAATACCTGATTTAATACAGCTTTTTAATGTACTCCTGACAAACACTGCTATACCCCGCCCCTCCTACTTGTTCGGTCATATTTAAACAAACTATATCCTGGAATATCAAATTCTGCTAAAAAATGCCTAGATTCTGTATTAATCCACGTTTCAGTTAGCGCTATTATGTCTATATTTTCTGTGCTAACGAGTGCTCTAAGTTCGTTCATTTTGTTACATAAACTCCTACAATTTGTATAATATACCCTCAACCTATTACTTTTATTTGCAACTAATTTTCTATTGTGTTTAGCTAACTTATTATTTCCTGTTGAACTACTAGCTCTAGACGGAAATTCTACTCTATCAGTATTCTCATCTTTACTATCAGTTACATGTGTAGTGTTATCGATACTACTATTACACATCACTATATCCGCACTATCTTGACTGATTATTTCTATTTTACTCACTGGTTTGTCACATGAAGTACCTGCTCCATATGGAGACAGTATTTTACTTACACACCCAGGTTTTTTTATCGAAACCCCGCAACAATCTTGTCGAGTGAGCTGGCCAAGGTCGAAACTCCTAGTCGAGAGAGATGTACTCCATCCTGGGCATACAGTTCATCCTTACCATAAAAGAGGGACCAGTTATCCAGGAATGGAATAGTATTTGCCTTACAATACTTCTCCAGCCGGCTATTTACACCAATAGCCCTGGAGGACCATTCCTTCCTTACCCCTCTTCTAGGCAGGATACTGTTTACCACAGGAACTCCACCTTTTTCCTTGATCCTCTCCAACATTTCCTGATACTTGGAGAGCAACTCCTCAGTCCTGCATCTCCATATGTCGTTGCTCCCTGCGTTGAGGAAGATGATGGGGGTCCTCCCCACTCACTTCCATGACAGCATCTATCTTCTCAGCCACCCTCCCGACTCCGGCACCAGGCACGCAGACAACTTTACCAACCTGAGTGTTTGTTGCCCTGCCAAGGTATCTAACCAATGAATCACCGACAATGAAAACAGACTTAGCTTTTTCCTTTTGTCGGCGTGTAGCAGCAGTTGTTGCAGCAACAGCAGCAGACTTCCCCCCCTCCCCTCTCACTGCCTCGATGATCGCCACTTCATCGCCATCACTCTCATCAGCCAAGGTGCTGAAGTTGTTGTGGGTCTTGACTGGCTGCCTTTTCAGCTTGCAGGCCGTTGCACTAGTTGACACCACTTTCCAAGGGGCTTCACGATCCCTGGGAACACTTCCGGTAGCCTCACACTTCTTCTCCGCCATAGCTAGTCTCAAGGCCAAATTTTCATCTTTGAGACACTGAATCTCCTGCTCCACACTCTCCAGTCTCTCTTGCAAAGCAAGACAAAGCTGGAGAGTATGGGAGGAGACAGCAGACTCATCAACAACAGCCATCACTATGAAAGTTCACTAGGACCTCACTAAGGGTAAACAGGTTCACTAGCGGTCACTGGGGACGTCCGCACAGGTCAGGGGTCAGAGAGCAAATTATATAACATATATAAATATATATATATATACCGGTATATATATATATATATATATATATATATATATATATATATATATATATATATATATATATATATATATATATGCGTTCTGCCTAATGTTTACTCTATAATTACCAGTTTACTGTTTACCGGAAGTTATGTGTTCGACTCCGTTTGTTTGCCTATCTGTAAACAAGATATCTAGAACAAAATAATTGCCTGAATGTTATGAAGATTGGTGGGAAAATAAGATATGCAGCAAGGAATAAGTGATTCTCTTTATGAGGCGATCTGGAGATTTTCACGACATATGGTGGGCAGATAGAATATGCATCTTTGGAGAAGTGATTCAATATAGGAGGCGATCCGGAATATATCCCATAACCCAGATCCAGAATTTGTTTTAGATCATTATTATTAATGATATAGAACCAGCCAGTATAGGCGGAGGTATGCTCTCTACCAAGTGCCGTCTAGCTTACTTATATATCATGTAAGCCTATATCCTATATCTAACCTTGTCTTTGTCTAAACCTCGTCTATTAAAACCAAGTAGGCTTATTGTATACAAATTATGTTCTTCGAAGTAAGAGAATCGTAGGATAGATTTAGGAAAGAATAGTTAGGGAAGACTGAGTAGAACTGTTAACACATATTATACAGCTGGACGCCACATTCTAAACACAACGCATTATACGAAGAAAAGCACTATACGGATAAAGGAAATGGACATAGTGACAATAGGTAATATTAAATAAAAATACATTAATAATATACGTGAGAATGGAAGTGAATTACAGAATATTAATAACATTTGGTCGCAACTCTTATAACACATAAATAAACATAACAAGGCAAATGACACAAAATACACCAACATGTAATGTAGATGTGTAGGTGCTATTAGATAACTTTTATAATTTGGTAGAGATAGGGAGAGGGCTATCATAGATGTTATTTTATTGATAATATGAGAGGGAGAGAGAGAGAGAGAGAGAGACGGAGAGAGAGGTGTGGAATTTTAGTTTAGGGAAGAAAGTGGGGGTAAGGTAACTACCGTACTACCCTGCTTCTACACCCTCCTACTCTGCCCTCTCTAACACCCCCGTGTTCCTCCCCTTCCTCTGGCTGGCATCCAGGCTGAAGGGGTACCAAGCAAAATATAATACACTTTAGTTGACGCGTTCACGTGGGGGTCCATGAATTTGTATAAGTGACTGTACAGGCTCTCAGCCTATGCCCGAGAGTGAGTATTTGGAATATATTAACACAATAAAAAATAATAAAAAATAGTGCAAATTGGAATACAAAAAATAGTATTTTGCACACTCTGTTATGAATGTAGTGAACTAAACAATATTTCTCTTTCCACTTCGAGTATCTCCCCGGAATAGATTGCAAGGGCTTTGAGATACTAACTATTCCTTGTAACTCCTTGTAATTTTCCCTCTCATTCTCCCCCCCCCCTCTCTCTCTCTCTCTCTCTCTCTCTCTAGTACATTATTTTAGTCACCTACAACTCCAAATACCCGAACCCTCCAAGGTATTTATCTTCAGAATTTTCAGAAAATACACATCCACGCTTTCGCACAAGTTTGCAAAACAAATTACAACGAGCACGGTTATTTTGGTTAAAAGTGGGTAATATATATTTGCGTTATTTTAGTTCTTAAAAATAGTGTGGGTAGAATGTTCAGTTCGCAAATACATGAATATGAAATATATAATATACCACTTTCTACTCATATAGTAAATACTATAAACATATTTCTGACTATAACATTTTGAGAGATTAATAACACTACTTCTGGATAACTGGACTAATGGTAAAAATTAAAGACAAATAAATGTACTTAATGCAAGTGATTACAACTGTAGACAAATTTGGATAATAATATAAATATACGTCTTTAATAAAATGTTATGCCACAATATGGGCTAGTAACCCCTGTTCTGCCACAACCTGCCATACCACAACATGGGCCAGCTAACACCATGAGGCCACAACATAGGCCATTTACTCCCTCCCAAAATATGCCAGTTAACCACTATAGAGAACGACCCCCAAGCAATACAGTTCCCCCTAGAAACAAAAACACAGATCCCCCCAAATTCCCCCCCCCCCCCCCCCCCCACACACACACCAAAGAGGCGGCGCCTTTCAGCAAAGGGACTGGACGTGACGATACCAGCCAAGCTCGGCCCATGATTGGCCAGCATGGCCGCCGCCCTCATCAATCAGCTGCCATGATGGCGCCTGCTAGACGCCCTTCTGATTAGTCCCTAGAAGGCATCCGACGGTGAATCAGGAGGGCCCTTCCATTACTCTCCCCCCTAACCCCCTCGCCGAGACCAGAACGACCTAGTTCACCCTTATAAATCATCTTTAATTGTGTCCTTTTTCCCTGTACATTCTATGAGACAGGGAGCACCTAGAAACTTGATGGGTACTCAGACCAGGTAAGGGAAGGTATCTCACCTCCCCTCCTGAGATCTGAGTGCTCTCTGGCCTCATAGGTATCACTGGCCCTACCAAGTGTTTTCTGACCTTAAGCAGTGTTAACCGACCTGCAATAGCTGCAATGGCTAATCCCGACCAGGTAATAACTTAGGTGCTGCCAGGCCCTAGTTCACCTGACAGTAAATTATGAACGGGTGACGACATAGAGTGTTTACCAACCTCTTGATAGTCTTTCTAGCATATTAATAGAAGGCTATTACTGCAATATTTAGAGACGCTTTGCAAAGTTTAGACCTGGCTTTCAGGTGCACTTTAACGTAATCTATAAATATCAGTTTGCCTATTAAACCCCACATGCTACCAGTAACTTAATTATTCACATATATGTATTTAGTCACATGTTTGTCTAACCACTAAGTCACCAAACCGTTGCATACCTATACATGAAGAGCTCTGCCTTACCTACACATTACACTAAACTCCAGCTCGCTATTCCCCCACATGAAGAGCTCTGCCTTACCTACACATTACACTAAACTCCAGCTCGCTATTCCCCCACATATTTGAGTCTGTCTAGGAATTCAATCATCATTCTTACGCCTCTCAGTGTATGTGTTATATTTTGTATGTTCTTTTGATATCTTGTACTTGTATCTATAATTTATATGTTGATGATTACCTATGCATCGTCTTATGTCTATTAATGTAAATATTCATATTAAACCAAATAACCTTAACCAATAAACTGTACACCTACTTTTGTACTCTCTCAACACCTCCCCCTCGGTACATCGGGACCCCCCAACATACGTTATAGCTTACTCAAGTCTCTCTGATAGAAGTTGGTATCTTAAAAAATGTGACAAACTTTTGCTGTGCGTAATTCCTCTTATGCTATCATTATTCATATAAGTTTATTTATAGTACAGCTTTAACAAATATCAGTATTTTCTACTACCTATTTTATGTTTAATGAGGTATTATAAAAGGCAATGTATGTAATGGTTGTGAACATATTGTTTGTTAAAACAAAGTATCCATAGGACGGTCCATGAAGCTAATGCTTGGCAACACAATTGTATAGCAAGGCAGCGTTACCAATTTCTGACAGGTGGTTAACTGAATTATGTGTCACCCTGTATAATAAACATACCAAAGCCTTAAACCTGAGGAAAGATAGTTTACTTGACACATGTCTTCTCTCACGACAGGGAGAGGGGTCAGAGCAATAAAGTGTAAGAGAGAAGGGCAGGTTAAAGGAAGGGAAAGGAAGAACAACAAGGGGATAACGAGGCATGGAGAATCTAGAGAATGGAACATGTAAGAGAGCGAACAAAATAGGATTTTTATATATATTTAAAATATTTATATTTATATATACTACACATATCTTATATATTAATATATATTTATATATATACTATACAAATCTTATAGTATTAGACAGTGCCATATCAAAGAATATACGCCGTAGCCACTGAACACATTTGTTAATTGAAACCTTCCTGGCAAAAGAGAGGGGGCAAAATAAGTCAAATATTTTATGTGTAAAAGGGCAATAATAACCAATAAGCGTTAAGAAGTCACTTGAAAGCTTTCCACAATGAAGAACAGAGGGAATCGATTATACAGTTAACAAAATTCAGCAATGAATAATAGTGTTTTAGGATTTATGAGGTAATTTTACATTCGGTAAGATGCCTGGCTCTGATTATTAAGAACGTGGGTTTAATTCCCGACCAGGACAATAACCATCCCCCTCACTCCCCAAGAAAAATAAAATATATCTATCTATTGCCTGACGCCGTGATCCCCGAAGGGGTGGCCACGAACGAAACGCCCCCATGCACCTCTGTCCCTAGTCAGTCGACGTTCCTCCTCCTAACCAGCACCGCGTTCATTCATATACTTCTTAACTCCATCCTTCCTCCTCTCTCTCGGTTTACCTCACACACCCTCTTCGTCATTCTCTCGCTTCCCATACGTTCCATATGGCCGAACCATCTCAAGGTGTTCCTTTCACACTTTCCAGCACATCTACCTCCACATCACACCTCCCTCTTACATCCTCATTCGTCGGTCTATCCCTACATGTAACTCTGCACGTAGGTGCACTCTCCTTCTCCCATGCTAGTTTGCACATTTTCCCTACCAATTCAATCACTATCTCACCACCATACCTCAGCATTTCCCCACACACTCCATCTATTCCTGGTGCTTTCCCCAGCTTCACTCTTGTCATGGCTTCACACACTTCTGACCTCCTGATCCCCACCTCCTCCTCCATTACTGCTCTTCTTCTTCCTCCCATACCCCATCCAACTATGTTTGCTGGCGCTTCATCCTCTACATTCAGCACCTCGTTGAAGTACTCCCTCCATCTTTCGACTCTCTCTTGCTTCTCGGCTAGAACTCGCCTATACTTATCTTTCACACCCTTACTGTTTCCCTTACTACCTTCCCTAACTTTCTTGACTTTTTTCCATAGCAGTTTATTACACTCCCTCCATTTTACACTCAGATTCCTTCCACTCTTCTCTTACTTTACTTCACTACTCTCCTTTTCTCCAAGTACCTCGCTCTTTTCTGTCTCTCCAAATCTTCATTCCCTTTACTACCCAACCACTCTCTTTACACTTTCTTCTTGTCTTCCACAGCTATTTTTACCTGTTCTGTCCACCATGCTGTACCCATCACTCCCCTCCCTCTTCTCCTTACTCCACACAATCTGCACAGATCTCTTTCTTAAACACTTTGCTCACCTCCTCCACTTCCTCTATACCTTCCAGGTCAAACCTACCTCGTCGTCTTTATACTGCTCTCCTGAAGTCTTCCTTGATTTCCTCCTCCTGCAACCTCTCCACCCTCCTCGCCATTCCACCTTCCTCTCGCCTCCCTCCAGCTCCCCTCACCAACTTCTTTTGTATCCTAATTTGAGCTACTACTACATAATGGTCAGACAGACCCCCTCCAATACCCCTATGCACCCTAGCATCCAGCACAGATGTCTTCATTCGTTCATCCTCACATATATGCAATCAGAGCCTTTCGTTCCACCACTGTCTCATCCTTCTTTCTCCACACCACTTTCCATATGTACCGGTGTATCATTCTGTGTCGGAAGAAGGTGTTGGCTATCCACAGCCTCCTCCCTACACATACGTCCACAAGTGCACTACCATTCCCATTCACCTCTGACGGTACACCCCACCCTACCACCACTCCATCAACTTTCTTATCATCCACCTTCCCATTCATATCCCCAATCAAAAATATTCTTTCGCTCTTGCCAAAGTTATCCAGGCACGCTTCCACATTCACCCAGAACTCCTCTTTCTCTTTTACAATTTCATCCTCTGTCAGAACATACACACACACAACCACCCACGTTTGCATTACTACTTTCATTCTCACCCACACAATCCTTGAACCCACAGACCCATAATCTCTTACACGCTCCTTCCATTTGTTACTTACAAACAAACACGTACCTTCTTTCGCTGCTCCTCACTCTCTCCAGCACACACACCCATTCCAGACTCACACTCTCTCACATCTGTACCCCTATATTTGGTCTCAGTCATTCCACATACATCCAGCCTTGCATTCATTAACACTTCCAGGACCTCTCTCTCTTTTGTGTCATCATTCAATCCTCTTACTTTCCAAGTCGCTATTCTAAGACTGTCCATGGTAGGTCGGGATTCCTCAACTTTAGGTACGTCGACATCCGATGCTGTTCGTTCATTCAACGTTGCAGTAAGTATTTTTCACGGATGGGGGGTCGCAAGCCCACCGACCCAACTTCATTAGTCACCTTTTACGACACGCAGGAGGCGCCTGGGGCATATTCTATTCCCTTACCCCCAGGGGGGAAAATACATAAAATATATTAATACAAAAAAAATATAATAATAATAACAATAATAATTGTAGCATACATTTCAAACATACTTATGCTAATAGGATAGGAATAACCCGAATGTTGGTCAGGAACTTATACTTTATTTAATATACTTTAGAAATGCAGGCAATATTCCATATGATCAATGTTTCTCGGTCCGGGTCAAGATAAATATGAAATAGAAGAGTTTGATTACTGAACGACTAGACAGCATAAACTTTTTCTTCGGAAGAATTAGTTCCCATTAGAACTTATCTGTACAATCACTATTCAAAAGTTGACTTAATTCGACTTCAGTTTCGAGGGGCAATAACAATGTACTTAAAGGAAAACCTTTAAGGGGCCCTCACACAGTCAGGAGTGCAAGCTAGAATCACTCTTGGCGGTTCCTGCGAAAATGACCACAAGTGTCCGAAATTCCACGTGCCACCATGACAGAGTAGGAGTCAGCGGGAGTGTACTTGCGAGTCACAAGGAGTCACTGTGAGTCACTGTGAGTTACCAGGAGTCAACCGGATAAAACCGCAAAGGAGGTGAAAGTTATTGAAAATTTGAAAATTAACGGTAGTTTTTGGATTAGTGCTAGATACGAGTCGATGCGAGTAATACACGGGTCAGTGGGAGTCAGGCAGAGTTATATACGAGTCACTGGGAGTCACCGAGAATCAGTGCGAGGTGTAAGGATGGAGCTGCGAGTATGCCATGGATGGCCCCCCAGATCTATTATTTTACTATATTTCTGGCACGTTTGGGACAATAGTTTCCAACTGATGGTAAGGTGCCATGTCTTTATCTTGATTACTCGGCTATTACAAAGGAGTACAAAGGAGAACAAGCAACAACAGGTCACAAGCATTTGTGGTAGTTGTAGATAAAGTGGTAATGGTAGATAAAGTGGTAGTGGTGGATAAAGTGGTAGTGTTAGATAAAGTGGTAGTGTTAAATAAATTGGTATTAGTGGATAGGTGGTAGTGGTGGATAAAGTGGTAGTGGTGGATAACGTGGTAGTGGTGGTAGTGGTGGATAAAGTGGTAGTGGTGGATAACGTGGTAGTTGTGGATACAGTGACAGCGGTAGATCAAATGGTAGTGGTGGATAAAGTGGTAGTAGTAGATTAAGTGGTATTGGTAGATAAAGTGGTAGTGGTAGATAAGGTGGTAGTGGTGGATAAAGTGGTAGTGGTGAATACAGTTGTAGTGGTGGATAAAGTGGTAGTTGTGGATAAAGTGACAGTGATATATAAAGTGGTAGTGGTGGATAAAGTGGTAGTGGTAGATAAAGTGGTAGTGGTGGATAAAGTGGTAGTTGTGTATAAAGTGGTAGTGGTAGATAAAGTGGTAGTGGTGGATACAGTGGTAGTAGTAAATACAGTGGTAGTGGTGGATATAGTGGTAGTGGTGGATAAAGTAGCCTACTTACAGCGAATAGACTATATCATGTAACTAAATAATGTCCGCGAGTCATAAGAAGTGTCCGCAAATCATGTTAGAATCATTTACGAATCATCAGGAGTCAATGGGACGAGAATGGAGTCACCGAGAGTCACCAGGACTCACTGTGAGTCTGTGGGAGTGGTCCGATTCGCGGCCAAAATTTTCAACATGATGAACAATTTTTCAGACATGGCCAATCGGCTGCAACTGGCCGGGCATCACTAGGAGTCTAACAGGAGTCGCTAGCGTCACTATGAGTCATCGATTTTCACCGCGAATAGGCCCGCGAGTCCGAATTTTCCCCTACTCCTAGTGACTAGCTTGCATTCTTGACTGTGAGGGCCCCTTTACAGGGAGCGCGGTAATATCTTACTCCTTCTTTGATAGATATATATGCACGATCGATAGTATGCTATTCACGAGGTATGTATATTTATACATTATTTAATAATGCAGTTTCCTTTTTAACAGAAGTAGTTTCCAAAAAGTAGGTCTTATTGACTTCGTCCTGACTAAAACTAAAACTAAATTAATCTAACACTTATAACTGTGAGGGTAATATTACTGTACTTGTCTATCCCTTCTCTTGGAGACAGAAATACATTAGGTTCCACCTTTTTATCTGCTCATTTGATATACCTAGGTATCTTTTGGTAGGCTTGGGATTGAACATTAACCTCCGGTTATATAAGCTCAAATATATCTCTGGAACTTAGGTTTCACATTTAACTTACTCTTGATATGTCTAGCAATACCTAATAGCTCTCGCTTCATTAACCAGATAAAGCTAATAGCCAACTCCAGTTATATTTAGTTAATCAGTTTTGCGGTCATTGTTTCTTACCCAAGAACACAACATTTGTTTAATTCTCCAGTACCATCAGTCAAATATCACAGTCTCTCTCATTATCCCCTTGAGTACCAGCGACGCACGTTATGCGTCACCTATGTATGTAACGCTAAACCCCAGCGATGCAATGGTTGTGTTTGTGTTAATTACTCTTGTCCTATGGCACCTAGAGGGTTCAGATTTGTATGGGAACTGCTTTAGTATCCTACGCAACAATACCGATGGTTGGAAACCCTCCAAGTCCAGCCGTGTGCGTGTGGGCGCGCGCGGGAGTGATTTTCCAGTATTTTGCCTACCCATTTTCCCATGTTAATTGCGACTTTCCGCCGCCACGCAGAACCCCTAAATGACCTAGGTGAGCATTTTTTGTGTTTTTGTCTTCATTACTAACCCATCCAATGTGTTTTCAAGAAGAACAAAAATTACAACCTGCTGGTCCCTCGTACATTTATTATATATCAGCTGGTGCTCAATAGGTTAATGTCTTGTGGGGCCAATATGGTCCCTAAATAATCTATATTTTGTTAATTTCACCACAACACCAAACACCTCCAATGAAATTAATGAAAGCATATATTTGATCCACCAGGATTCGAACCTGGGTTACCACACAGATTTGTAGACACCTTAACCATTTCACCACCAGGACGGTTAAAAAATAGCAGCTTTAACACCTTAAGAGCGGCCTATGCGGTTTATTTATATGTACCGCCCAGCGGGGTGTTTTTAGCCAAAATAGGGCTGTTTACGTGATCATTTTCATGCCTAAATAAGACCCAGAACGTAAAACAAGTATCTATCCCTGAAAGGGCATAAACAGAGCTTTCGAATGACACCATAACGATCCTTTTATGATGGCTAGTTTTCTTGCAATAACCGTGCAACGCGAGTGCAAAAAGCATGTAATTAGGCACTTTCCCCATACAATTCCTTATATAGCGAGTGAGAGAGGTAAGAGGGAGGTGAGATTCGTGTCAGTAGGTTCGCCGCGGTGGTCTGGAGCAGTCATACGCTCGCTACTCTCCTGCCACCACTTGTCTCTCTCTCTCAGCAACATTACGTGCTGAAATTGCCACTCGAGTTATGTCGAGCGCCGCCACATAGTCCAGCTTTATTTAACTCGACTTATGTGGTGAGCTGCTAATTAAGGGTTAATCTCCTTCCTGTCACTGGTCATATCACCACCTCAGGGCTTGCCTGTACACTAGGCTGAAGTCGTCTGCTTCCCCACACCTTTGGTCTCGTTCTGTACAGGTGAGAGGTGGTATATAGACCCTTCATCTTCTCTCTATATTCTTGGTGTCTCGTTTTCTTCTGTTCTCTCATGGGAGGACCATATCAACACTCTTGCTAAGGCTGCCTCCCAGAGGCTGGGTGTGCTCAACCGCTTAAAGGGGTTCTTTACCTCTGCACAGCTTCTTCCTCTGTACAGGGGCACAGTGCATCTTTTTATTGAGTACTGTTCACATGTGTGGGGAGGATCCTCTCACACAGTACTTCTGGACAAGGTAGAAAGGAAAGCCTTTCGTATCATTAACTCATATCCACTCACCGGCTCTCTCTCTTCACCGTAATGTTGCATCTCTCGCTATTCTATTGCTACTACAATAATCAGTGTTCCTCAGAGCTCTCTCAGTGTATACCACCTGCTCTACGTAGGGTACATAGTACCTGTCTTGCAGCACAATCCCCCCCCCCCCCTACTCTGTACAACTCCCCAACTCAAGAGTGAAACGATTCTTCCAATCTTTCTTCTATTCGTCAGCTGAGAGCTCTGGAACTCTCTCCCTGAATCCATCTTTCCTTCATCCTATGACTTAAATTGTTTCAAACTCTGTGTGTCCAGACATTTTGGCTTGAACATTCTTTGATTTTGGCTCTGCCACTCTTTCAATTCTGAGGGAGGCACTCGTCACAGGTAGTTTTGCCTTGTGTATCCCCCATCCACATATACAAAAAAAAAAAAAAAAAAAAAAAAAAAAAATAATGTGAGCAAGCACAGAACAAGACATTGTGTGGGGTAATTAATTCACAGACAAAGTTTAGCACACCTAGCTTCTGGAATGCTGTTTTAGCAAGAACTGTAATATGATCTTTACATGAAAGGTCAGAAGTAATAGAGACTTCAAGAATATTGAAAGAAGAAACAGGTTTGTTTTTTGTGTTGTTACCTATTTAGGGATAGTCATGTGGAATATTGTAATAGTAGTGTAGTCATTCTGGCAAAATAATCGGGACAAATTGCTAACAAAGGTTTGACGATTGATTATGGTAGATATAGGTCCCAACTAACACCTCTGAAAAGTCCCAAGCGAAACTCCTGTCCAATTTCGTGAAATCGGCCACGCTCTTTTGCGGAGTCGCGATCGCTAGCGAAAATAAAAAAAATCAAGTTTTTCACCGATTTTCAAAAGTTAGGTATCGTTACCTATGTTTTTTGACACCAGGAATCGATTGCAGCTATCAGTTTCACTCAAAAACAATAGCTTAACTCCTTCAGACATATTATGTTCCAGTAAGTCCACGGAGGCGGGCGCCCAGTATCATTGCTACTGCACCACACAACTGTCAAAACCACACTGCTGGCTGTTAGAATTGTCGGAGGAACCTGGGGTTGCCACCAACCGACAGATCTTCATCTAACTTACCGGACTTACTGAGCTCCATATGACGCTAGAGCGTCATTTGGACTTATTGGTGAGGCATGTAGATAAGTCCATATGACGCGATCGCGTCATATGAGTTTTTGGTCATAAGTTCCATATGACGCGATCGCGTCATATATGTCGCAAGGAGTTAATCGATTTAAAGTCGATTTAGCAATTTTTAGTAAACAAAATATATATTTGAGGTGACCGCGGTATATTCTTGTATATTCTTGTATATTATATATTCTTGTATATTCAGTATATTCTTGTGATTATTTCTATGATCTATATCATACTCAACAACTTTTTTTATAGCATGAACATTCCATGATTTCTCCCTGCAGACTGAAGACTGAAGACCTGCAGATCTCGTGGCTACGACCAACTGTATGCTGGCACTTATCCTAATACTTCATTGTGATGGATGGGGGCGAGACGCTAGCGCAGATCTGTCCAATATGTGGATTGGAAATCACAGCTACACAGACGTCTGCTACAGTAACCGATCGTGTAAGTTAATTTAAACTCCTGAAAAGTCTTAATAAACATGTGAATCGTGAAATATAACAGTATAACTCACTATAACTGATAATCTACATTCTACTTTTAAGTTTTAACACTGGACTGTAATTAATTTTCATTTTTGGTTTCAGGGAATTCCTACCCTGCGAGCAGCAGCAGCTAAGCAGAAGACTGAGCTCACTATTACTGCTGGAGACCGTGTACACGTTACATGCCGACGAGTGTTCACTAAACGACCCAGATCCCCTTCCCCAGACCCTGATGACGGCCCACCTCCTGCACCTCTTCCTCACCGGCTAAGACCACGGAATGAAGTTACCTTTGATTACAGACACTGTTGCCTCCTATGTGGAAGGATCCCTACAGAAGTGTCTAAGACTCGCCATCAAGTTTCGCAAGTAGAAACCTTCCGCTTCCAAGACACCTTGCAAGAAGCCATCAGCAATAGAGTGAAAACAGAGCACGCACGATGGAGCGAAGAGGTTGGAGATAGATTAACCTTTGCTATCGATCTACGTGCTCTTGATGCCATCTACCACCGAGTGTGCTTCAGCAACTTTGTGACCAGATGCAGCAAGCCAGCAGAGTTTGATTCTGAACACCAGCAGCTCTCGAAGAAGCACAGACTAGGAGCACCAAGAGATACCGTAAAACTGGAAGCCTTCAGAGATATCACAGTCTTGCTAGTCGACAATCATGAAGGTGAGATGTGTAGTACGTATGTTCAATATTAACATCTAAGACTGTCTCATTGTTGATAATTAATGATTTATATTAATAAGGTATTAGTGATTACAATCGACTGATGTTTTAACTGTTCCGCAGGAGTAGCTACAATCTCGCAGCTGCGAGAAGAGATACAGACACTTCTTCCAGAAGACTACAACGCCTACAGCGATAAGTACATGAAGATTCAGTTACTAGAACATTTTGGGCAGCAATATATCCAATTTGTTCGAAACAAGGGACTTGTGGTTCTTAGCAGCATGGAAGATTTTATTGTTGAACAGTTTCATAAATCAAAGCGGGTAGCAGACCCTGAACAGGAGAAACTACGTCTGGTGATAGCTGCTGGCAACCTGATTCACGAAGAGATAAGATGCCACGAGAAGGGACTTGTATCTGCGACTGAATATCCGTCTTTGCGTGATTTAGATCCCGAACGTATGTCTGCAGAGTTACCTACTGCTCTACGTGTCCTGCTCTCTCGAATACTCAGAAACAAAACCCACCGACAGTTGAGGATTGCTTCTATTGGTCAGTCAATAGCACAAGTTAGTAGACCAAAAACACTGCAGATGAAGATTCCGCTGGCTTTGGCGATTCAGCTACACCATAGCCATGCATCAAGGCAGCTAAACGAAACCATGTGGCGGTTAGGGTATGCCGAAAGTTATACAACAGTACAGCATTTCGAGAGGGATGCTGCTATACTGTCCAACTCCAGTGATGCCACCCCGGTTCAAGAAGATCCACCTCAGTGCCTGAGGCAGTACATTGCAGACAATGTGGACTGGAACTCTGCTACTGTCGATGGAAAGGGGAGCATTCACGTACAAGGCATGATGGGTGCTGTCACTCCAGGACTTCACACCACATACCATAAGCTCAAGAAATCCCATCCTATCACTCAGCAGCTAAAGGAACTTATAGATAAGAACATCAAGTACCTTTCCTCTTCGGAAATAAAACAATCTTCCTATTTGGGAAAACTTAAGTTCGCAAAGCTAAGCCACCCTTCTTCATAATGTGTACAGTCAAGTTGATCTTCTATAGTACTATACCATTGCGCTCCTCGGTTTAACTATTCTGGTTATCTCTGGTCAGGAACGATGGCTTTGGTGTTCTCAAACAAGGAGTATCCAGCTGGCAAGTCATCCGTCGAGTTCCTCCCCATGATAAATATGAAGAGCACGGATATGAACTGTATTTACTCAACATTGCTATTCATAGAAAATCATGCACAGAAACACGGAGCAACAGCAGTAGTTACCTTCGACCAACCGCTCTTCCACAAAGCGTTGCAGCTGGTAACGGCTGAGGGCAGTACTTTTAAGCTAACCATCCTGCGACTCGGTGGATTCCATACAATACTGTGCTATCTCGCCACCATTGGAGACACGATGGAGAATACTGGTATAAAGGAGACGATGTCAGTAGCTTATGCTGAAGGAGCTGTCCCCCAGATGCTAAACGGGAAGTCCTACAGTCGAGCGATGAGGAGTCACACCATCATTGCCAAGGCTCTGATGACGTTGTTGCTACAAGACAAAGTTGAGAGTGAGATGGATGAGGAGGATGTTGCTCTTCTGAAGGGTATCTTTGAAGACTTACTGAAAGAAGATTCTTCTGTGGACGATCTAGCAGATGACGACAGAAGCAAACGGGTATTGAAGCTACTAGACGATAAGTACAAGGAAGCAGTACGAGAACAGCAGAGTTCAAAGACCTCCCTCCTCTGGCTTCAGTATCTAGACATGCTGAAGATCCTGTTCAACTATCTAAGGTAAGAATGTCGTAGCTCCGTAGGAATCAGATTGTTTGCGTATAATTGTTATCTTTTTAGAACTATTCGGGTTCGAGGTAAATAATAAGCTTACAGTAAAGGTACATGAGTGTCGTATAGTGGCAGTTAACATAATCATAAATCCCTTTCCTTACAGGTGCGAACGGATTGGCATGTTCAAAGACTCCCTCTACTACCTGCAGGAGATGCTGCCTTACATCGCAGCAACAGGGCAGAACCTCTACACAACAGACCTGTGGCTTTACCTCAAGATCATGAAGGAGCTGGAGGAAGAGAGACCAGACTTGTTCAGGAAGTTCTCAGAGGGGTTTGCTACCTTAAGAAGGACTGACAAGTACTATGGTGGCATACCCTCTGACCAGATCATCGAGCAGATGCTGATGAGGGCGCTGAAGATGCGGGGCGGACTGACACGGGGCAGGGGCTTCACAGAAGTTCAGCAGTCCGTGTGGCTCTTCTCGAGAAACATCTGTGCAGAGGTAACCAATGCAGTCCAACAGGACCTCCTACAATTGAACAGTGGTGGATCATCAGACCAACACGTGAAGATCGGTAAGACTTCTGATAAGAAGAATACAGAAGACTATCTGAACACCCTAGAGTTTCTCAAATCTCGCCGTCTGTTTGGATTAACTCACAAAAAACTTGAGAATTTTGTAACCGGAAAAGAAGCAAGCCCCTCCGTGAATATCTTCAAAGCCAAAGATATCGGCAAAGCTATTCTTGCGAAGATGGAGGGTGTCTCAGTGAAAGACTTTTCCTTCAAGAGGAAAGAACAAGCTGTGAGCATGGGGACTAAGGTAAAACGAAAAGATGGGACAATACTACAGTTTGATCCCCAGAACCTGTTCGATCGACTCATAGCTCTTACCCTCATCAGTACGTTAGAAACCAAGACCGACTTGAGCAAAATGATGTCTTTCGAGCTAGCTCCTTTCCCTCCATCCCTGTTTGAGAGTGAGGACCTGATGCGGGAGGCACACAAACCTCAGATCACGGACATGCTATAAAAAACACCATGCTCCAACACCTTCAGATAACGCACCGAAGTTGGAGGGGATTGTAGTTCTCGACGGGGGCAGCTTACTCTATACAATAGACTGGGCTAAAGGTAGTAAGTTCCAGAAGATTGCGGAGCTATACACTAAGTTTGTTAAGAAACTCTACTTGTTACCGGGATGTCAAGTAAAAATAGTGTTCGATTCCTATCCACAATAACCAACTACGAAGGACTCCACACATCTCCGAAGAACCAGGCAAGCCTGCATCAAGATCAGGGTAGCAGACGACACACTCCTAGACATCACTAAGCAGCAGTTCCTCTCCATTAGCGAGAACAAGCAGAGCTTTGTAGATTATGTGTCATTGAAGCTGGATGGGATTGAAGGTATAGAGTGTGTGAGGGCCAAGGACGATGCTTACTGTTTGATTGTAGACACAGCTATAGTTGCATCGACAAACAGCCCAAACAAGTGTGTCACAGTCGTTGGAGACGACACCGATCTAATTGTGCTGATACTCCACCGGACCAGAGACAGCACGCTTACACCAGGAAAGCTGTACTTCCGCACTAAGAAGTGGCACTGGGACATCGCCCTTCTTGTCGACAGTATCGAGGATCAGACGTACATGAAGCATTCCATCTTAAGTCTTCATGCAAACTCTGGTTGTGACACCACCTCCAGAATATTCGGAAAAGGGAAGGCAAAGTTCTTCAATATCGACAAGGACGATGAAGAATACTGGGCAGCTGTAGATGTCTTCGAGCAGAACAACGCCTCTAAGACGGAGATAGCAGAGGCCGGGAGAACAATTTTGAGAACAGTGTACTCCACTGCAGAAGAGAGAATAGATGGACTGACGCTTAACCAGTTGAGGGCAGCACGATACACGGACAAGTCTCTGAAGGCCGCCTCTGTGATTACTGCTGAGTCTCTCCCTCCCACCAGTGATGCAGCTGACCTGCATTCCCTTCGAGCCTATCTTCAGGTACAGCAGTGGTTAGGGAAATAACTGGATGCAGAACACTATGGTTTCCACTTGACCAACGGAATGTATCTTCCGATATCCATGACTCAGCCGGTAGCACCTGAGTTCCTGCTAGATGGTATATTTTGTAAGTGCAAGGGGAACTGTGACACACACTGTTGCAAGTGCTATAAGGCTCAGTTGTCCTGCAATAAGAACTGTGAAAACTGTGAGGGTAACATCTGTAATAATAAGGAAACACAGGTATTTAATCATTTTGATGAGGATGATTAACTTTACCATATATTGGTAGAATACAGTTCTATAGAAAATAAATTCAATTAATTGACAATGAGTAGGTACATGAGATCATACTAATTTATTAATATTATAAGTTTTTGTTGTTTTTTCACTGACCAGATAATTGGCATTATTTATATCACGTCACACACTTAACGTTTTAAAAATTATCTTTGACAATGTTTCGTTTTTACAACATAGGTATCACATGTTCAAATTATGTTCACTGTGCAAATTATGGAGCTTTCAAAATTATGTTTTAAATTGTTTAATAAATTGTTTGATAAGTTGTTTTTCTTCCTTTTTTTTTGGTAGTCAGTCTGATAGTTTACAATTTAAGTGACTGCAAGAACTTATGATAACATGATTTGATATGTGTATAAAGGAATGAAATTGCATAGAAATAATTGTCCATAAACACCAAGAGTCATCAAACTGAACATTTCTGAATTTTTTGACTAGAAAAATCATAAAATCCGCCGAAATTCAATTAAGCTGTCGTTTTTTGAGTAAAACTGATAGCTGCAATCGATTCCTGGTGTCAAAAAACATAGGTAACGATACCTAACTTTTGAAAATCGGAGAAAAACTTCGATTTTCGCTAGCAATCGCAACTCCAGAAAAGAGCGTGGTCGATTTCACGGAATTGGACAGGAGTTTCGCTTGGGACTTTTCAGAGGTGTTAGTTGGGACCTATATCTACCATAATCAATCGTCAAACCTTTGTTAGCAATTTGTCCAGATATCCGTGGATTTAATGCCAGAATGACTACACTATAGGTAGATATATCCAGAATTGAATTTTGAAAGCATTGAAAGTATCATCCTGTGAGTGTTTAAATTGTTACATGTTGGGTCACTATTGAAGTGTTGTTGAATAGTGTAGGTTAGAGTCATAGGAGTGGATAAGAGGTACAGACTGTTGAGAAGATATGTAATGAATATTTGAAATAGAACTAGATTTCCACTCACTCACTCCCCTAGCCAGAGGTTCTCCAACATTCACAGCATCTTTTGTGTTTTGTTTGTTATGCTGGCCAGCTTGCCAGAATGTACTCATGACTCGCCAGCACTCGCCACGGCAGTGAAATGGGCTATAATAATCATAGAACGATGTTCTTTCTTTCTTAGTATTCATGTTGTCACAGACAGATCAGTGTTTGCCTTTATTCTTGTCTGTGACACTTAGAAGTATTTTATATCCATAGTAGTGATTATAACATGCAGCGCGTGAGAGAGAGAAAGATAGTCGGAGGGGAGAGCGAAGAGGCAGTGTGTGTGCGTCTGTACGTGTGCATTCCTCGCTCGGTGGGCCCGCTCCCTCGCTATTCGACTGCGGGCCTGGCGTGGTATATGACGTCTGCTTTTCATGTGACGTAGTGGCCTGTGGTTGGTCGCCGCCCTCCTAGCCCAATGGTCGGGCTCCTACCCTCCTGACTCCCGCAGAGCATGGCATTGCGCGCTCAGTCCTACATGTCCCTCAAGAAAGAAAACTTTCATAAACTTAGAGCTATGTTTAAAGAAACTGACTGGAGCTTTTTAATTAACAATAACGACATAAATACATCTTGGAAGTTATTCGAAACCACTTACCTAAAAACAGTGCAAGACTGCATACCATCGAAAATACGGCGTCCAGGCCATAATAATAAGCCCAAATGGTGGAATAAAGATATTTCAAACTGCCTGCTTGCTAAAACATTTGCTAATGATAGATTAAAATCCTCACAAAATGACGAAGAACGGGTGAAATTTGTAGAGTTACGACGCAAAGCCAAAAAGTTAATTAAGCAAAGTAAAAAGACCCTAGAGTTACATATTGCGAATCAAAGTAAAACAAACCCGAAAGAATTCTATAGTTATATCAGAAAGAAAAAAGTAGTTACTTCAACTGTTGGACCGTTAATCGATGAAAATGGAGAATACAGCAAAGACGAAGTACAAATGAGTAATGCCCTCAATACCTTCATTGCATCAGTTTTTACAACAGAAGACCTCAGTGATATCCCTACACCATCGCCGATTCAGATTGATAATTCAGATGTTCTAAGCAATATCACCGTTACAGAGAGAGAAGTATTGAATTGTTTAGATAAACTCAAGGTAAATAAAACGCCTGGACCTGATACAATCTCGCCTAGAGTTCTAAAGGAAACTAAGGATGAGGTCTCCAAACCACTGACATTACTATTCAATAAATCCTTGCAGTCTGGAACTATGCCTGATCAGTGGAAGATAGCCAACGTAACACCGATATTAAAAAAAGGCAGCAAATCCCTACCCAGTAACTATCGTCCAATTAGCTTAACCTCAATTGTATGTAAAATGCTAAAAACGGTCATAAGAGACAGACTCGTAAATCACTTAGAGGAAAATAACATACTTAAAGATACTCAACACGGCTTTCGTAAAAAACGTTCCTGTTTAACAAACCTCTTAGACTTCTTCCACGATATCCTCAACCTCTACGATGAGAGTAAAGCTGTAGATATTATATACCTTGATTTTCAAAAGGCCTTTGACCAAGTTCCCCACAAACGTTTACTGCTAAAACTAAAAGCGCATGGAATACAAGACGGTGTGTTGAAATGGATAGAAAATTGGCTCAGCGACAGAAAGCAAAGAGTAGTCATAAACGGTAAGGCATCTAAATGGACCAATGTAAGTAGCGGGGTACCCCAGGGATCGGTACTAGGACCAATTCTCTTTCTAATTTACATCAACGACATAGATGAGGGTCTCACCTGTACAATCTCAAAATTTGCTGACGATACAAAAATTGCAAATAGCGTACTCTCAAACGATCAAGTTGATGATATGCAACACAATCTAGATAAATTGTCACATTGGGCCCAAATATGGCAAATGAGTTTCAATGCGGATAAATGTAAATTACTACATATCGGATACCTAAATGAGAAAGCAAACTATTCGATGAATGGCACTCAGCTTAAGAATGTAAACAGAGAAACCGATCTGGGAGTAACTATATCGAGTAACCTAAACCCGAGTCAACAATGTTCAGAAGTTGTTAAGAAGGCAAACAAAATAATTGGCTTTATAGGCAGGTCATTTGAACATAAATCCAAAGACGTTATCCTAACCCTTTACAATTCCTTAGTCCGCCCTCTTCTGGAATACTGCGTTCAATGCTGGTGCCCTTATTACCAAAAAGACATAAACAAGCTAGAACGAGTTCAACGTAGAGTTACCAAAATGATACCTAGCCTAAAGAACAAACCATACGAAGACCGTCTTAGAGAATTAAATCTATTTCCTTTAGCCCAGCGCAGATTAAGAGGTGACTTAATTCAAGTGTTCAAAATCATCAAAGGCATCGACAATGTGAACTGTAGTAAGTACTTCACTATCAACCAATCTAATTACACGCGGGGAAACGGTTGCAAAATTATTGGTAAATCTTTTAACTCACACGAATCTAAGAATTTCTTCTTCAATCGAGTTGTCAACTTGTGGAATGGGCTTCCCCGAGACGTTATAGACTGCAGCACCGTTGATTCATTTAAACTCCGCCTAGACAAATATCTCGCATCAAACCCGCGACTGACTGCGTTTGTAAATGAATAACTTTATTTTATCCTCCCCTCAGTTACTAACCCATATGTCCCCTACTAACTTCCTAGTCCTGCCACCGACATTAGTTCCAGGGCAGTAGTTCCCTTTCCAATGTTCCCTTACCCACTCTAAACCACTGTTTGGACACTTGATCCTCAGTGTTTTGGAGGACAAGCAGCCTAGAAGTGTCATTAGGACTGTTGTTGCTTGATTTCCTTTGCACTCCTTTGTACATCCTGTCTCACATCTAACCCCCTTTACTACGGTTTCTCTCTCTGAACTTCTTCTTTTCCATACTTCTTATCTTTATTCAATTACCCATCCCTTCTGGTTCTCGCATACGACTTCCATAGTCGGCCAGTCATATTACCAGCGCCTGTTCTCACATATATGTTTTGCACTAGCTTTAGAGGTTATTAGAATCATAGTCACAGGGATTCATATTGTTGGGTGCTTCTAATTATTTGGTTATTCTTTATTACTATTTAATGCTAGACAGTGGAGGGTATCTTGGGTCGTTGTCTGAGTTATGTATATGGCAAGTCAGAGCCTGTACGACTTCGACGGAGCTAGGTAGCCTGTAGTACACCCTTGTGCATATTTTCCTTTGCGAGCTTAGCAGTATACAAGCGAAGGGCTTTTGCCTACTCTTGCTTGTATGCTTGCTAACTCATTTTGTTGACCTTTGAGGAGCGCCAGGGTAAGACCAGATACTTGAGATCTGGACTTACTAAGAGAGCCTCCTAGTCACTTAACGTAAGATAAGGGAAATCTGTTCAGGGGAGACAGTAGGCTGCGAGCATGCTTGAGCTCTGCCTAGGCTCCCTGTACCTTTATGCCGCTGCTAGACTTTATTAGTAAGAAAGACAGCATTTTGTTTATTAACTTTAACTGCGTATGCTTTAGGAATTATTCACGTATTGTTTTAGCCTAGGTTGATGCATAGTGCACAACCCAGTATGGCTGTTACTTTGGCTAAGCAAGTACTGTTTTTGAGTTGCTGTTGTTAGTGCTGTCACAGAGTTGTTGCACTCTCTTGTTTCCATATATATGTATCCTACTTGTTGGTGTATTTAAGATACACGCTTTGGAGTCCTGCCCCTGCATTATTCCTGTTCTATATTCGACGAGCATCTTAGAGCATCAGACGTTTTTCAGAAGATTCCATATCTGTTTGCTATAGGACTAGACTTCAAGTGTTTTCATAGAGCATTGAAGAGTTTAGTGTTGAGTTCAGACTCACACTAAAGATAAAGTAAGCATATAACCTTTTATTAAATCTTGTCATAGTTTATTTAAGCATTGTTATTACTTGAGAGCTTTTTATTAACGTAATTACTCTTGTTGTGAGCAGGCTTTGCCGTCACCGGAAAGCCTTTGTAGAAGTACACTTAACCCAGTTAATTGATACCCCGCTATCCAGTAGATTAACTCTGGAGGGTTTAAGTGTTTTGTTCACCGGCTTAATAGTTTGAGGGTTTGGAAATAGCGTACCGTTGTTGCAGATCTAGCTATCTTATAGTCCAATATTAAGTGCCCTTGTTTATTTCGTTGTGCCGGTCGTAACAAATGGCGACCTTAGTCCAGGATATAGTGAACTGAGTTTTGCAGGATTTTTTTTTGGGAGAAATCTTATTCGCCATTGTTGGGTTCTATTTTATTTCTCGCAGTGTTGGCAGTGGACATTGTTTTTGAGGATATATGGAACTTGTTGGAGTTTATTGGTGACCTAGTATTGAACTCAAAAACATCTTCGAATATTTTTTGTGAATAAAGCTACGCGAGAGTTTGGCTACTTTTGTCTTGACTTGGGATTTTTTTTTTTTGACTCCATCATGTCGTCACTGGACGGGTCTGAGCATAGTGAGGGCACAGTGAGAGAGACAGGCGAGAGGGTGGAGAAGGTGGAGTTGGTTGACGGCGTTCGGGTGGTGAACGGTGAGGAGGATGCTCGGAGGTTTTTGGAGGAGCCTGTGATGGCGGACCGGGTGTCGGGGCTGGACCGGTACGGACTGCAGTGTATAGCCACGGTCTTGGGGTTTTCTTGCAATAGCAGTTTGTCAAGAAGTGAGCTGGTTACCTGTGTGCTGGGTGGGGTGCATGGGGCTTTGGGTGGAGCGGGAGCTGGGGCACCTTCGTCCCAGCCCCCATTCCACTCAACTCCTATCATGGCGCCCCCTCGGGTTCCGGAGCCGAGTACGTTCCCGCAGGCCTATGTCCGCTGGCGGTTGGGTAAGCCTCTAGGTGACTCACTGGGTGGGTCCCCGGTAGTAGCACCCCCTCCTCAGGGCTTGACTCCCGAGATGTTGTTTCAGCTCGAGCTCGCCAAACTTAAGCAGCAGGAGCGACAGGCTGAGCTCGAGCAGCGAAAGCATGAGGCTGAGCTCAAGTATGAGTCTGCAAGGTATTGTGCCGATGTTGACCTAGAGAAAACTCGTGTAGAGGTGACGGGGAACCGTTTCGTCCAGGGGGGTCGACCCCATGACCAGCCCCTGTTGCATCTACTAAAGTTGGTTCCAGTGTTTAATGAGTCAGGAGTTACAGAATTCTTTCTCCGTTTTGAGAAAAAGTGCCGGGAGCACCAATGGCCCGAGGAGAAGTGGGCAGCCCTTGTTTCTTCACGATTGACGGGGAAAGCACTTAATGCGTACGATGCTTTGCCCCTAGATTCCTGTGTGAATTATGAGGCGTTGAAAGAGGCTGTCCTGAGGGCGTATGAATTGCAGCCAGAGACCTATAGGCTGAAGTTCAGGGCTGTTCCTAAGCAAAAGGAGAGTACTTTCCAGGAACACGCTAGAGAACTATCAGATGCGTTTGAGAATTGGTTGAGGTCGGAGAAGGCAACTACTTTTGATGCGGTGAAGCAATTAGTGTTGTTAGAACAATTCTTTAAATGCACTGGTGGGGACTTGACTCTTAAGCTGAAAGAAAAGCAACCTAAAACTCTGCAGGAGGCGGCTGAGTTGGCTGACCTCAGGTTGTCATTAATTCGTGGGTGCGGGTCTGCCCAGAGAGCTGAGGCAGGTAACATGGGGCGTCCCCCCCCCCCCGAACTAATGATACAACAAATTATCCAACTAAGAGCACTGTTGCCAATTTTGAACCCAAGTCGAAATCCTTCTCGTTAACGAAAGGCCAGGGCCCTTCCCCACCCCAGGGGAACTCAAGGAGTGAGGAGGAGTGTTTTAAGTGCCATCAGAAGGGGCATATTGCGCGCTCTTGTCCGAGCACACAGTCTACAGCGGTGGTGTCTCTAGTGTGCAACATCGGGGTGTCTTTGAGGTCTTCCGCGTTTGCCCGGGGTAAATCGTTGGTTGCGAAGTCACAGTCGGTGAAGAAGCATAAGGAGGGCTCGCTACCCGCCCGAGATGCTTTTTGTGGTCATAGGGGACATGGCACTGTGAGGTGGGCTGGTGTGGAACATAGGCTTAAGTTGTTGCGTGATACGGGTGATTCCCAGACGTTACTTAAGAACTTCACTGGTAAGCCTATTAACGCAGCTCGGGTTGTAGTGGTTCAAGGCATCAATGCTGTGCGGTCTTACCCGCTGGTGAGAGTGGAGCTTGTGGTGGATGGTGTGACACGGGAGTTGGATGTGGGGATTGTAGAGAAATTGCGAGTTGAGGGGGTCGACCTCCTTCTCGGTAACGACTTTGCGGTGCCTACTTCCGAGGTTCCACCCTTAGTCGTTGCCGAGAGGGCGGCCGACATGAGTAGGGAGGGTCATGAGTGGCTCGAGAGGTGCCAGATGCAGTAGACGGCGTGTGCTGTCACCAGATATCAGTCCACTCAGGTGTCACAGCCTAGTACCCAGGTTTCAGACCAGCGGAGGAAGGGTCGAAAGGAGAAGGTCAAGGCTGGTGGTCGGGTTAAGAGTTTGGACCCAGCGACACTCCTTGGTGACTCGGTACTTGCACCACTTTTGAGGTCCGGAGTAGCCCCAGAACCTGTCCCCCCTAGTGACATGGTAGGGCGTGATAGCACTCCGCGACAGAAACGTTCCCAGGTGAAACAGACTAGGCTTGAGCAACCCAGTATCGGGGGTGGCCACAAGTTGCTCCAGGAGCACTTGGACAGGTTGGCACCCTCTGATATACGACGGATGCAACTAGAAGATCCTATTCATGAGAGTTGTGGGAACGGGGCTATTGAACTCGATGAGGACGGGGAAGCAGGTCATGTGAACCTGTTGAAGGAGTTTGTGAGGCGCCCCCCTGAGCAGCCTACTGTCCCTGTGTTGGTCTGCAGCGGCCAAGGTGGAGAAGGAGAGGGGGGCAGTGAGGCACAGGAGGAGGGAAGTTGGGATTGTCATGTCTCGGCGGATAAGTGGGCGGGGAACACGAGTCAGGTGGCTGTGGAAGCACTTGAGTACCTGCCTGAGCAACAGCGTGCAGCGATCCAGCGCCTGTTCGGTTTATACCCCACTGTTTTTGCCGAGCACCCAGGCCTCACAACTCATGCGGTGCACGATGTTCCGCTGGCAGGTCACTTGGGTGTGAGTAAAATGTTGGCCTCGTTGTCTAAGATGTTCAAGGTGGGCGACGATGCTTTGCCATGGTTGGCAGTTCAGGGTCGACCCATGTCTGCTAAGGGTGGTGGTCAGTATCAGGACATTAAGCAGATTGGTGAGGTTAACTATGGAATAGATACGCCCGACCGTCGCATAGCCTCCCACTGCTGCCCTATTAAAATGCAACAGCCCTACCATAGACCGACTGTATCTGGCCGTGGCGCTGAAGGTGGTGATGCTGCGCAGGCAGGTGTAGCCGCAAGGAATGCGGGGGTGCGCATGTACGGTATCGGCGGGGAAGCCTTAGCACTTATGAACTATGGGAGAGACTGCGCAGGTGGTACAGATTGTCCCTCTCATGACCCGGCTGTTTTAGGGACAGAGGTGGAGAAGGAGGGAGACTATAGTTTAGAGACTATGGTCCCGGTTGGGTTGTGGGAGGGCAATGAGCATGTTGTTCTTCGAGATAAGTTGCAACCTCTTGTTCCTAAGTGCCAAGAGAAGTTGTTTACTAGGCTGTGGCAGTACGTCCGCATGTTTGTTGATTCTCCAGCCTGATGTCCGGGGTGGCACCCGACATAGAGGCTGGAGACAGTGCAAAGCTCAAATTGGCTCCCTACCGTATAAATCCTGCTCGACAGCCTGTTGTAAAAGCAGAGCTAGACTACATGTTGGAGAAGGGTCTGAGGGATAAGGGATATCGTGAGTGGTCGTTGCCAGTGACTTTGCCACTTGAGTTGAGTGGCAAGATCCGTGTTTGTGTTGATTGCAAGAGTGTTGGTGCATCATCCCTGACAGACGCCTATACATTACCCAGAGTTGACGACCCCATAGGCCGCATCGGGGCTGCCTCGTTTATCACTAAGGTGGAAATGGTGAAAGGTGATTGGCAGGTCCTGTTGCCAGCGAGAGCGAAGAGAAGTGCCAGTCTTGTGATGGACTGGGCAGTTTATCAGTCAGGTGTTGTTTTGCTACCGGAACACAAGTTGGATGTGTGGCATGTTAAGGGCACTGATAATGTTCTGGCCGATTGTTTGTCACGGGAGGGTACGTTTTAAGGAGAACCTTCGCCATTCAGTCAGTGTTGGTTTGAGTGGAGAAAAATTAGGCTTGCCCCTGTAGTGCAAAGCCGCCAAAAACACTATTAAAATAATACAAAACCTCACATAAAAACTTTCTTTTGATAGTATATAGGTGCAGTATGTTACAGCAAGAATCTAAGACATTCTGAGTTTTTGTTCATAGTAGGCTAGGCTTGGTGAAGCTTGCTCTTGAGCGTAATATTGTTAAGTGATACTATTATTTTTGGGAAGTGTTGTGAAGATTTTTTTTTATATAATGAAGTGTTTTTACGTTTGTGATTGTGCCTTGATTTTCACAACTTGGGGAGTAGCTGGGTGATGCGGGGTTTGTGAACATTCTGTCTGGTCAGATGTGGCATTTACCTGAGGTTAAAACGTCCCACATCTTGGGTGGGGTTTTACGCTGGCCAGCTTGCCAGAATGTACTCGTGACTCGCTAGCACTCGCCACGGCAGTGAAATGGGCTATAATAATCGTAGAACGATGTTCTTTCTTTCTTAGTATTCATGTTGTCACAGACAGATCAGTGTTTGCCTTTATTCTTGTCTGTGACACTTAGAAGTATTTTATATCCATAGTAGTGATTATAACATGCAGCGAGTGAGAGAGAGAGAAAGAGAGTCGGAGGGGAGAGCGAAGAGGCAGTGTGTGTGCGTCTGTACGTGTGCATTCCTCGCTCGGTGGGCCCGCTCGCTCGCTATTGGACGGCGGGCCTGGCGTGGTATATGACATCTGCTTTTCATGTGACGTAGTGGCCTGTGGTTGGTCGCCGCCCTCCAAGCCTAGTGGTCGGGCTCCCACCCTCCTGACTCCCGCAGAGCATGGCATTGCGCGCTCGGTCCTACATGTCCCTCACATCCTGTCTCACATCTAACCCCCTTTACTACTGTTTCTCTCTCTGAACTTCTTCTTTTCCATACTTCTTATCTTTATTCAATTACCCATCCCTTCTGGTTCTCGCATACGACTTCCATAGTCGGCCAGTCATATTACCAGCGCCTGTTCTTACATATATGTTTTGCACTAGCTTTAGAGGTTATTAGAATCATAGTCACAGGGATTCATATTGTTGGGTGCTTCTAATTATTTGGTTGTTCTTTATTACTATTTAATGCTAGACAGTGGAGGGTATCTTTGGTCGTTGTCTGAGTTATGTATATGGCAAGTCAGAGCCTGTACGACTTTGACGGAGCTAGGTAGCATGTAGTACACCCTTGTGCATATTTTCCTTTGCGAGCTTAGCAGTATACAAGCGAAGGGCTTTTGCCTACTCTTGCTTGTATGCTTGCTAACTCATTTTGTTGACCTTTGAGGAGCGCCAGGGTAAGACCAGATACTTGAGATCCGGACTTAATAAGAGAGCCTCCTAGTCACTTAACGTAAGATACGGGAAATCTGTTCAGGGGAGACAGTAGGCTGCGAGCATGCTTGAGCTCTGCCTAGGCTCCCTGTACCTTTATGCCACTGCTAAACTTTATTAGTAAGAAAGACAGCATTTTGTTTATTAACTTTAACTGCGTATGCTTTAGGAATTATTCACGTATTGTTTTAGCCTAGGTTGATGCATAGTGCACAACCCAGTATGGCTGTTACTTTGGCTAAGGAAATACTGTTTTTGAGTTGCTGTTGTTAGTGCTGTCACAGAGTTGTTGCACTCTCTTGTTTACATATATATGTATCCTACTTGTTGGTGTATTTAAGATACACGCCTTGGTGTCCTGCCCCTGCATTATTCCTGTTCTATATTCGACGAGCATCTTAGAGCATCAGACGTTTTTCAGAAGATTCCATATCTGTTTGCTGTAGGACTAGACTTCAAGTGTTTTCATAGAGCATTGAAGAGTTTAGTGTTGAGTTCAGACTCACACTAAAGATAACGTAAGCATATAACCTTTTATTAAATCTTGTCATAGTTTATTTAAGCATTGTTATTACTTGAGAGCTTTTTATTAACGTAATTACTCTTGTTGTGAGTAGGCTTTTCCGTCACCGGAAAGCCTTTGTAGAAGTACACTTAACCCAGTTAATTGATACCCCGTTATCCAGTAGATTAACTCTGGAGGGTTTAAGTGTTTTGTTCACCGGCTTAATAGTTTGAGGGTTTGGAATTAGCGTACCGTTGTTGCAGATCTAGCCTATCTTATAGTCCAATATTAAGTGCCCTTGTTTATTTTGTTGTGCCGGTTGTAACATGTTCATAACTCCCTCACACATGCTCTTCACAGCTTTCTGCAACATATCATATACTAAGTCCTTCAATATATATATATATATATATATATACTCTGTATAGGCTTTTTCCAAATCCACGAAGGCAGCATAACACTGCCTTCCGTTCTCCACAACACATCTTAACCCTCCCATTCCTAATTCCACCCTCCTCCTCACCTACCAATTTGTACTCACTTTCACACTGTCGTTCACTGTCCTACAGTACATGTTTCCCACGATACTTAGGAGAAGCATCCCTCTATGATTGCTACACACTCCTTTCTGCCATTCCCCCTTATACAAAGGAGTTATTATAGTTGAGTATACCACTTTTCCCTTCTTCCTTGGTCTTGTACATATTAGAAACTTTAGTACAAACTATAATTGACAAATGTGAACACTGTAACGGCTAACTGATTATGACAATTAGAGGGTGATAATGGCAGCAGTTGTAGTTACAAGTTTCCCATCCCTCATCCTGATACGTTAACCTAAGAAGTGCGCATGGGGGTAATTAGAAACGTCTGCCTGTGCTGACGTATTTGAGCTGTTTCCATCACTAAAATATTCATTTTACCATATATAGCATTAATACTTATCCATACGCGCCTATTAAGGGTTGATTATAAAGGTATTAACCTGAAACAACAATAAAACGAGTGAAAACAGCGTTTGGATGGTCAAAATCGGAGATACAGGCCGCGAGTTATATAATGTATGGGTGAGGCAACCTGCTTTCCCGCCAATTTCCCCCAAGGCCACTGAGACACAGTCGATCGATACTCTCTCTCTCTCTCTTGCACTCGCTTGCTAACAGAAATGATGACAAGGCCCTGCTTGCAACTCGGTAATGTTAGCACGAAAATATACCTCAGAATAAGGGAATAACAGGGAAAATAGGTGATAACTGAAGGAGGGGAGGAAAGTGGGGAAGGAGGGGAGGTAGAGGAGTGATATTTTGCATGGCCCAGGGGCAAAAAAAACATTTTTTTTTTTTGTTTTTTTTTTTTTTTCGATGTTTAAAGTTGATTTTTTTTTCTTTCTGACTCTTAAGAGTCTTCCCGCAGTCCGCCGGGGGAAATCTTAAGAGTCTTCCCGCAGTTCCCGGGTTAAGGGTAGATAGATGCTTTTCGGGACCCCCTTCTCCCTCTTGCTTAGCCCCATTAGTTATGAAATTTTAAGACGTTTGTCCCATTAGTTTGGCGATATTAAGATCTTTTGCCTCATTATTTTGCCAATAATTAGACATTTCATGCAAATTAGGTATGATTTTTTCTTAGCGACCGAAAACGAGCCTTGATAAGAGGAACCGGCCTTCGGCCAGGACATTTTTCTATCGTCAAATTTATAAATTTATCTTGAAGGGGGGTCTTGGGGGTATTTTTTAAAGCTTGATGAAGGTCTAGGAAGGAAAATAAAAACATAATATACAGACAAATATGTAAGCAACTAAATAATGTCCATAAGGAAGGTTAGTATTGGAAGTATAAGTATATTTACATACTTCTACATCTCAAGAAAAGTACTTTCAAATTCTGATTTGCTAGAGGTTAATGAATATTCAACAAAGTAACCTCGTATTGCTATGTTCGATAGTGCCGTAACTATTTGCAGCAAAGGCAGGCTTAATTATGATTATATTACTTCTCACCATGAAAGAGTCGTGACCATAATGCTTAAGCCACTATGAAATGTACCTATTAATCTATTGCCAGGCGGACTAATCCTTGTCGGGTCGGCCGTGAAAGAGTCGCATCTATATTCCGAGGCAATTCCTTTGATTTTCTAGTTTGTTCCCGATAGGAGAATTGTTAGCCTAACTGCCCATTGTTATGTACTGTGAGGTGCATGTGGAATGTTGTGGTACTGTTGGAAAGGCTGTGGATGTGAATGTAGTCAGTTGCCTGTGTAGTCAACTAGGCCATGCTGATCATGTGTAACCTGTGTGCTTTGGGTTATTTTATTTGTTATCTATATTTATTTAATTTAATTTTCTCTAAACTAAAGATGAGTGAGATTTGTGTTTTGTTGTGAACTGAAACAGATCACTTTATAATAGTGGATGCTCTCTCTCTCCCTCTCTCGGCCAGTTAGTTGTTCGAGCCTCTTACATTACAATTAACCTCCGTTATCACTTTGTCTCCGGTCTTTTGTTCTCCACCCTCCTCTTACAGAGCAGCATTATTTAATATTAATCCTCTCGGTAATTGCCGGAAGAGGCGGTGGGTGGGAAGGCATCCTTCTAGCTGACATAGCTATTTTGTATTTTGGCTATGTTTGAGCTTATATAACTTTGATTTGTTTCATCATACACTACTTAGGGTTTGTCCTAGTGCTATCTCTATAATGTATAATAAATTAAAGTTAACGAAAATTCAATATGCTCCCTGTAACTCCAAGTCATTTTACATAATTCTTCGTTTAACACATCTTGTACTGTGTACTGGAGTGATAAAGAAATCTAATTAGTGTGTCATGACGCATGGTAACATACTCCTCTACGGCTGTTTATGTTCTTCCATGGGGATTATTTGAACAAGAGGTTTTATGTTGTTTTTGTAACATTTAACTCATCGGCACGGATAGATGAATGAAACTACAGAAGACTTTAACTCATCGGCACGGATAGATGAATGAAACTACAGAAGACTTTAACTCATCGGTACGGGTAGATGAATGAAACTACAGAAGACTTTTTAAAATCTGATCTTATTTATAAAATGTTCCATTATGCGCAAATTAGTGTATTCCTTATCCATTTATGTTAGAGGAAAAGCTGGGTAAATAATTAAATTTGCGGTAGAAAAAATGCAATTATTTACCCAGTTGGGTGAGGGCTGGTCCTGTCCAGAGTGAGGTTTTGTTTCTTCCACCCAACCTTAGCCGTTTCTGTCTGTCTCTTGTCCTGTACTACTTTTCCTACCTCGGGGACAGGAGGCTAGGAATCCACCTCCCCTGGTAAAGTTCAACTACTAGACGAGACAGAGAAAGAGACGAGGGAACGTGAAAGTGGTCCCGAACCCTAAGAATTGGAAATTAAATGTTGTTTCTGTTCAGGTTATTTTTAGAGTCGTCCACCCCCAGTTATGGGGTATGTGCCTCAGTATATACATACATACATACATATACTCAGTATTTCTACTCAAAATATTAAAATATTTCCTTTTATATATATATATATATATATATATATATATACAGTATATGCTGTACATATATATATATATGCAGTATATATGTTTTGTCGGGCTATATTAGTTAAAGCTCGTGATATAGTCTTTACTAAAATCCAGATCTGGATTTATAGACCGTATATAATCCCAACAGGGACTTCCCGAACACGTTCTAAATATCACAAATAAGTATTCAACTAGGTACTACAGAACTCAGTAACAACACACACATAAGTATTCAACTAGGTACTACAGAACTCAGTAACAACACGCATGTGAATTATATACACAAGTTTATTCAAAGGCATAGGAATGGTATCTTTACTTATTGGCTTTGGTTTTAGGATATCGTAGCATAATCATGTCAATATTCAATTCTCGAACATATGTCTGTAATTCAGGGCGTAGCATTACCTTAATAATTATTAGAATTATAAGGCAACGAAGCGAATAATACATATAAGTAGAATAAATCAACGTAAGATCAATTATACTTCAGTGGTGGTGGTAAACAAAGCAGGAAATATGCAATTAAATAAACACGTGACCTATAGCATCAACCCTTATTAATAATAATGATGAGGGTTGAGTGTGTTTCATGAATGAAACAACAATAAAGATAATCGTACAATCTCGATACAAGAGAAGATGAATGAATTGAGAAGTAAAATAACTACACAGGCAGTGGGAGCGAGATGTACTGATGGGGTGCGCGCGCTTGAGCTAGGTAAACGATCTCAAGTTAATGCGACCTTTAATCAGATAGCATGTCAGGTCATAATATAAATAATAATATTACGTTATACTGCGGGGTTGGATTATACAAATCTAGTTTGTGTAAATATGAACTTAATCTCAGAGATATTATGATGAAACAGGGGGCAATGTATTGTTTAATTTATTTCACAATTTACTATGTACGTAGCTCAAATTATGTAATTTATGATTTGAACTTTATATGCACTTCAATCGAACGTATGTAATAATTACGAACTCGGTCGAGGAATTCAGATGTAATATTAGTAATACAATTATGAATCAACTATAGAGAAATATCTATTAATTGTATATAAAGACAAAGTCTAATTAACCAAAATGAGATTAGTTAACAGATGTCCTAGAAGCGCTTATCATGGTAATAGCATAAATAATAATTAACACAATATTAATTATGATGAAAGTGACGCACAAGACGAAGTTGTACTGCGAAAATACTCAAAAGGCTATTAACAAGATATCTGAAGGAGTTAACAGAGTCTTCACCTTAATACTCAAAAGGGTATTAACAAGATATCTGAAGGAGTTAACAGAGTCTTCACCTTAATACTCAAAAGGCTATTAACAAGATATCTGAAGGAGTTAACAGAGTCTTCACCTTAATACTCAAGAGGCTATTAACAAGATATCTGAAGGAGTTAACAGAGTCTTCACCTTAATACTCAAAAGGCTATTAACAAGATATCTGAAGGAGTTAACAGAGTCTTCACCTTAATACTCAAAAGGCTATTAACAAGATATCTGAAGGAGTTAACAGAGTCTTCACCTTAATAAGCGGTGTATTCGAGATGATGGAAACATTAGATAATAGACTCTATGCAATGCTAGAATTCCTAGACAGTAAGAATCAGAATTATCTACATCAATAATCAAATGAACAGTAATACTAGTTCATACAAAAATTACAAAAACGATTAAGTAATCGAACGTAAAAATGGGGGCTTGGAAAGTATATATATATACTTAGTGAATGATAACACTTCACAACGAGGATACTGAGATAAATTAATGATGAAAATGAGTGTAGGTTTTAGGTAATAAGTTATGAGTTAAGAAGGGGAATCAAAACACCAAATACACTTCAACCTCAACTTGTAACATACATAACAGAATACATACAGTATACTAGGAAAATCTGTGAGTGCGTGGTGAGATGAATTAATTAACACGAGTATAAAACGTATGCGTAAGACGTTCTAGAGGATATTTAAACAAGATGAATATAGGATCTTGAACACAGATCTAGATAAGAGTTAATATCAGTTTCAGAAGGATTAACACATACACAAAATAAGGATCTTGGGCACAGATCTAAATATAATCACACGCTTACACAATTCACATATTTTAACCTATACCTCGACAACAATAAGCACAACGTAAGATATACAGAGACACTTAGGGTAGTGTTGGAGGGTAGAGAGATAGCAAGGCTGGCCGACGTAGATCGTAGGTTCGTGGAGCAGCACTTCAGGGGGGTAGGGCGTCACTCGAGCAGGACTTCAGGTTCCAGACGTCAGAGGGCACCACAGGTCTAACACTCTCTCCGGCAGGTGGCAGGTTTGGGGCAAGCTCTTGCTGTGGTTAGCTGTCCTGTCCCTTTTCAAGGCTGAGTACAGTACCGCAGTGGATGTTTGCATACATTTCCACTAAATCTTTGAGGTAATATCTGACTTAATTCTTGACTCTCTTTTATACAGTCTCGCGGCAATAGGGGTATTGTGAATTCGTTGTGATTGAGTTGTGAGGTTTAATAATTATCGTAGACATAGCTGGTTAATATTTATAGGTTTACTTATATATTAGGTAACACATTTACATCATACATGGCAATTATTTAACCTGTTCTTGGAGAAATCTTACTTATAAGGATTACATCATTCTCCAGACTCTTAGACAGACTTGGGTATTGCTTGCGTATTTGTGCTTCCTTCCTTGAGGTTATTACATCTACAAGGCCGTCATAACTGGTACTCTTGCTCAGGCCCATTTGTACCTGTAAGCTTCCAGTCGCTGGTGTTTAACTTGCATAAACATGCCTTCATCATATTGCAGATCCGGGAATGGAGGGGATGCTGTCTTGTGATTGGCTGGTGTGGATTGAAACCAGGGCTGTGGTTGGCTGTGACAATTTCCCATGCTCATAACTGCTACTTGGTCCCATAGAACATGAGAAGCTCTGGGCGGCATGGGTGGCTCCTGTATTTTCTTGTCCTTTCTCTGCTTCCGTGTTGTTGGTTTATCTTGTGGATCCAGTTGCAGTCTGGCAATTCTGCAACTGGCTTTTGCATTTGGCTGTAGCAACCCCGTCATTTCAATATATATATATATATATATATATATATATATATATATGCTGTACATATATATATATATATATATATATATAAATATATATATATATATACATATATATATATAATTATAAATTATTATAATATACAGTATATATACCTGTATATATATTTATATGTTTTGTACTCTCAGCCAGGACTCGAATCATGGAAAGCCAGGACGAGAATCCATGCTTTAATGAAGTACACCACAGCGTGATTAAGAATAACTAGCCTTTTCCTATTTATATCAACCCCTACTGTACCATGCCATATTTGATTTAATGTAACCTCCAGTACCGGCCCTGTGTTCATAAGTGACGACCCAGCACCCTCTCAGCACAGAGTAATGGGTGACTGACTCAGATCGCCAGGAGCAGCTGAGAGGGTTCATGAGAAGTGTTGCCAACTCCTCACAGCAGTACATCCAAGTCATGTTACCAGCTCCTGCTAGATATTAGAAGAAACAAGGATCATATATTACTAACGGACGAGAACCTTTGCTGGTACTGGCGCGTCACTTTTTACGCGCTTTTTACTGACGGAAGTCAGCCGTCGCTTGGTACTGGATAGGTTAAGGAGGATAAAAATTCCTACTTGGAGAAAGTATTCCATATTTTCATACACATGTCGTATGATACATGTTTCAGAATACCATACTGGGATGATTACAACTATTCCAACGCAACTCGGGTTAAAGTGATTTCTATTCATTCTTGCCCAACCAAGCACTAGAGTCGGTAATATTTAGTATATCTCACAAATACACATGAGCTACTTAAGTGCGTTTACTCTCGGACGGGGCTTGAGTCCTGGCTAAGAGTACAAAGTGGCACAACAGACAATGTGTGATTTTAGTCAGATGCCTTGTCTGATGTAGTGTGACGTAACATGTGTCTTAAATCATTATATCTTAAATCTGTTTATGTCTCACTTAATTTTGTCCATAACTTAAATCTAGCGAGAGACACTTCAATGATTCAATGATCATTCCATCTACATTTCAAATCGTGAGATTATCAAACCATTTCCCTTCCAAGTTTTTTCTGTTGAAAGTGTTTTTGTTCACATAAGCAAATTCAACAATGCATTATTTTCTTACCAATAATTCATTGACATCTCAATTTGTCCAGCAATCACATCACCTACAAGCCACGTTGTCAACAAGTTATTTCACCCTTAATATTTTAGCCTACATCATGATCGTCAACAATAGGGGAGGTGTGGCGGAGTGGTCTTGCCACTGGACTGGTAATCCAATGGACCCGGGTTCGAATCCCAGTAAGTCAATGGGAAGATATTATTGGGATGGAATCTGTGCTGTACCTAGTATCAGTGCATTACCACAGCACACCGAAGTGCCAACAAAAATACCCTCATTGTTCTCTGATCAAATAGCATTGTATGAATATTCACATATTCAAAAATATGCTACAGGGGGGCAATGCCTAGTGAGTTAATTACTCAATAGGTGGCGTTCTGGAAGTTAGGGTCTGAGTGTGGGGAGTGAGACTGTGAAGCGCAGAGGCGAGGCGGCTTCAGAGATGGGATTGCTTCGAGCCGTGAAGCTTCGCATGTCTCACTCCCTAGACTGGAGAAAGACCTCACATGTAAAGGCTATCAGCCTATGGTGCCCTATGCCCGAGAGGGAGTAGTTGGAATATAGAAGAAAAATAATATATATATAATTTAGCCAACAAATCTTTTACCTAAAGCTTGTAAAATGTAATACGCATATTGATATATTCTTTAGAAGGTCATGTCACCAAAACATATGGCAAAGCACTGTATATATATATATATACAGTGAATATAATATATATAATCATAGACTACAGTAGATCTGGACTGGACACGAAAATGGAACTTTGCAGTAAGGGACCCAAAATTGGAAAACGAACCGCCAAGTTCAAACCACGAAACAGCGAAAATGTGATATTTTCGCGGTTTTGAGGTTCGAACTTGGGGGTTCGTTCTCCGATTTCGGGTCCCTTACTGCAAAGTTCCATTTTCGTGTCCAGTCCAGATCTACTGTAGTCTATGATATAATATATATATATATATATATATATATATATATATATATATATATATATATATATATATTATAAACTGAATAATATTAAGGGTATGATCAGCATATATAACTGCACCACCTGTTCATGGAACTATATGAACTACGTTTTCCTTTCTCTTATCCTTTCCACTTCTCCTTACCGTTTCCCAATTGTGTATATCTCTGTTTAAATAACGACTTCACCTTCCCTTTCCCCACACTACATCACCCCTACTAGAAGTATAGCACAATGTTTGAAATTATAGGTGTGATTGTAGATACTCCACAGTTACTACAGTGGCTGGGCCAGAAGACATGCAGCTTACAGTAACTATAAACACCGCTAGGTTACTACGCACGGGACCTGAGCTGATAGGTGTCCGTTTGTAATTTTATACGTTACTATTATCACTGTGTTTACATGTAAAATATCTATGTGTATTGCTCTAGGAATCAAAACTAAATGTAAAGATAAAGTGATTATTAACCTTAATGCAACCAGTACTATGACACCATTACTATTTATATATGAATACTCCATGATGGTGCTTGGTGTAGATAAACACTGAATAATATTTACATATTATTTACATTATTGTATAACATTTTACTATGTGTGTATATTGATACGACCGGGGCTACGAATAAAACAAGGGCACTTAATGGTTGGACTAGTAGTAGGGCACTATGCAACAACGGTACGCTAGATCCAAACCCTTGAACTTATATGCCGGCTAACAAAAAACACCTATACCCTCCAGAGTTAATCTGCGATAACGGGGTATGCTTAACTGGGCATAAATGTACTCTACTCCAGGCTAACCCACACTGGTATAACCTGATAACAAACAAGATGCAAGTTACGTTAAAATGCACAAAAGGGAAGCTATGGAAAGATCAATTAAATCAATGCAAGATTTAATACAATGAAAAGATGCTTCAATATAGTTACTCTAAACAACAATAAACTCTTCACTGCTATCTGAAAGAAAGTGAAGTATAGTCCTACAGCATAGACCTGGAAACTTCTGAAGAAAGTCTGATGCTCATAAGCTGCTCATATCTTAAATAATAGAAAAGCAGGAGGCAGGACACCCAACGTGTATACAGAGTACACAAAAAGATAGGACATATAATGTTAACTGACACGAGAATATTATAAATGCGCAACAGCAGTAATGCTCGACACTAAAAGAAATGCTTCCTCATCAACGAAACAGTCTACTATGGTTGTGCAACTCAACAACAACCTAGACTCATAAATGCCGTGAATAATAATGCATACATATCATAAAGAGCTCATATCCTAACTAGTGTCTGCTAGGTGAATAAAGTCTAGCTGGGATATCAAGGTTAGGAAACTGTGGCTGAGCAAGACTGGCTCATAGCCTAGCGTTGTCCTTGAGGCGGTATGGTTAAAGTTACGTTAATGACGGGAATGCTCTCTTGGTAGATCCAGATCTCAAGTATCTGGTTCTACCCTGGCAATCCTTCAAAAGTCAAGCAAAGAGGCAGCACTGTGTGACAAGGTAGTAGGCTAATGCCCTCTCACCACACGATGCTGCACTCGCAAAAGGCACAGCCAAAAAGACAACCTAGGCTACCACAGAAACCGTCGAAGTCGTGTAGGTATAAGCGAACCGTACACACATCGCTGACAACGACAACAGAAGCCTTATCCCAGTCTAGCATTAAAGAACCCAGCAGAGCACTAAATCAATAATGGAGACACACACCGAGTTCTTAACCTCTACTAACTAAGAACCCTCAAAACCTATTCTAAGTACATGTAAATATCTCGGAGAGCGACGCACATAATACGATGGGCCGATATGAAATCGTGTGCAGAACCCAAATGGAGTGTTGTGACGTTAAAAGATAAGAGGAATGAAAGAGAAGAAGTTGAGAAAGAGAGACAGTATCAGAATGGTGGAGAAATGGGAGACAGTGGTAAAAAGGATGCTAGTCATGTGCGCCCCTAGCCTGCTCTAAAGAGAGTAGCTCCTCGGGACCCCCAGGATCACACAAAGGCATGGTGGTCAGCCAATCACAGGCCGCTACATCACCAGGCAGCAGGCCTCCAGAAGGCGCCAGGAGCCACCAGCCAATCAAAACCGAGAGAAAGACCGCGCGGGCGGGAAAGTCCTCCGGGAGGGAGGAGGGTTGAGGGAAGCAACACTCACTACCCCCTCGCTGCCCGCTCGCTCTCTCTCTCTCAACTACACTACAATGCATCTTATGTTCTACTCATGATATAAAATGCTTCCCACTGTCACAAACGAAAACAAAGACCACCACAGGACTGTCTGTAACAATGCAAGTACTATGAAAGAAAGAACAACATTCTCTGATAACTGTAGCCCCTTTCACTGCCCTGGCGAGCGCTAGTGGCTAACGGGAGGCGATTCTGCCAACGCTGGTAGGCGTCACACCCTGCCCAAGATATGGGACGCTCAACATTAGGCAAGCATTATATCTGACAAGGCAGAATGCCGACAAGACCCACCACAACCAGCCACTCCGCCAGAAATGAAATGCAAAGCTCAATCATAAATAAAAACAACATTTTAGCATAAATCAAATCTTATAACCCCTCCCAAACATAATAGTATAATTTTAGCCTGCTATGCTCCCAGAGCGAGCTTCACAGAGCCCAGCCTACCAAGTGAAAGACAGGTTCAACTTAGGACTTTACCTATAACATTGGCAACTTACAATTAACTATCAAAAAGAAAGAGTTTTTATGTGATTTTGTTATTTAATTTTAATGTTGTTTTTGACGGCTGCTCTACAGGGGCAAGCATAATTTTTCTCCACTCTCAACACACACTGACTGAACGGCGAGGGTTCTCCTGCAAACAAACCCTCCTGTGACAAACAATCAGCCAAAACATTATCAGTGCCCTTAGCATTCCACACATCCAACTTGTGTTCCGGCAGCACAACAACACCTGACACTGATAAACTGCCCAGTTCATCACAAGACTGGCACTTCTCTTCGCTCTTTCTGCCAACGGGACCTGCCAATATCCTTTCACTAGTTCTACCTTCGTGATAAATGAGGCAGCCCCGATGCGGTCTATGGTGTCGTCAACTCTAGGTAATGGATAGGCGTCTGTCAGGGATAATGCTTCCACACTCTTGCAATCACCATACACACGGATCTTGCCACTCAACTCCGGTTGCAAACTCACTGGCAACGACCACTCACGATATCCCTTATCCCTCAGACCCTTTTTCCACATGTCGTCTAGCTCTGTTTTCACGACAGGCTGCTGAGCAGGACTTATACGGTAGGGAATTAAACTGAGCCTTGCACTGTCACCAGCCTCCATGTCGGATTCTACCCCGTACATCAGGCCTGAAGAAGCAACAAACATGCGGATGCACTGCCACAGCCTAGTAAACAACTTATCTTGCAGAACAACATGCCTAGTGCCCTCCCACAACCCAGCCGAGACCGCTGCTTCTAACCTGTAGTCTCCCTCCTTCTCCACCTTCGTCCCTAGAACAGCCAGGTCATGAGAGGGACAATCAGTACCACCTGTGCAGTCACTCCCATATTTCATTATTGCTAAGGCTTCCCCACCAATACCGTACATGTGCGCCCCCGCATTCCTTACGACTACATCTGCCTGCGCAGCATCACCGCTTTTAGCGACATGGCCAGATATAGTCGGTCTATGGTAGGGCTGTTGCATTCGACTAGAGCAGCATTGGGAGGTTATGTGACGACCGGGCACATCCACTCCACAGCCAACCTCACCAATCTGCTCAATGTCCTCCTTCTGACCACCACCCTTGTCAGCCATGGGTCGACCTTGACCTGACAACCATGTCCAAGCCTCGTCGCCCACCTTGAACCACCGAAACAACGAGGCTAACGGTCTCCCAACATTCACGTGACCTGCCCGCGGAACATCTTGCACCGCCTGAGTTGTGAGGCTCGGGTGCTCGGCACGACCAGTGGGGTATGAACCGAGCTGCTGCTGGAGCGCTGCACACTGCTGCTCAGGCAGGTGCTCTAGCGCTTCCACAGCCACCAGACTCGTGTCCCCCGCCCACTGCTCCGCCGAGACATGACAATCCCAACTCTCCTCCACCTGTGCCCTACTGCCCCCCTCTCCTTCTCCTCCTTGGCCGCTGCAGACCAACGCAGGGACAGTAGGCTGCTCAGGTGGTTGCCTCACAAACTCCTCCAACAGGTTCACATGACATGTTTCCCCGTCCTCGTGTTCGATAGCCCCGTTCCCACAACTCTCCTCCAACGGGGAACTACTAAGTCGCGGAGTGCCATCACGCCCAACCATGTCACTAGGGGTGACAGGTTCTGGGGCCACTCCGGAGCTCACCTCTGGGTCAAGTACTAAGTCACTAAGGAGAGCCGCTGGAGCAAAACTCGCAAAACTCCCAACTTTAGCTTGCTCCTTCCGACCATTCCTCCGCTGGTCTAGAGACTGAGGAATAGGCTGTGACACTTTGGATGCACGAGATCGGGTGACAACACACGCCCTCTGCTGTCGTTGACACCTCTCGACCAACTCCTGCCCCTCACTACTCACATCGGCCGCCCTCTCGGCACCGACTAAGGGTGGAACCTCAGAAGCAGGTACCGCAAAGTCGTTGCCGAGAAGAAGGTCGACGCCCTCTACTGGCAGTTTCTCCACGATTCCGACATCCAACTCTCGTGTCACACCTTCTACCTCCAGCTCCACTCGGACCAACGGGTATGACTTTGTAGCATTGATACCCTGCACCACAACTACCCGTGCCGCGTTTATAGGTTTGTCTGTAAAGTTTTTCATCAATGTCAAGGAAGCACCGGTATCATGAAAAAATTCTACTCCATGCTTGCAACCAGCCCAACTCACGCAGCCGTGCCCTCTATGGTCACAAAAAGTATCCCGAACAGGTGTCAAGCCTTCCGGATACTTCTTCACTGGCAGTGCTCCAGCCTCTGAACATTTACCCCGGGCAAACGCAGACGACTTCAAAGACACTCCAATGTTGCGAGCCAAAGACACGATTACTGTAGGTAGCTTGCTAGGACAGGATCGTGCAAAATGCCCCTTCTCGTGACAATGAAAACACTCTAACTCCCCCTTGGGCTTCCCTTGAGGTGGGGAAGGGCCCGGACCCTTCTTAAACGGGACGGTATTAGGTTTATGGTCAGACTTTATATCATTGCTCTTGTTGTTATTGTTATATGGTGTATCACTGACTCGGGGGGGTGGAGTGTTGCGCCCCTTGTTACCTGCATCGTTCCGTTGTGCAGACCCGCACCCACGAATCAGCGATAGCCTACGGTCAGCCATCTCAGCTGCCTCCTGTAGAGTTTTAGGATTTTTCTCTTTGAGGTTCAACAGGTCGCTGCCCGTACACTTAAAGAACTGCTCGAGAAGCATCAACTGTTTTATCTCATCAAACGTCGTTGCCTTCTCCGATCACAGCCAATTCCCAAAAGCGTCAGACAGTTCCCGGGCATGTTCAAGAAAGGTGCACTCACGACCCTTCATAACACCCCGGAACTTCAACCTATAAGTCTCTGGTTGTAACTCATATGCCCGCAGGACAGCCTCCTTCAATACCTCATAATCGATGCAAGACTCCAAGGGCAACGCATCATATGCCTTGAGTCCTTTGCCAACCAACCTAGAGGAAACAAGGGCTGCCCACTTAACCTCGGGCCATTGGTGCTCCCGGCACTTCTTCTCAAAACGCATAAAAAATCCGGTGACACCGGACTCGTCAAATACAGGGACTAACTTAAGAAGGTGCGATAAAGACTGATCAAGACCTCGATTCCCAGAACCGAGACGCTGCCCTGTCGACTCCACCCTAGACTTCTCAAGATCTATGTTTGAACAGTACATGGTCTTTCTCTCCTCAGCCTGAATCCTAAGCTCAGCCTCCCGCTGCTGCTGCTGAGTCCTGAGCTCAGCCTCCTGCTGCCGTTGCTCGAGCTCAGCTTAATGCCTTCGTTGCTCAAGCTCAGCCTCATGCCTTCGTTGCTCAGCCTGCTGGTTAAGTTTAGCCATCTCAAGCTGGAAGATCATATCTGCAGTTAAACCTTGAGGAGGAGGAGATGCAACAATTGGAAACCCACTTAGTGACAAACCACGCTGCCAGTGACTATCGGCCTGCGGGAACGTACCCGGCTCCGGAGCCCGAGGGGGCGTCATGGTAGGAGTCGAGTGGAATGGGGGCTGGGCCGAAGGTGCCCCAGCTCCCGCTCCACCCGAAGCCCCACGCACCCCGCCGAGCACCCAGGCCACCAGATCACCTCTCGACATGCTGCTAGTGCCCACATGCCCCATGACCGTGGCCAAACACTGGAGACCATACCGATCAATCCCCGACACCCGGAGAGCAGTAATAGGCATTACCAGAAACTTCCTTGCATCCTCCTCACTAGTTATAACTCTAATGCCTTCTAACAACCCCAGCTGCTGCACCTCAGAGTCTGCTTCCCGTACTGTGTCCTCACTGTACATTGATCCGTCGTTCGACATAGTGTCCACCGAAAATTCTCAACGTTTATAAAAAAGAAAAAGTACCTAACTCTCATGTACCACTATTCACTCAAAAATATAAAATGCTCGAAGACAACTCAAGTGCTATACTACGTTGCCAAAAAAAAATCCACGTGTCCAAAATATTCCTCAAAAAACAAATCTCCAACAATTCTGCAATTCTTCCTTAGATACCAGGCAAGGTCACTATTTGTTATTACTGCAATAATCAACAAATGGATCCTGGTTTCTACTAAAATAAGATACTGGACAAGGTCGCCATTTGTTACGACCGGGGCTACGAATAAAACAAGGGCACTTAATGGTTGGACTAGTAGTAGGGCACTATGCAACAACGGTACGGTACGCTAGATCCAAACCCTTGAACTTATATGCCGGCTAACAAAAAACACCTATACCCTCCAGAGTTAATCTGCGATAATGGGGTATGCTTAACTGGGCATAAATGTACTCTACTCCAGGCTAACCCACACTGGTATAGCCTGTTAACAAACAAGATGCAAGTTACGTTAAAATGCACAAAAGGCAAGCTATGGAAAGATCAATTAAATCAATGCAAGATTTAATACAATGAAAAGATGCTTCAATATAGTTACTCTAAACAACAATAAACTCTTCACTGCTATCTGAAAGAAAGTGAAGTATAGTCCTACAGCATAGACCTGGAAACTTCTGAAGAAAGTCTGATGCTCATAAGATGCTCATATCTTAAATTATAGAAAGGCAGGAGGCAGGACACCCAACGTGTATACAGAGTACACAAAAAGATAGGACATATAATGTTAACTGACACGAGAATATTATAAATGGCAACAACAGTAATGCTCGACACTAAAAGAAATGCTTCCTCATCAACGAAACAGTCTACTATGGTTGTGCAACTCAACAACAACCTAGACTCATAAATGCCGTGAATAATAATGCATACATATCATAAAGAGCTCATATCCTAACTAGTGTCTGCTAGGTGAATATAGTCTAGCTGGGATATCAAGGTTAGGAAACTGTGGCTGAGCAAGACTGGCTCGTAGCCTAGCGTTGTCCTTAAGGCGGTATGATTAAAGTTACGTTAATGACGGGGATGCTCTCTTGGTAGATCCAGATCTCAAGTATCTGGTTCTACCCTGGCGATCCCTCAAAAGTCAAGCAAAGAGGCAGGTCTGTGCGACAAGGTAGTAGGCTAATGCCCTCTCACCACACGATGCTGCACTCGCAAAAGGCACAGCCAAAAAGACAACCTAGGCTACCACAGAAACCGTCGAAGTCGTGTAGGTATAAGCGAACCGTACACACATCATTGACAACGACAACAGAAGCCTTATTCCAGTCTAGCATTAACCCTTAAAAAGCGGCTCACCACTTAAGTCGAGTTAAATAAAGCTGGACTATGTGGCGGCGCTCGACATAGGTCGAGTGGCAATTTCAGCACGTAATGTGGCTGAGAGAGAGAGACAAGTGGTGGCAGGAGACTAGCGAGCGTATGACTGCTCCAGACCACCGCGGCGAACCTACTGACACAAATCTCAGCTCCCTCCTCCCTCTCTCACTCGCTACATACTCAATTATGTACCGAAAGTACCGAATTACCTGCTTTTTGCACTCGCGTTGCACGGTTATTGCAAGAAAACTATCCATCATACAAGGATCGTTATGGTGTCATTCGAAAGCTCTGTTTATGCCCTTTCAGGGATAGATACTTGTTTTACGTTCTGGGTCTTATTTAGGCATGAAAATGATCACGTAAACAGCCCTATTTTGGCTAAAAACACCCCGCTGGGCGGTACACATAAATAAACCGCATAGGCCGCTCGTAAGGTGTTAAATAACCCAGCAGAGCACTAAATCAATAATGGAGACACACACCGAGTTCTTAACCTCTACTAACTAAGAACCCTCAAAACCTATTCAAAGTACATGTACATATCTCAGAGAGCGACGCACATAATACGATGGGCCGATATGAAATCGTGTGCAGAACCCAAAGGGAGTGTTGTGACGTTAAAAGATAAGAGGAATGAAAGAGAAGAAGTTGAGAAAGAGAGACGGTATCAGAATGGTGGAGAGATGGGAGACAGTGGTAAAAAGGATGTTAGTCTTGTGCGCCCCTAGCCTGCTCTAAAGAGAGTAGCTCCTCGGGACCCCCAGGATCACACAAAGGCATGGTGGTCAGCCAATCACAGGCCGCTACGTCACCAGGCAGCAGGCCTCCAGAAGGCGCCAGGAACCACCAGCCAATCAAAACCGAGAGAAAGGCCGCGCGGGCGGGAAAGTCCTCCGGGAGGGAGGAGGGAGGAGAGAAGCAACACTCACTACCCTCTCGCTGCCCGCTCGCTCTCTCTCTCTCAACTACACTACAATGCATATTATGTTCTACTCATGATATAAAATGCTTCCCGCTGTCACAGACGAAAACAAAGACCACCACAGGACTGTCTGTAACAATGCAAGTACTATGAAAGAAAGAACAACATTCTCTGATAACTGTAGCCCATTTCACTGCCCTGGCGAGCGCTAGTGGCTAACGGGAGGCGATTCTGCCAATGCTGGTTGGCGTCAGAATATCGTGTGGTGTGTTACGATAATGACAATTATACTATTGTATGCCCAAGTTATAATAATCTAAGGTTTGAATTATTGATTGAAGATAATGGCATAGTTGTACTATAATGTGTAAACCTCATCAATTCTACTGAACACCAACTGATGAGTAACCGTACTAATGTTGGCCTAAATATGCATGCAATATTTGTCTATCAACTTTTCTGTGTCCTCATACAAACCACCCGGGATTCGAACCTTGGACTTTGCGATTAAGAATCACTCGTGCTAACCACTACACCGCAATGGCCACAAAAGAGGTCTTGCAACCTGGCAACAACTGTCACCCAGGATCTGTCTAGGTGGACATCCGTCCACCCATAGACGATTTTACATTAGATACATCCTACCAGTGAAGTATAGAGGCAGCTCCCAGTCCGTGGGAAATCATATAACCTTTAAATCAAGTAATGCCACTTGAGAAAAACCTCATACAAACCACCCGGGATTCGAACCCTGGACTTTTTTTTTTTTTTTTTTTTTTTTTTTTTTTTTTTTAAGAGACAATGAACGGAGGAAGGAAAAACACAGATAAAACAAAAAGGTCCATGTGCCTAAAGGCATCCTCCATTCATAAAATGTTTGTAACAACTGGATTTAAACATTTGTAGATTGTAAGTTTGTGGAAAGCAATTCGAGGGAAGTGAATTCCAAAGAGTAGTAGCTCTGGGGATAAATTAATTCTGATAAGCAGAAGTTCTGCATTGTGGAGGAGAAAGTGTAAATTCATGGGCGCTCTCAGCTGCCCTAGTTTCTAACGGGGAAAGATGTGGAGAAGCGGCACAATTGAAGCAAGTTCCTCGGAACAATTGCTGTGAAAATATCTGTAGAATAATGCAAGGGATGCAACGTTTCTTCGTATGGATAATGTAGGAAGGTCCTGTGTGATTGCAGGGTTATTGATTAATCTAATAGCTTTATTTTGAATTTTGTCCAACTGCCTCAATGCAACCACTCCACTTCCACCCCACAGAGGTGAACAGTAATCCATCTGAGAACGCACATGACTTTTATATATCACGATCAACAGGCACTCCAGGGTGACAGTTGTTGCCAGGTTGCAAGACCTCTTTTGTGGGCAGTGTGGTATAGTGGTTAGCACGAATGCCTGTTGATCGCAAGGTCCAGGGTTCGAACCCCGGGTGGTTTGTATGAGGTTTTTCTCAAGTGCCATTACTTGATTTAAAAGGTTTTCTGTGTCTGTTTCTGTTTAAGTGCTCAACAGAGTTTAATGTAGGTTGTAATTGAAGGTTCTAATAGCACAGAACTTGAATAGATTTATTTGTATGAAAAAGCGTACGTTGACTAAGAACGATAATTAGGAAGTTAACCTGCTTAGTATAATAAAGATGAATGGAGATATAACACCAGGACTCTTCAATCCTTTATTGGCTAGGGTTGAGTACAGGAGCGCCGAGACGCTGGTTGGTTATGTGAGAGTCTGGTGTGAACTGAAGGACTTGCTGCCTCCACAGGCCTGGGTGCCAGAGGCGCCCGCAAGTCTAAAGTGTCTGTGGTGCCATATGGTGTTGGACAATAGTGGTGTATACATTATTATTATATCTCCCCACCCCTATTGGCGTCCGACGAGGCGATGGTGGAGTCGGGCGGTGTAGGTTGAGTGGAGGGCGGTAGACGAAGCTGTCGTAGGAAGCGGCGGTTGCGGAGCGTGGCTCGCCCCGACCCATCCACCCGGATGGTATACTGGCGGTGTGGATGCACCTCCACTACAGTGCCAGTCTTGTTCCACCGTGTCGGGTTGTTGCCCCCCTGGTTCTGGACGGAGACCCGGTCACCGACGTGGAGTGGTGATAAAGGCAGGGCTGAAGCATTATAGTATGTGGCTAGGGCAGCGTTACGGTGAAAAAGGGCTGCCTCACGAGCTTCGGCCGAGAGAAGCCAGTGGGGGTGGAGGTGGAGAAGTGCAGGATTGCAGGGGACGTGGTCCCGTAGGGTCCTGCCGAAGAGAAGTGAGCTGGTGACTTGTCAATGGTCGAGAGGGGTGTGTTCCTGTATTGGAGGAGGGCGCGGGCTGCGGCGTTGTTGTCTAGAGAGCCAGTGGGGGATGTACAGTCCGCGATGATGCGGCTGCTTTAACAGCCAGCTCGGCGCGGCCATTAGACTGAGGGTAGAACGCAGAGCTGACCCGCTGTGACACACACCAATGTGCCAGGAATTCTTGGAAGTCCCCGGCTGTAAACTGGGGCCCACCATCGCTCGCCAGTACCCGGGGTGCTCCGTAGTGGGTGAAGAGGGTACGGCACGCCGAGATGAGGTGGTGAGCATCACATTTACCTGGTGGCAGGTAGAAGATGTGGACATTGCTGGAGAAGCGATCGACGTAGACCAGGTAGTGTTTGCCCTGGTGCTGAAAAAAATCGGCGGCTACCTGGTCGTATGGCCATTGGGGTGGGTCAGATGACATGAGTGGCTCTTTCGGCTGGGACGGGGCGTGGGCGCGGCAGTAGTGGCAGGTATCCAGGCAGTTGCGTAGGGCCTTGTCAATACCTGGCCAGTAAACACTCGCACGTGCACGGGCCTTCATGCCAGTCATACCCTGATGAGCTGAGTGAAGGGCCTCGAGAACTCTGGACCGAAGATGATGGGGGATGACTGGTCGTTGATCCATGAGGGCTACCCCGTCGACGGAAGTGAGGCGGTCTCTAACACCCCAGAACTGTCGTAGTTGTGGGGCGGTCGCCTCTCTGGAGTCCGGGAAGCCCTCGGGGATGGTCTGAAGAAGGGAGGTATACTCGCTGTCTTGTTGGCCAGCAGATTTAAGGTCAGACCATGATACAACTGGGTCAGGTATGGCGGCGAGCATGGTGAGGGAGGCCAAGGCAACTGAGTGGATATCGAGCTCGCTGGCGGCCGCACTATGCACATCATGGGCATCCGCGGAGGGCCTGCTCGGGTAGCGGGAGACAGCGTCAGGGCCGCGGTGCCATTTGCCAGGCGTATGTTGAATGATGAACTGGTATCGTAGGGTACGTTCCTTAATCTTGAACAGGCGAGGGTTTGGTATGTTGTCAAGGGACCGGTCGTTAAGGATGTGCAGTAGAGGTCTGTGGTCCACGACGACGACGAGGTCAGGGCAGCCCAGGACAAACATTCTGCATCTGTCAAGGGCGTCAGCCACTGCTAAAGCCTCGCCTTCGACGGGTGCGTAGTGGGACTCCGCAGGTGTGGTAAAACGGGAGCCAGCGAAGACAAGTTTCCAAACGACCTTGCAACAGGTGGGGGCAGATGCGGTGGGGCAGGAACAATGTTGTTGGAGTAGGAGGAAGCCAAGGCCGGTTTTGCTCCAGTCTGTGGCGAGGCACGTGGGTCTGCCGATCTCGAAGGAGCAGACCCCTTCCTCAACCAGGTGTGTGATGTGGTCCTTAGATGTGGCAAAGGTACGGTCGAGTGCCTCATCCCAGTGGAAGGCGGTTTTGGACTGCACAAGTTCCCGGAAGGGCGCCATTTCCGGTTTGATGCTGAAGGCCCAGGCGACCTGTTCAACGAGACCAAACCACGACCGGGCTCCTGTGATGTCTGTGGGCATGGGAAAGTCACGGATGGCCTTAATCATGGACGTGCATGGCTTAATTCCAGTGTCTGTGATGGTGAGTCCGGCGAAGTCAACTGAAGGGGCGGCGAAGGTAAACTTGTCTGGGTTGAAAGTGACACCGTTGGTTGCACAGAGGGCCAGGTAATCAAAAGTGTGCCAAAATGCCTCCTTGACTGAAGAGTCCCACAAAAGGGAGTCGTCGACACACTTCACCTTACAAGGGACAGCCTGTATGATTGCGTCGAAGCGTCGGGTATAGGCGTCGCCAGCTGCCAAGTAACCTTGAGGGGCCCTGATATACCTGTAACGGCCAAATTCCGTGATAAAAGTCGTAGCCTCCCTGCTGGATTCGTCGAGTAAAACAGCATGGTATCCATTCCAGGCGTCTAGGACCGTCTTACGAGTGCCTGCAGGGATGGATTGGGCCAAGTTGAATGGGCTCGGGGTGTGATGTGTCTCCCGAAGGCAGGCGTGGTTGAGAGCCTGCAGGTCAACTGTACGGCGGGGTTGTCCAGTTTTCTTGGCGACCACCACCATCCTAGAACACCAGGTAGTAGGGGTACCGATGGGGACAGGCTCAATAATGCCCAGTGCGACGTCCCTGTCGAGATCTGCTTTGACCTGGGCCTTCCAATGAAGTCGGGAGGGATGATATGTAGTGCCCTACAAGCTGACATGCTAATAAATAACGGTGACTGTGCCTGAATAATAAAAATATCATCATCAGTAGTGTAGGGGGTGCCGGCAACGTCGGTGGCGGTAATGGTAGTCGGCATATAACCCAGGACCTGGAGAGCGTGACCCCCCATGGCCGTGATCCGTTGGTGAGTAGGCTGTAGGTGGTGGCGTTGGAGGCCCAGTGCCCGTAGTAATTGCAAACCAGCCACAGATACTTGGGCGCCCGTGTCAGGGTGGGCCGTGTCGCTGGTGGGGTGAGAGGGGGGCGAAATGGCAGTAGAAATGGTAATGGGCAAGGAGGGGAGCCGTGCGGGTGGTGGTTTGTTAACAGCCTGTTTGATAGTACCAATGATAACAGCCGCGGATGAAGGTGAGGGCGTGGAGTGACAAACTGTGGAGTAATGGTTGAGTTTGTTGCACGACGGGCAGGTCTTGCCCCAAGCAGGGCATTTGGATGGGCGTTCGGCTCGAGAGTGTGTGGATAGGCCGCACCCACTGCACTGGGAAGAGGTGGATTTACAAACCTTGGCAAAGTGGTTAGGTTTATTACACGCCGTGCAGGTCTTGCCCCATGCAGGACACTTCGAAGATCGTTGGGCTTGTGAATGTGAAGATAGGCCACACCTGGAGCAATGTGTGGGAGATGAAGTGGGGCCGACGTGGGGAGGTGGTGGGGCGGGCGACGGGGGCTGAGTGGGTTGGGCGGGGGGCTGGATAGGGGCGGGGCGTGGGTAAGTACTCTTGAGACGCTGGTATGGTGATTTCACAGCATGTACCCCCGGTTGCATTGCCGTCTGATCGAGTGCCGCAGATTCGAACCCCACACAGTAGTTGATAACATCTTGTAAGGTAGGTAGGGTGCGGTCTTTAGTTAAAACATCTTGCTGAAGGGACGAATCACTAATCCCGATAGTCACTTGGTCCCGTATGTGTTCGTCAGAGACATCAGTGTGGCAACAGGGGCAGGTAAAGCCACAGTCCAAAGTGGCCTCCGTAATACGTGTGACGTAGTCCCGGATCTGTTCAGTAGGTTGTTGGAGAAGAGACCGGAAGTGGTGGCGAGCGGCTGCGCGGTTCCGTTGTCGGTGGACGAGTTGTGTGATGAGAGTTGCTAGGTCGATTTCTGGCAATGAGGAGAACGCCTGATTGTGAGCAAATATGGCGCTCTGAAGGGCAGGGTCGCACGTCTGGTAGAGCTCGATGGTAGCCTCGTGAGGTGGTAGAAGGACGAGCCGCTTGTAGACCTCCCAATCAGCCCAGAATTTGCGTAGGGCGTGTCCCGGCATATGTAAAGCGGCCTGGGGCCGCGTAGGGGCAGCCCGGCGGGGCGGGGCGGGGCGTGGCTGGGCAGGGTAGGAAGGGACTTGAGGTGGTGGTGGTATGATGACGTCATGCGCAAAAGGGGCTGCGCCGTGAGGGTTGGTGCTAGCCGTACGATAGCCAGGGGGGGCATAATGGCCGCCGTAATACCGACCGTCGCTACCGACACCAGTGTGGGCCTGGCCGTCAGTTGGGGAGGGTGTGGGATATTCGCTCTTGAGAGGGTGGGTAAGGGGATTAGTCATGTTCATGTGTAATAAAGACATGTGGGGAATAACTGGCATATGGTGGGGCACTGAGACATGGGTAACTGGCATATGGTGGGGCACTGAGACATGGGTAGCTGGCATATGGTGGGGCACTGAGACATGGGTAACTGGCATATGGTGGGGCACTGAGACAGGGGGAGATGTATGAGGTGTGGGTGTCTGTGTAGAGGGATGAATAAGTGTATCACTGGTGGGGCGTGAGGCAAAGGATGGGTCAGCCTGGTGGGTAACATTACTGGCCTGGGGCTGATGTTGTAGAGGCTGGTGGGGCTGGAGATCCTGGCGGGGCGGTGGTGGAGCTGTCGCGGGGCGATGTTGTAGATCCTGGCGGGGCGGTGGTGGAGCTGTCGCGGGGCGATGTTGTAGTTGTAGATGCTGCTGGTCCTGGTGATGCTGTAGAAAGGTGGCGATACTCGATTGGAGGGAGTCGATCCTTTCATTCAAGTAGATGATGGATGGGTATGGAGACAGGGCATCGGGCAATGAAGGCTCGACCGGTTGGGAGGTAGATGTAGCCGGGTAGGGACCGCATGGCGGCAAGCCGGCTTCCACAGCAGCTGCAGCCTCAGCTAGGTAGTGCAGGTTCTCCATGTAGGTTCAGATACTGATATACACTGCGCCATATAATAAAGATGAATGGAGATATAACACCAGTACTCTTCAATCCTTTATTGGCTAGGGTTGAGTATAGGAGCGCCGAGACGCTGGTTGGTTATGTGAGAGTCTGGTGTGAACTGAAGGACTTGCTGCCTCCACAGGCCTGGGTGCCAGAGGCGCCCGCAAGTCTAAAGTGTCTGTGGTGCCATATGGTGTTGGACAATAGTGGTGTATATATTATTATTATACTTAGTAAAAGAATGTATACACAAATATAAACATAACAATTAAATAAAACTCTGTAGTCTTTGACTAGACAGTTAGAAATAATATAAGGACGTAAATGTGTAATATACTTATTAATGTCACTGTAGCAAATACATGCAACATTTAATAAATACATTCTAGAGGGGGTAGAGTCAAAAGTATCTCTTCTCATCAACTCACTTCCTTTTACTATTGCTCTACAATATCTCACTACACGCCACAAGTTGCAAATATCTCGCTGTTCTGCTGCTATTACAATAATCAGTGTCCTTCAGAGCTTTCACAGTGTATAGTACTGTATACCTTCTCCCTTACGCAGAGTGGGTGGGGGGGGAGGGCACCTGCATTTAAAAACACTTCCACCCTATTCTGTACACGTTTTTAACCCAAGAGTGAACTGATTTTCCCAGTCTTTCTTCTACTTAACAGGTAAGCTCTGGAACTTTCTCCCTCAACCTGCTTTTCCTTTATCCTATGGCTTAAACTGCTTCAAGCTCCGCGTGCCCAGACATTTTGACTCGCTATCACTCGTTCAAATGCCTGTTACAGGCACGTTTGCCTTTTGTCTCCTTCATACACATAGGAGAAAAATCATTATTAAATTATACCGTGACGAAAATGTGGTGTACTTTTCTATTTAACCACTTCTGTACCGATGACGTATTTTTAACTTTACTCTGGCTACTATTAGACGATGTTATTCAGTTTATAAAGGGCCTCCATCAATTAACAGCATTGGAACTTTCTCACAACCCTTTTTGCTACCACAAATCCTTCTTAAACTGTACAAAATCGTATACATCTAGCTAGAAAAAGATTACATAGACGTCGCCGGTAAAGAAGGGGTTAATCAAGTGTATTGTTAAACTGTTACTCGGACGACTGTCGACAGTGCCTCTCATCACAGATTAATTGTATGTTAAATTTGTGTTAAATTGTTCATCTAATATCACAACAATTTAAATTTCCTCTCTCGCAAGTATGATCCTCTTTAAAAACATAACAATGACAGCTGCCGCTACAGTAACGGTTGGTGAAGAAGGTGGTGACACAGCACCAATTACGTATGGTAACAACTTGACTTGTAACAAATATCGTGGTGCAATGCATAATAGTGTGTTGATTTTCGGTGTGAGCGTCCTGGGTCCGAATCCCCGGACTGCCACATGTGTTTTTAATTTCATTAATCGAGTTTAGGAGTAAACTTGGTTAGTGGAGAGAACATAATAATGAATATTTCAAACATCGCCAATATTGATGTGACGAGTGAAGCTTGTCGACCAAATGATGCGGGTTCAAGGCTATTATGATAAAACTTTGTCAAAATAATCTACGAATATCACAAATGTACGTAAAACCCAATGTATCCATCATTATAAATACGGTAGCCTAAGTAAAAGGAATAATTGAAACATAAGTAATGGATCATTAATGGCGCAATCTATTACAATGTTTGCTAAAGGAATAATTGAAACATAAGTAATGGATCATTAATGGCGCTATCTATTACACTGTGTGCTAAAGGAATAATTGAAACATAAGTAATGGATCATTAATGGCGCTATCTATTACACTGTGTGCTAAAGGAATAATTGAAACATAAGTAATGGATCATTAATGGCGCTATCTATTACACTGTGTGCTAAAGGAATAATTGAAACATAAGTAATGGATCATTAATGGCGCTATCTATTACACTGTGTGCTAAAGGAATAATTGAAACATAAGTAATGGATCATTAATGGCGCTATCTATTACACTGTGTGCTAAAGGAATAATTGAAACATAAGTAATGGATCATTAATGGCGCTATCTATTACACTGTGTGCTAAAGGAATAATTGAAACATAAGTAATGGATCTTTAATGGCGCTATCTATTACACTGTGTGCTAAAGGAATAATTGAAACATAAGTAATGGATCATTAATGGCGCTATCTATTACACTGTGTGCTAAAGGAATAATTGAAACATAAGTAATGGATCATTAATGGCGCTATCTATTACACTGTGTGCTAAAGGAATAATTGAAACATAAGTAATGGATCATTAATGGCGCTATCTATTACACTGTGTGCTAAAGGAATAATTGAAACATAAGTAATGGATCATTAATGGCGCTATCTATTACACTGTGTGCTAAAGGAATAATTGAAACATAAGTAATGGATCATTAATGGCGCTATCTATTACACTGTGTGCTAAAGGAATAATTGAAACATAAGTAATGGATCATTAATGGCGCTATCTATTACACTGTGTGCTAAAGGAATAATTGAAACATAAGTAATGGATCATTAATGGCGCTATCTATTACACTGTGTGCTAAAGGAATAATTGAAACATAAGTAATGGATCATTAATGGCGCTATCTATTACACTGTGTGCTAAAGGAATAATTGAAACATAAGTAATGGATCATTAATGGCGCTATCTATTACAATGTGTGCTAAAGGAATAATTGAAACTTAAGTAATGGATCATTAATGGCGCTATCTATTACACTGTGTGCTAAAGGAATAATTGAAACATAAGTAATGGATCATTAATGGCGCTATCTATTACAATGTGTGCTAAAGGAATAATTGAAACATAAGTAATGGATCATTAATGGCGCTATCTATTACACTGTGTGCTAAAGGAATAATTGAAACATAAGTAATGGATCATTAATGGCGCTATCTATTACACTGTGTGCTAAAGGAATAATTGAAACATAAGTAATGGATCATTAATGGCGCTATCTATTACACTGTGTGCTAAAGGAATAATTGAAACATAAGTAATGGATCATTAATGGCGCTATCTATTACACTGTGTGCTAAAGGAATAATTGAAACATAAGTAATGGATCATTAATGGCGCTATCTATTACACTGTGTGCTAAAGGAATAATTGAAACATAAGTAATGGATCATTAATGGCGCTATCTATAACACTGTGTGCTAAAGGAATAATTGAAACATAAGTAATGGATCATTAATGGCGCTATCTATTACACTGTGTGCTAAAGGAATAATTGAAACATAAGTAATGGATCATTAATGGCACTATCTATTACACTGTGTGCTAAAGGAATAATTGAAACATAAGTAATGGATCATTAATGGCGCTATCTATTACACTGTGTGCTAAAGGAATAATTGAAACATAAGTAATGGATCATTAATGGCGCTATCTATTACACTGTGTGCTAAAGGAATAATTGAAACATAAGTAATGGATCATTAATGGCGCTATCTATTACACTGTGTGCTAAAGGAATAATTGAAACATAAGTAATGGATCATTAATGGCGCTATCTATTACACTGTGTGCTAAAGGAATAATTGAAACATAAGTAATGGATCATTAATGGCGCTATCTATTACACTGTGTGCTAAAGGAATAATTGAAACATAAGTAATGGATCATTAATGGCGCTATCTATTACACTGTGTGCTAAAGGAATAATTGAAACATAAGTAATGGATCATTAATGGCGCTATCTATTACACTGTGTGCTAAAGGAATAATTGAAACATAAGTAATGGATCATTAATGGCGCTATCTATTACACTGTGTGCTAAAGGAATAATTGAAACATAAGTTAGTAATGGATCATTAATGGCGCTATCTATTACAATGTTTGCTAAAGGAATAATTGAAACATAAGTTAGTAATGGATCATTAATGGCGCTATCTATTACAATGTTTGCTAAAGGAATAATTGAAACATAAGTTAGTAATGGATCATTAATGGCGCTATCTATTACAATGTTTGCTAAAGGAATAATTGAAACATAAGTAATGTATCATTAATGGCGCTATCTATTACACTGTGTGCTAAAGGAATAATTGAAACATAAGTAATGGATCATTAATGGCGCTATCTATTACACTGTGTGCTAAAGTAATAATTGAAACATAAGTAATGGATCATTAATGGCGCTATCTATTACACTGTGTGCTAAAGGAATAATTGAAACATAAGTAATGGATCATTAATGGCGCTATTTATTACACTGTGTGCTACTTACCATTCTTTATATCACATATTCGAACTTCCGTTTATCTCCAAATACCCTCACCGTTATCCCTTATCCCTTCCCAACTCCACTCGTGATTAATCTATTCTCGTTAAGAACATCACTCAGCGTCACTTACATATGATCTCTCTCTCTCTCTCTCACACACTTTTTTTCTCTCTCTCTCTCTCTCTCTCTGTTTGGGTATAGTTAAAAACTATATAGACGTACCGGATCAGTGAATATATATATAGTATCTAATTTTGAAAAGTGGTCAGCATTTGCAAAGGATGGGTATTTGAATTACATATATTTTAGTTGATGTGATATATTAATATAATACCCAATACCTGGGTGTACTGGGTGTGTCTATAACTGTTTAATAGTGCCTTTGACTGTGTGGTACATGCAACGTTAACATCGGTTGTTTCCATAAATGATTCCATTCAACGTGACTGTAGAATGATGTGTCAGGGTGTTTAATAAACAGCTCTTAAGGTCAGCTTAATGTTTATTATGTCTGATGCAATGGATTTCTGTAAGCACATATGACTGCAGATTCATCTTTGCATATTCTACTACTGGAAGGGGTGCATAGTTACCGTCTAAAATACATGTGCCCTTAAAAAGCTTATGGTAATATACTATTTCAACCTATAAAAAGATAATAAAATTAACAATCTTATATAAGATAATTATCTATTTATCTATCTATATATATATATATATATATATATATATATATATATATACAGTATATAGATATATTTTGTTTGTCCTATGTGAATGAGGGTGACAAAAGGCATAACTGCCTGCAGCGAGTGCCTCCCCCAGATATCAAAGAGTGACAGGGCCGAAATCATGGGACGTTAGAGCTAAAATGCCTGGACACACGGAGTTTGAAGCCTATTTAAGTCATAGGAAGAGGGAAAGACTGATTCTGGGAGAGAGTTCCAGAGCTCAGCAGTTGAATAGAAGAAATATAATTATATCTATATATATACAGTATATATATATATATATATATATATATATATATATATATATATATTTCTTATATATATATATATATATATATATATATACAGTATATAACCCATATTTTAACTTCCCTGTTTTAAACAGAAGACCTGGTAGACACGGTAATAGAAGACTAAATACATTTAATAAAAAGAAAAACAGGTCTGATATTAAAATTATTGTTAATAATTTATATTCATTATATCGAAATTTCGGAATTAAACAATTAAAAGATTCATTGAAAGGCCTACAAAAGAAAAGTTTTGCTCCTTTTATAGAAAATATTCTAAATAATAAACATAATTTCACAAATAAATTTAAGAATATAGTCTTTGCTTTTATGGGATATATTAGAGCTAATTCTAAGAAATCCAAAGATAACCGTATTAAAGATAAAGTCATGTCCACTTTAAATTATTCCTCTAAAATTTTAGACAAAATTAATGTTAACAGCCTTATTAATTCAAAGAAAGTTAAGTCCATGTTACCAGATGGTTGTAAAGATTTCAAACCATTAATAGTGTATTCATATGAACGACCTGTTGGGTCTATTATTTGTAATTATAATACAGTTTTAGGAAATCTTTCAGATAATGATATTTTCAATAATAATAAATGCGTGTGTGAAAGAGTCATGGATATGCCAGCTAGCAGACGTGATGCACTAGCAAAGTTCATTTATAGTCTGATATGTCACATATTAACAGGTGATGTAGAACTAGTTAAACATTTTGCAAACGACAAATTAGCGGAGCTATGTCGTAAAGGGTTTAAATTTAGAATAGGGAGTAATAAAGTAACATGGGACATAATTTTAAAAGATATTGTTTTTTCAGTCAATAAATTAAAAGATAAATTGTTAAAAATTGCGTGCTGCAATGCAAGAGAACTAGAAGCATGGTCTAAATTATTAATTAAGTTAATTAGAAATACAATGTTCTCGCTTAAAAATGAATTTAATCTTTCAGATTTTATAGACTATAATTATAATAAGCTGATTTAATAAATTTACATAAACATTTTGTAATCACTACAGTAGATAAAGCCAGCAATAATTATAGCTTCACATGTAAGAAATTTTATCTTGAAAATATGAAAAAAGAATTAGGTATTAAGGGTAACATATTACGTAAAAATATTTGCGGTAATTCTGTTTATGAAATTCAAAATAATCTGAATATTGATAACTTAATCGATGAACATACCAAGAAAAATATAATATTTGATATTAAACTTTCTGATAAGAACAAGTGCATTGCAAAATTATACATGTTACCTAAATTTCATAAAAGACCTTATAAATATCGCTTTATTGCCGGAGCAAAATTTGCTACCACTAAAACTCTATCAGAACAAGTCGTAAATTGCTTAAAATACATTAAAAGTACTCATAACAGATATTGTAATACCATCATGAAAAGAACTGGCATTAACTATTATTGGAGTGTTGACAATTCGTTAGAAGTTATTGATAAAATAAATACCATGCCGAAAGTTACCTCGGTACAGAGCTTCGACTTTTCAACTTTGTATACCAATTTGCCTTTAGATTTAGTATATTCAGAGCTTTGCTTTATTATAGATTTGCACTTTGACAGGTTCGTTAGGAATGGTAATTATTTCATAAATGTTTATACATATTTTAATAATGCATCACTTAGCTCTACTCCCACTAGTTCTGTATATTTTGATAGAACTAAACTTAAAGATGCCCTTAAATTTCTCCTTTTCAATACTTATGTTAGATTCGGGCCGTACATTTTCAAACAAATATTAGGAATTCCTATGGGTGGAAATGCTAGCCCTTTAATTGCAGACTTATTCTTGCTTGCTTTAGAATTTAAATATATAAAAGACTTCGTTGACAGTAGCAAGAAAAATAAAATTCCAGAAAAATTAGCACTTGCTAAACTGTTAAGTAATAATAGTAGATATATTGATGATATTCTTGTTTGCAATTTGTTAAATTTTAATCAAGTTGCTAAACTTATTTACCCTAATTCTATTCCCCTCACACAATGTAACGTAAATTATAAATTTGAAAATTTTCTTGATATAAATATAGAGATTGTTAATGAACAGTGCATACATAAAGTATATCACAAAGTTGATGATTTTAATTTTAACGTAATAAACTTTCCTTTCCCTAGTAGTAATATCGATAGTAAAATAACTTATAATTGTTTTTATTCCCAATTAATAAGATTTTGTAAAATCTGCACTAAAGTAGATGACTTTTGGGCTAGAGCTAGGTTACTATACAGACTCTTAGTGGACAGAGGTTTTGAGGCAAGTAAATTGTTCCATAAATTTAATCTTTTTAGGGTCAATTATTGTGACTGTATTCTAAAATTTGACATCAATAATTTTAATCAAGCATTTTTAACTTGAAGTTTCTTGTATAACCTCTGCTTACTTTTTGTCTGTATTTATTGTTTATCTTTTTCTTTTTCTATTATTATTATTATTATTAATATTAATATTGATGATTTTTTAAATTTATTGTTCTTGTTAAAAGAGTACTCTTTGTTTAAATCTGCTGTTACTTCATATTTTGCAATTATTTGTCTTTATATTATATGTATTCATTGTCGATAGTATCAATTGCTTACTTTTGCGATTTCCTTAGTTTATTTGTGCTATAAATGTAGGTTATTTGTAGGGTAGTTATTGATAGGGGTCACTTGAGGCATGCTATGCTTACAGGTACCTACCCGATAGCACTATCGTTAGTGAATGCTGTACTGTATTTTATATATTATTTTGTAATAGTATAGATATCTTATCAATATTTGTATTTTGCACTATTGTTAATGTTTTGTCATGTTGCAAATTTGATTTTAAATAATATTTTGACATTTAACATGTAGTTTCTTTATTCATGCAGAGTTTAGTAAAATTTGCCAGAACGTCCCGGACTTCCCAAGCTTGACTACTTCCTTTAACGTGACGATAGTGCGTTGTTATATGTGCGATTAGTTTGCTTGGGAAACAGATTAACTTGCTCATGTAGTAATGTACACCCTATGTGGTGGATTGTGTTCTTTTATTTAATAATTTTCATTTTAGTAAACGTTGTTTCCACATAGCGATTTTGATAATTTAATTTGACTTTATATTGTCCTTGTCCCAATTTTGGTTTGTTTAGTTTGCAAGTTTTACATTTTAATTTTAATTAATATATATATATACAGTATATATATATATATATATGTATATATATACAGTATATATATATATATATATGTATATATACTGTATATATATATATATATATATATATATATATATATATATATATATATGTACAAGTAATATATTATTTATTAGAATCCCAATGCTCTTTTGGTTCTTTGTTCAGCTGTTCCACATTGATTTCAAGTATGTAGGCCTAGGTCTGTAGGTTGATATTTCAAGTATGTAGGCCTAGGTCTGTAGGTTGATATTTCAGCTTCCAGATCTATAACTATTGCAGTGCTTTATATTTGTGGGCCTCTCATTTCACATAGGCTATCTTTGTTTTTATTACCGATTGGTAAAAACAACATTTGTCAACATTAAGTAGCACCTGCAATTTGGCCAAACACTCCATCAAACCTGGTAATATTATCATTAAGTTGGAATGGCTCAAGCAGTAATTTAAAGGTATGCCAAAAGGAAAATAGATGGCAGCAGTTTAGAGGTATGTATGGAGAAAAGCTGTCCTGTCTCCAGTTCTCTTTCTATTATTCAACAATGATCTCCTTAACTGTACTTGTAGTCACATCCACTCATATGCTGATAACTCGACCTTACACTTGTCAACTAGCTTTTCACAACAGCCCAACATGCAATCACTCCAAATGTCACTTGACGAGGCCATAGAACGCCTATCTTCTGATCTATCAATTATTTTTAATTGGGGCAGATAAAATCTTGTTACTTTCAATAATTCCAAGACCTAATGTTTCCCTCTATCTACCCGTCACAATCCTCCACAAGACTATAAATTACTGTTCAACAATACACAAATCAACCCTTCATTTTCTCTCAATATTCTTGGTGTATCCTTTTCATCCAACCTTGCTTGGAAAGATCATATTACCACTCTTGCTAAAACAGCTTCCCGGAAGTTAAGTGACCTCAACCATCTTAGTGGGTTCTTCACCCCCGCATAGCTTCTTGCTCTTTATAGGGGCACAGTATGCCCATGTATCAAGTATTGTTCGCATGTGTTCGCATGTGTCGCAATTTTCGAAAAAGTAGAGTCAAAAGCATTTCGCCTCATCAACTCACTTCCTCTTATTAGTTCCATAAAATGCCTTTCTACAGGCAGCAATGTTGCATATATTTCACTCCTCTATCGCTATTTCAACAATCAGTGTTGTTCAGAGCTCTCTCAGTGCATATCCCCTCCCTTGCGGCAAGTGCGAGGCACCCTCCTTTCAACACAGTCCCACTCCTATTAGTCCAACTCTCGAATGCAAGAATTGGCACATTTTCTCAGTCTTTCTACTATTCAACTAGTAAACCCTGAAATTCTCTCCCTCAATCAATCCTTCCTTCATCCTATGACTTAGAAAGATTTAAACTTTGTGTGTCCAGGCATTATGACCACATCGTCCCTTGAATTTGTCTCTCTGACATTTTGTTTGTTTGGAGGAAGACACTCATTATAGGCAACCAGCATGTTGTCTCCTTCATACACACAGATAAATAATAGATCGAGGTTCGAAAAAATATGCGTTAATGTGAGTAGGTATAGAGGGAAATATAACACTATGTTTGGTTGTCAGTGTGATATACAAGGTTATATCATATGTTTTCATTAGTTCATTCAAGTACAATGGGATTTGTAATTGATGATTAATGTTGAGAACGGGGTGTTACTTATTTCTATAGGTTCAGGAACTTATATAGCGAGGACGGTCCTCAGTGATCTTGGCCCCATTCAATGTTCTTTCCTCTCACTAAAACATTACGCTTTCGATACTGTGGTTGGGTCTGAGTACATGATTAGATTGATATCCAAAATTCGAAAATGGATATTAATCGTGATCGTGTACTCAACGGGATGTTACTTATGCCAGCGTCTTCCGGACGTTTGTACCTACCTAATGCAAGGCTTTTTAACTGGAAAAATGTAGGAAACCGTCGAAAAAAAAAAAGTAAATAAACTGTTATCGTACATAATTCGCCTTACCCATATTACTCAAAATAGTTTCTCATTATCTGTTTTATCGAGCTTATAATATAGCTTACTCTGCAATTACAAAGGAGTTCAAAGGAAAACAAGCAACAACAGGACTTATGACCCCTCAAGGTTACTTGCCCTTCAAAATACTGCTGTTTCGGGTGTCCAACATTATTTCAGATATCAAAATCTATCTATCTATCTATCTCTATGCTCAGGCACAAAAACCCACTTTTCCTATTTTTATTTTTATTTTCTATTTAATTCTATTTTATTATTTTTTTCCTTAGGGGTGGCTGCCTCAAGACAGAGCAAGAACAGGGAAAACACAAAACACAACTTAAAACAACGAACAAACACAGACAAAACAAAAATTCACACACATCTAGGTCACCCAGGAGAAGACCCAAAGACCAGGGTCACCAAGGTCGCTCCAGCACTCCCCCGGCCCCGACCAACTGGAGAGCTTCCGATCTCGGTAGGCAGACATTCAGCGGAGCCGAAGCCACAAGCCCGCTCACCACAATTCCAGGCGCACCCTTCATACTAATCGTCTCCCTGGGCTAGGCGCCTGATGGACTATTATCTAGTCCAACTTGCGCCCGACCCCTTCCCCCAAATGACCACGTGTTCACTCAACTATTCACAAGCATTCTCCATTCATTCCTGTGTATTACCACTTACTTTGCCTGATCTATAGTCATTCCTCTATCATCCAAAGCTTGCCTTACACAGTCTCTCCATCTCAATGGAGGTCTTTCTGCCCTTCTATCTCCCCTTGTATCTGACTCACACATTCTCTTTGTAAGCCCTTCATCTCCCATTCGTTCAACATGACCATACCAGCTCAGCACCCTTCTGTCCACTCTGGCTGACAAATATTCCTGCTGCCCCACTCTCCTACGTATCTCTTCATTCCTCAATCCGTCTCTACGAGTAACTCCACACATACTCCTCACGCAGCTCATCTCCATCACATCCAGCTTTCTTCTCTCCTTTTTCTTCAGAGATATAAAAACACGAAAAGGAAATACCTCCCTGGGGATTAACATGGCAGGGAGGGGGGACAATATTAATGAAAGAGCACGATTAAGGAAACATTTTATTTAATTTATAAATAAAATCAACCTTGGATTCAGAGCAAGGTGCTTGTCAAGGCGAACTTTTAAGGAATCAACGGTGTTGCAGTCTATAGCATCTCGGAGAAGTCTAATCCACAAGTTGACGACTCGATTGAAGAAGAAATTCTTGGATTCGTGCGAGTTGAATGATTTACCAAAAAATTTGTAACAATAGTTTGATCGGTCAAACGTAAATTATTTACTACAGTTCATATTGTCGATGCCTCTGATGATCTTAAAGACTTGAATTAGGTCGCCTCTTAATCTACACTTTGTTAGGGGAAACTGATGTAATTCTTAAAGATGTTCCTCATATGGTTTGTTCTTAAGACTGGGTATCATTTTAGTGACTCTGTGTTGAACACATTCGAGTTTGTCTATATTCTTTTGATAGTAAGGGCATCAGGACTGAACGCAATATTCCAGGAGTGGGCGAACTAAAAAAATATAAAGATTGACGATTACATTTTTGGATTTATGCTTAAAGGACTTGCCTATGAAACCAATAATTTGGGTTGCTTTTTTTGTCAACTTCCTTGCATTGTTGACTAGGTTTGAGGTTATTTGATATTATTACTCCTAAATCCTGTTTTTCTTTCTACAGTCATGAGTTGCATGCCATTCATTGAATAGTTCTCTTTCTCATTTCGGCTTCCAATGTGAAGTATTTTACATGTGTCTTCATTGATACACATTTGCCATATTTTAGCCCATTGAAACAAATTATCTAGATTGCCTTACATATCCTGGATGTGTTCTTTTTAGATTACGTTATTTGCAATTTTTGTATTATCTGCAAACTTTGAGATTGTGCAAGTGAGGCCCTCATCTATATCGTTTATGTAGATTAGGAATATAACTGGCCCCAGCACTGATCCTTATGGTATGCTGCTAGTTACATTGGTCCATGTTGATGCTTTCCCATTTATTACTACTCTTTGGGTTTTTTCATCGAACCAATTTTCTATCCATTTCAAGGCAACTCCTTGTACGCTGTGTGCTTTTAGTTTGATCAATAAGCGTTTATGTGGAACTTTATCAAATGCTTTTTGTAAATCGAGGTATATAATATCTACAGCTTTACTCTCATCATATAGATTTAGGATATCGTGGAAAACATTAAAAGGTTTGTCAAGCAGGAACGATTGTTGCGAAAACCGTGTTGGGTATCTTTAAGTATGTTGTTTTCCTGTAAGTGCTTTACGAGTCTGTCTCTTATGATAGTTTCTTGTATTTTACACACAACTGAAATCAAGTTGATTGGGCGATAGTTACTAGGTAAGGCTTTGCTGCCGTTTTTTAAAATTGGAGTTACGTTCGCAAGTTTCCACTCGTCCGGCACAGTCCCAGTTCTCAGAGAATTGTTGAGTAGCAGTGTCAACGGTTTGGAGAGCTCACATTTAGCTACTTTGAGACCTCTGGGAAAAATAGTATCGGGTCCAGGGGATTTATTTACCTTGAGTTTGTCTAAGCAATTTATTACTTCTCTTAGTAATATGAATGTTGCTAAGTGCATTAAATTTTGCATTAACTATTTGTACTGGTGATGCTGTAGGAATATCACTAAAGTGTTTTTTTGTAAAAATGTATGCAAAGAAGGTGTTGAGAGCATTACTCATTTGTGCTTCATCTTTGGTATAGTCTCCGTTTTCATGCACTAATGGTCCAGTTGTTGAGGTTACTACTTTTCTTCCTAATGTAGCTAAAGAATTTCTTTGGGTTTGTCTTGCTATGATTTGCAACATGCAACTCTAGGGTATTTTGTATTTGCTGTATTAGCTTTTTGGCTTTGCGTCGTAGATCTACGAATATTGCTTTCTCTTCTTCGCTTTCCGAGATATTATATCTGTCATGGGGGTTCTTTTTACCAAGTAGACATGCTGCAATCTCTCTATTCCACCACTTTGGTCTATTATTATTTACTGATCTTCTGTTCTTTGTTGGTATGCACTCTTGGGCTATTTTCAAGTAATTGGTTGTGAAAAACTCCCAATGTTTGTTTATGTCATCGTATTAATCAAACAGCTCTAGTTAGTTTCATCAAGCATTGCACCTAAGTTTTCGGAAGTTTGCCCTCTTGAAATTTAAGACTTTCTCATTGATAGTAGTGTGTTCATTACTATTCAACTTTAAACTGAAAGTGATGGTCACTATTACTGAATTCTTCGCCAACACTCAAATCTTCTATTAAGTCTTCATTTGTTGCTAGTACAAGGTCAAGAACAATAATTCCACGGGTTCGAAGTTGAACAAATTGATGAAGTGAACTGTCTTGCAGGTTTGCATACAGTTTATGTCCGGAGTGTGAAGTGAGAGTATTGCCCCACTTGGTCACAGGTATTCAAATTCAAATTTCAATTAAAGCCTTTATTTAGCCATTAAGAAATACAGACACAAAATATGTACATTATATTAAAACAAATAAAATAGTCCTGGCTGAACCTTTTGAGAGTGACCTCTCTTAAAAAGGCACCTAATATAGTTATTACAAATAAGTTGCACATTTACAGGTGATGCTCTGTCATAAAAAATAACTTAACATTTAACATAACACAAACATGTTGGCCAAACAATAAAGCATAATTTAATTTACTTCCCGGACATCTCTTTAAAGACATAAAACACTCACTTGTAAACACCCACATACACACTGACACGTAATAGGAACATTACAAAGTTGTTTTTTGTAATCAATTTCTGTTTTCGCCATTTCTGTAACGTAGTAATTATGTACCGGTAACTCTTTGTTGATTTTTTACAATAAGTATTTTTTTCAGAGCCAACTTGAATGCTAAAATTGTTTGTTGAGTTTTAATGTGAAGTGGTAGTTTATTCCACACTTTTACTCCTTGGAACTTTATGGAGGACTGACTTTGTATTGTTCTCAAAAATGGCAATTTCAGGGTATTGTTGTTCCGAAAATTATAGTTAGAATTATTTACATATGGAAAATAAGGTAAATCAATATTGATGAGCTCGTTTAAAGATTTAAAGACAAATGCTCCTATAACATAAATAGAGATATCTTCTAATTTTAAGAGCCCGAAGCTTCTGAAGGAATCATTTGTATGATCTGTTTTCCTGAGTGACGCTATTGTTCGAATAACTCGTTTTTGAGCTTTGACTAAAGGACTAAGATGGGAGGCAGCAGAACCTGACCACACTATATGACAATATATTAAAACAGGGTATATCAGAGAGTAATATATAAGAAGTACAAATTGTATAGTGAGTTTATTTCTGATGTGATATATTATGCCGCACTGTTTGTATATTTTGCTAGCAATTGACTGTATGTGAGTCTTCCAGCACAACTTATGGTCTATGATAACACCCAAAAATGTAGTTTGTGACTCCTGTTTAATTATATTGTTACCAATTCTGAGAAGCGGGATAGTTGTTGGCTCATACTTCCTCCTTGCAAAAATTATATAATGGGATTTATTTAAATTTAGTGTTAATTTATTTGATTAGATCCATCTGTTCACTAAAATTAACTCTTGATTTATTTTGTCCATAAGGGTATTTAAATTTCGATGACTAGCATACAGATTGCTATCGTCTTCATATAAAATATATCTAAGATATGAGCTAGAGTAGACTATGCCGTTGATATAAAGTAGAAGTAAAACCGGTCCCAAAATTGAACCCTGAGGCACACCGTATGTTACATTTGAGAAGGGAGATTTAGAATTATTAAATTGAACATACTGTGTTCTATTTGCCAGATAAGATTTAAACCACTTCAAAGATATGCCTCTTATACCGTAATGTTCAAGTTTTGAAAATAAAATCGAATGATCTACAGTGTCAAAAGCTTTGGATAAATCAAGGAAAATGCCAATAGTAAACAATTTTGTATCCATAGAGGCCAAAATCGCGTCTGTGAACGAAAGAAGAGCTGTCTCCGTCGACCGACCTCTGCGAAAACCATATTGTGTATAACTGAGTATATTATTGGTACTACAATAAGTTTGTAGTCTATTGCATGTCGGTTTCTCTATTATTTTGCTTACAACCGGTACCACAGAATATTGGTCGAAAATTACTAGCCAAACTTGATTCACCACCCTTAAAGATAGGAATAACCTTGGCAATTTTTAGCTTGTCTGGAAAAATACCGGATGTATAGAAAGAGTTACATAAATGAGTTAAAACAGGGGTAACAATTGGTGCAACTCTCTTTATGACACTAATGGGGACGTCATCACAACCGGGAGCTGAGTTCTTGGATTGCATAATTATATAAACAAATCCACGTTCTCTTACCGGAGAGAATACAAATTCATTTGGCTGCCTATCAGGTAAATATTCATGAAAATTGTTAAATGTGTCATCAAAATGTTCAGCAAGATTTGTCCCTACAATTTGTAAACAAATTTTTAAAACCTACAGCTACAGTATATTAAAAGAACCCTCTACACAATTCCCTTCTAATCGTAATGATGTACATTTGGGTGCCCATTTAATATTTATGTTCATAACTGAACTAATTATGTTCCAGGTCTTTTTGCTATTACTAGAATTTGTTTCTAGTTTTTGTTTATAATAATTTGACCTTGCAGATCTTATCACTTGAGTGGTGATGTTCCTTATTCTACGGAAATCCTCGCCATACTTGACCGGGTGTTTAGCAAACTTCCTCTGAAGTTTGTTCTTTTCATTTATTAGCTTCTTTATGTCATCATTTATATATGGCTTTGTAGAATACTTGGTTTTTATCAATTTGTCTTTCATTTGAAAATGACTATTAAAACAATGGTCAAATATAGCAGAGAAATGATACAATATTTGATTGGGATTAGTTGTGCTGTATGCCTGATCCCAGCTAACATGGGATAAGCTTTCCCTAAAAAGATTAATGTTATTTTCACTGAAATCTCTGTATGTGATTTTGGTTTGTGCTTCCTTGATATTTTTAAAATTTAGTTTAAATGAGGCAAACACAGGAAAATGGTCAGATAATTTACTATAGATAATACCACTTTGAGCGAGATTTGATATGTTGTTTGTCCACATATGATCTATTAAAGTTGCTGTTGAATTAGTTACTCTAGTAGGCTTCATTATTAAGTTGAAACCATGTTTTGAATGGAAGCACGATAAAAGATCCTTCACAGAGGCTTCAGTTTCATGCTTCAATAGATCCATGTTAAAGTCCCCGATTATCACGGAAGACATTTTTTCTGTACTAATTACGGAGACTATTTCGTTTAGTTTGTCGATAAATAGTTTAGCATTAGTGTTAGGTCTTCTATAAATTAAGCCCACAACTATATTAATTGAGGATAATTTTAGTTCTACAAATAAAGCTTCCATGTACGGTTCCCTGATTAGCAAATCTTCTCTATTAAAACACGTAAATATATTTTTTACATACAAGGCGAGCCCACCACTGTGGCGAGAAAGATTGAGCGAAAACGTGTGGACATTGTCAATACTGTACAAATGATCGATGTTATCTGTAAGTTTTGTTTCGCAAAAACCTAGTATGTCAAAGTGCTGTGGCGAAATACATTGATCAAGGAAAGTATCAACATGTTGGGGGATACTATTAATATTAAAGGCAAGGATTTATAAAGTGTTGGAAGAGTTGCTTAAGTTATTAGGTATATCATCTACAAAATAATATTTACAATCGGGATTTGTGTAGCGAAGTGAATTCTGCATGAAATTATCAGGATCTGCGTCAAATATGTAATCACCATTATTATAAGAAAATGGTTTATAACACATTTCATTTAATATATCCAGTGGGAAATTATCTAAAAGGATAATTTTGTCTTAGTATATTAGATAAATCAGAATCGCTTAAATTGTAAAATGGATGATGACTGCAGATTTCCATTGTATTTCATATTTCTCACAGTAATAAGACAATAGTTAATCCTATGGTACAAAATAATCTGGTGTCTTCCTGTTGCGTGGCGGTGTTGATGTCTGGAGAGCGCGACGGACGCAGGGAAGGCCCAGTTGCCCCCACCTGATCCAGACTCCCTCCAGGCCCACCCCAGGTCGAGTGGCACAGGGCAAATTAAGGTTGTCGAAGATTATGGTATCCTTCAGTTATTTGCTCAATAATTTCTCGATCACTTTGCATTGATTGGGCTGTGGGTCTGTACTATTAAAAAATATAGGATATGCCAACATTCTCTATTTGTAGTTTCGGCATCATGATTGGGTCAAGACTTTCTTTAATGAAATACAATACAGCTCCTCCATTTTTGTTGATCCGACTTTTCTCAAGCATCACATATCCAGGAAGTGTATATTCTGCCAAAAAGCCTCTGTCTGCCCTATTTAGCCAGGATTCTGTTATACCGATTATATCATATTTTTCTGTGAAAACAAGTTCCTCTAGATCTGAAAGTTTATTATGTATGCTATGAGCATTTGCATAGAAATCTTTATGGGATTTGGATTTGGGTCTTGTTGATAGAGCTTCATCCAAATTAGTGGTTCTTGACGGATTAGCATTTAGGTCCTTCGCAGGTAGCCGTCCTTGCTGTCTTCGGTCCACCTTCCTGGTTGTCCTGTGTTAAGTCGATTTCCTCTCCAAAAATCCTTCACCGCATCGTTGGGAAGACGTCCAAAATGTGCTGCTCCTGTATGGTTGTCATGTATAGCTACAACAACCTTGATAATCCTTTTTTTTAAGACAATGAATGGAGGAAGGAAAAACACAGATAAAACAAAAAGGTCCATGTGCCTAAAGGCATCCTCCATTCATAAAATGTTTGTAACAACTGGATTTAAACATTTGTAGATTGTAAGTTTGTGGAAAGCAATTCGAGGGAAGTGAATTCCAAAGAGTAGTAGCTCTGGGGATAAATGAATTCTGATAAGCAGAAGTTCTGCATTGTGGAGGAGAAAGTGTAAATTCATGGGCGCTCTCAGCTGCCCTAGTTCTACGGGGAAAGATGTGGAGAGGCGGCACAATTGAAGCAAGTTCCTCGGAACAATTGCTGTGAAAATATCTGTAGAATAATGCAAGGGATGCAACGTTTCTTCGTATGGATAATGTAGGAAGGTCCTGTGTGATTGCAGGGTTATTGATTAATCTAATAGCTTTATTTTGAATTTTGTCCAACTGCCTCAATGCAACCACTCCACTTCCACCCCACAGAGGTGAACAGTAATCCATCTGAGAACGCACATGACTTTTATATATCACGGCCAACTGCTCGTCAGTGAAGAATTCTCGAACTCTGTACAGGAGTCCCAGTTTGTTAGAGGCATTCTTAGCAATGCTTCTAACATAATGTGTCCAGCTCAAGTTAGTAGTTAATGTTACACCGAGAATGTCAATACTAGGGGAAGTGGGAATATTTACATCATTAAAAAATATATGGAAGTCAGTGAGATTCTGTCGGTTAGAAAATTGAATGTACTTGGTTTTCTGTGCATTAAAGGAAACTAGATTATTTTGTCCCCTTCCATTAATTCTAGAAAGGTCCTGGTTCAGAGAAGTTGCAGTGTGTCTTGCACAAGGATGTAGAATAAAAGTCCAGAGGCAAGTTTGTAGGTTCTTATATTAGCCAAAGAGATACAGAGAGTTGGGGGCACTTCTGAGCTGAGTGCTGACCGGCGCTTACTGAGGAAACATGTGCAACATTGCCGGATATATTTGGTGCAACGTTGCCGCTACTAAAGAGTACGGTATATTATCATGGCATATGAAACAATGGTAGTATTGCCCTGAAAGTACATGTGTGTATGTTGCAATATGATTAAGGCATGTGTACACTCTGTATATATGTTATGTGTGCACTTAACCTATATCAACACCTCCCTCCCCCTTCAAGCTCGCAATACGTTGTTGAGCTTCTAGGAGCCTTTCAGACCTATGTGGGGCCATGGGGGAAGTGAAGGACTCTCTTTCCGGGTCCGTGCAAGACACAGGGATCTCAGGGTTATGGGGGAGGGGGTCAACACCAGGGGAATTCACTGGGCGGAGGAAGCGACGGTTCCGCCAATATATCTGAACACTGGGGAGACGAACCTCATAAACCCTGGACCTGCCACAGCCCATGACGACCCCAACCTTGTCCCAGCGGTGATAAGTCGGGTCTTGGATCCTCACTGTGGTGCCGACTCTCAACCTGGGAAGGGGGCGTGCGTGCTGGCCATAGTTTCTCTGCACCAGCGCAGTGTGGGCGGCTGCACGGTGGTCGCAGTCCTCGGCCTTGGCTTGCCACTCTGCTGCAAAGGACTGGGGATGAGCAGGGACACAAGACAGTAGTGGGTGGCCATACAGGATTTGTGCCGGGGAGTGGCCTGTGAAGTTCGGGGTGTTGCGGAGCTCCAACAGTCCACGGTCAAAGTCTTCACAGTCAATGTTGCCTGAGGGAACCGTCTTCAGTATGAGGTGTTTGACGGACTTGACGGCAGACTCGGCATGACCGTTGGATTGTAGGTAGTGTGGGGAAGAGACCAAGTGATTGACTCCCCAACACTCCATGAAGTCCCGGAACTCACGGCTGATAAACTGTGGGCCTCCATCTGTACGCAGGCAGAGGGGTACACCAACTTCCCTGAAGTAGCGGCAGAAGATCCTGATGGAGTTTGAAGCGGTAGTATCGCCTTTGCAGTGTACGACAACGGGCCAGCCTGAGATTCGGTCTGTTACGACGAGGAAGGATTTCTCCGCCACAGCGAAAAAGTCAGCTGAAACAGACTCGAAAGGCCTAGTTGTGTTGTCGTCGTTGATCATGGGTTCCTGCTGCTGACTAGGCTGTAAGACCTGACACGGCTCACAAGCTTGGACTGTGTGGGCGATGTCCGAGTTGATGCCAGGCCAAAAGACAGCCTGTCGCGCCCTATGCTTAGTGGCCTCCACACCTCTGTGGCTATCATGCAGGCGAGCCAAGGTGCGGCGGCGGAGGGCTTCAGGAACCACAACCCTCGCTCCGTACAGGACGAGTTCACCATCTGCTGACAGGTAGTCTCGGAGTTTCCAGAATGGGAGTAGAGAGTTGTACAGGTCATAGCGGTTGGTGGGGAAACCCGAAGTAACGCACTCACGCAGGCGGATGTAGACATGGTCCGCTCTGGCTGCGTCTCGGAGTTCCTGGAAAGTCCTGTCCACGTCCTGTGACGGAAGAGTTGACGTCTGTGGCGGCGGCATTGACAGTCACGAGGGACCTGAGGTGAACCGTGGCGTCGGCACATGCTAACTCATCCTCTGGCGTCGGGTGGCTGACAGGGGCTCGTGACAACGCATCAGGGATGCAGAGCAACCTGCCAGCGCGCCAGACTTCTATGAAGAGGTAAGGTGCGACTTTCTCCTTCAGACGTTGGAGGCGGGGATTTTCAACCGCATCAAGGGTGTAGATGTTGAAGATGGGGATGAGGGGGCGATGGTTCGTCATGAGGGTGAAGTGTTGCTGTCCGATGAGGTAGAACTTGCATTTGGACATGGCCCAGACCACGGCTAGCATCTCCAGCTCAATGGTGGCATAGCGGGACTCTGGGCCGCTTAGGAACCTCGAGCCACACTGAACTAGGCGGAGACGGTTGTTGCCATGATCCTGTAGAAGGGCGTATCCAATACCATTGAGGCGGGACGCATCAGTTTGTAGAATCACTGGTAGGGAAGGGTCGAATGGGGCTGGGTCGGGTGGGCTGAGCAGGGCAGCCTTGACCCGGCGGAAAGCCTCATCGTGGTCAGCGGTTTACATAAACGACCTCTTCGGGCTCATCAGGGGATGCAGGGGCTGAGCGGCAGTGGTGATGTCGGGGGTGAACTCCGCCAACTGGTTCGTTCACCAAACCCACGAAATGAGCGAAGGTCGGTGATGTTGGCTAGTGTCGGGAAGTCCTTGATCACTCCGACTTTGCCAGGGTCAGCCGAGATGCTCTCACCTGAGAGTGTGTACCAACAGAAGTTCACACTGGGTGCGGCGACCACAAACGTGTCCTTGTTGAGAATGATCCCACTGTCGCGGAACCGTATGAGCACTTCGTGGATACGCAGAAGGTGTGTGTTGAAGTCCTCGCCGTAGAGCAGCACGTCGTCGACAATTTTGGCACAATTTTGCACCCCTTGGAGTGCCCTATCACTGCGAAGGCAGAAGGCGTCACCTGTTGCAGCGAAACCCATTGGACCTCTAAAAGTGTTGGAAACGGCCATAAGGTGTGATGAAAATTGTGAGATGCTGGTCCTCCTCCACAATTTCCATCTGCCAATATCCACTCAGGCCGTCTGCCGATGTAAAGAATTTCGCCTGCGGGGCCACACTGCGGATCGCTTCGAAAGGCGTCGGTGAGGGGTGGGCTGGGTGAGAAACTTGGCAGTTGAGCTTGGTGAGGTCTACGGCGAGGCGAACTTCGGCGATGGGCTTGGCGACGACGACAAGGGGGTGGCACCACTCCGAAGGCTCATCGCCGGCCGGTTTGATGATACCTTGTGCCACTAGCGAGTCCAGCTCCTGCTTAACTTTGTCCCTGAAAGCAAAGGGGATCTGCCGCAGGGTGCGGATGGCAAAAGGCACAGCATCGTCCTTGAGGTGGATCCGCATTGGGGGACCCTGCATAGGCTTGAGTGGAGCTGTCTGGAGATCCTCCTTGGAGACCAGCACGTCCTTGAACTCTCAAAGAAAGAACTCTTTGGCTTGTGCAGGTGACGTGGTGGCTGTGAAGGGTAGCTCCTTACACCTGTTGATGTGTTTAACCTGTAGAATTGGCTTGGGGAATTCCGCTGAAATGATGGCCAATTCTTGACAGTGGCGTTTGGACAGAAGTGGCGTCTGAACACCCTCGCGGACTTGGATTGTGGCAGAACAGGAACGTTTGCTGATGGTGAGTTGTGCATGAAACGTCCCCAAAGCAGGAGCCATTGCAGAGCCATCCGCGTTGAGCGTCGTTGTCGGAGGCGGAGATCGTAGGCTGCTGATAGGAGTCCGAAGTATGTCGAGGTGTCTTCGGCCAATCACTGTGATGTCTGCACCTGTGTCTGGGAGCATGTGGAGTTTTCTGGTGGTGCCGCTGTAGGTGAGACTCACGGATGTCAGTGTGGGTGCATAAACAGGAGATCCCACACGTCGGCAATTTGTGGTCTTCTTTGCTGTAGACTTGTTGTGGGAGGAAGCGTCGTTGTCCTGTGTGGAGTTGTCCTGACTGGCGGGCTTCTTCGAAGATATGCAGCATTTGTTGTAGTGGCCCATATGGTTGCAGCGACAACACTGGGCGGTGGTAGCAGGGCAAGCAGGAGTCCTAGGCTTATGACCACGACGGCCGCAGTTGGTGCAGGTGTAGTCTTCAGCCGGGCACTTGTTCTTGTCGTTCCGGCGAGTACAACGCTGGCAGGCGGCATCCGACGCCAAGGGCTGCTGCGATGCGGAGAACTTGTCTCGTTTCTTAACTTGCTTGTTCTGCTTGTACGCTGACACGGCGTTAACCTCGGACGATGGGGCACGTATGGCTGATGTAGCGCTTCGAGTGGCCTCGTATGCACGGCAAGTGTTGACGATATCCTGTAATGAAGGGGTGGCGTCGAGGGAAAGCAGCTTCTGTACAAGTTCTTCGCCGTGTATGCCCATCAGAATGAACATCTTGAATTGGGTCTTCTTGCAGGCTGAAGAGTTCCCTGGGCAGACGTCAATTTCTTAGGCGATGTGGCAGAGGCGGACGTAGAAGTTGTTGAATGACTCGCCCTGTTTTTGCTTGCAGCTGAACAGGTCCCTGCGACGGAGAGCTTCATTGCGAGAATTCTTGATGTGCTCCTGAAGTGCATCTAGGACTTCGTCTACGGTCCTGTCGGTGTCAGGGGGTATGCTTAGGGTGTGCTCCAAAAGCCGCTGTGTCTCCAGGGTTAAGCACATCCGCATCTGGATCAGTTGTTTCTCACTCGGTAGTTTAGGTAAGTCCACCATAATAGAGTAATCGTCCCATCGACACCTCCATTCTCTGAAAACCTGGAAGGTGGCATCAGCACGATGGGGCAGCGGGTTCTGGGTGATAGCCTTCTATGGTGGAGGTGGAGCTGTAGGGGTGGAGGATGTTGTGGAATGGGGTGTTGTCCCCGGTGAGGTGGGTGTAGGTGCAGCGGCAGGTGGGGTAATTTGGGCCAGAGCCTGAACAAGGGCGGAGAACTTGGCATCGTCCACCTGTCTCCTGTAGTCGTCCTCCGTGCGTCGTCTTGTTTCCTCCTCCTGTCGTCGGTGTTCCTCTTCCCATCTTCTGCGGTCCTCCTCCTGTTTTCTGCGGTCCTCCTCCTGTCTTCTGGTGTAGTCGTCCTTTTGTTTGCATTGCTCCATATACTGTATGAGCTGAAGGAGGTCTGCACATGTGGTAGGTTGTAGACTTGCAGGGTGTGGTGAAAGTGGGGGCATTCCCCTATGGTGGAGTGGAGGTAGAGTGGGGGGAGGTTGGAGAGGTGGAGTGAAGTTAAGGGTGGTAGGAGGATGAGGGGGTAGAGTGAAATGAACTGACTGGTACCCCTGACCAGCATCTCAAACAGTATCTTCATCATTATCTCCACCACTATCTCCACCAGTGGCTCCACCAGTTTCTCCATCCCCAGTGTGGTCTTGTGGGGTGTCTTTGGGCTCCCCGTGAAGCTGCCTGTCTCCCTCCATACTTGGTTGATAGTTGGCACACTTTAGTCTTGCAGGAACGATGAAAATGTGCAGTGCAACTCGAACAGTTTATGTAATAGTGCAAGAAATTATCTGTGCTAGAGTGAGTGAGTGAGTGCGGGAGGCTTGGCATCGCTGTGCTGATGTGGCACTGATGCGCATGTGCCTGTGTGTGTGTATACCAGGCCCGTTGGAGGCAAGCTGAGGGTTGAGAGCTTCAGTGTGGCTGGAGCCATCGGAGGGGGAGGGTATGCTACTCCTCGATCTTGTCCAGCTATGTTCGGCGGCTATAACCCTCACAGCAAGTCGGGAATGGGCACAAATGGCATGGGACCTATAATAAAGGCACTGCACTATACTCTTAAGCACTTCACTGCACTATAAAGCACTGCACAATAATATATCCAGGGTAGGAGAGGTGAGGTCTTGCAAGATGGCTGGCTGATGATCCGGTCTTTGCTCGTATCTCCTGGCTTTAATAAAACACTGCGTCATGTATGGTTGTCATGTATAGCTACAACAACCTTGATAATCCTTTCTTGCACAAGGATGTAGAATAAAAGTCCAGAGGTAAGTTTGTAGGTTCTTATATTAGCCAAAGAGATACAGAGAGTTGGGGCACTTCTGAGCTGGGTGCTGACTGGCGCTTACTGAGGAAACATGTGCAACGTTGCCGGATATATTTGGTGTAACGTTGTCGCTACTAAAGAGTACAGTATATTATCATGGCATATGAAACAATGGCAGTATTGCCCTGAAAGTACATGTGTGTATGTTGCAATATAATTTAGGCATGTGTACACTCTGTATATATGTTATGTGTGCACTTAACCTATATCAACAGCTCCCACCTGGTTCAGATGAACCCTATCATCCGAAAACAAATAGTAATAGTAGTAAAAATTGTCCCAAGAGTCGACGTATCCCACGTTCTTCTTCCTGCAGAGGTTTGCTAGACAACGATTTGTGCTGGTGGCTATGTTGTAAAATAGGTTCTCTACACCTAGCCAGGGGACGATTCCTGAGACGATGATCCTTGACGACTTCTTAAACGACTTGATCAGCTGCTGGTACTTGAGAAGCAAATATTCCGATAGGGTTCGCTGTACATCATTGGATCCAATGTGGATGACGTACTGTACATTGTGTTACCAGGGGCCAGTTTCAATACTTCGTCAACTACAGCAACTATGTCGTCCACATCACCACCAGGGATACAAAAATGCTTCCTGGTCTTAGGTGCCCTGGCGCAAAACTCTTTGAGCTGACCATGTACCATCGAGTCTCCCACGAGCCGAACTTCTTCTGTTTCCTCTTCGTCATCTGAGTCTGTGAGTATCTGCAAACGGTTGTGACACTCGGTAACCGGTATGATATCCCTGTTGTTCCTCACGATGAGGAAGCTGTCTTGAGGCGGAACAGAGTCACTATTTGATTCTTGTGCATCGGAAGCATCTGCTGAAGTGGCTACTGCAGGCGTTGGGTTGTTGGCAGTTGACGTTGGGGCGGCGGTGGCAACTGGAGTTGAAGGGATGAATTATGTTGATGATACTCCAACGTTGAGTGGTATGAACTCTAGGAGTGACTCAAGCTTCATGGTGAGGGCGTTGATCTTGTTGTAGGATTTATCCAATTTTGCTGTCAAATCCTCTCGTTGTTGGCAGAGTCGGCAGACTTGAAGATCCGCAGCAGCAAACATGGAAGCACCAAACCTACCGGCGCAGATCGTACAGGTGCGAGGCACCATCAGCAGGAGCTAGATACCTGAGGGTCAAGAGGAAGCTACACTACAACTCCAGAGTGACAAAACAGTTTCTCATACTGGGAACATTTATTTCAAGGAATTATAAAATGACTATGCATAAGTGTGTTGATTTTCGGTGTGAGCGTCCTGGGTTCGAATCCCCGGACTGCCACATGTGTTTGTTAATGCCATTACTCGAGTTTAGGAGTAAAGTTGGTTAGTGGAGAGAACATACTAATTAATTCTGGTTCAGTAGTAGTTTATCAAGAGGCCTTTCCTAGGGTTAAGCGCCCCATTAATTACTATTTCCATTCACCTATTCATAGCCTCCGATAGTGCAGTTGGAATGATTGTACATGCTAAGATTGGTATGCAGGATTCGAAACTGCATAATACATCGTAGGCTTGTGCATCATTCCTTAACTGTCTTCGTGGTGCAATGCATAAGTGTGTTGATTTTCGGTGTGATCGTCCTGGTTTCGAATCCCCGGACTGCCAAGTGTGTTTGTTAATTTCATTAATCGAGTTTAGGAGTAAAGTTGGTTAGTGGAGAGAACATAATAATTAATTCTGATAATGAGTGGGTGTGCAATGAGTGAAGTTGACCATCTCCCCACAGTATAACAGAGGGAACCATTATTATATCCCTCATATTTTGGTAACATATTAATAATACAGCCTGAGTGGCAAATATGAACTATAGTATCTTGGAAGAATCGCTAACCAACTAACTGTATCCTGTATGGAGGTGGGACTCCTGACGCTCTTAGGCCTATGTCTCTTTAGACTCTGTGACGTTAACCACTCCGTTAGAACCGCATGGCTTGTCTTACAGTGACTCACTAGGATCGCCAGGGCAGTGGATGGGGCTACAGTTTATGTATTAGAGTGTGCTTTATTTCATATGAAAGCTCGTGTCATGGGCAGTCCAGAAAGGCTCTTTGTTTTCGCCCATGTCAAGGCTTTATATATTTAATTGTAAAGTATATATTTTATCATTAACTAGTAATGATAGGATCTGGGAGAGAGAGAGGGAGTAGAACAGAGTGAGAGGGGGCGCGCAGTGTTTTTTGTCCCGCTCGATGACGTTACGGCTGGCTGCCTCGCGGGGGTTGGTGGAGAGAGGCCCTTACCATGCTGTAAGCTTTGCTAGTGGTTAGATGACTTGTAACAGCTGTTTTCCCACGCGGCTCGAGCTAGTGCGAGTATATATACAGTTCCTCGCCACTCTCTCCCTCAGATCTGGTTTCTAGAACACACCCATCTTTTTTCCCTTGCTATCTGTCCCCGCTCCGTACCTGAGAATCTTTTCCTCAACCTATCTCTCTCATTTTCCATATCTTTCACCACCTTGTATTAATATTATACCCCCTCTGGTTAACTCTGCAAAATCAGCTTCATGCTGGCCAGTTGTATTGTGTGTTAAGGTCTGATATAGCCTATGTATGTTAGTTGTTAAGATAAGTGGATCACGAAGCATTGGTTGGCATTTATATTGTTTAGTACTGCTTCCTTTAGTTATTAGTGTTCTGCTGGATAAGATAATGCTAGACTAGGAGTCTGATATTATAGGTAGTGTTTCCTATGAGTGCTGGCTTCAGTTAAAAGCGGCACGACATACCTGAGAACTGGAGTTGATTGAGTAAATTCTAGTCTGTGTGCCATTGAGAGTAGAGCATGCACGAATGAGGGTTTTTTGCCTATACCATTCTGCACTGTTCTAGTCTCGATTGTTTGTCTTTGAGGTACGCCAGGAGAACGCTTAATACTTCGGTATTAAGGTTTCTCAAGAGAGCTACCCTTCATTATAACGTAATATTTGACGCACAGACTTGAGATTTGCAATAGGCTATGCAGCATGCCATGCGCACCAGTATCTCGTATCATTGACTCTAGCTAGACTTTATCAGTCACAGTAGACATTAAGTATATTAACCTAATTACTCTTTTTATGCATACCCATTTATGATTACACAAGCATTCCGCAGCCTAGTTTGATGTATTGAGACACAAACGACTTAGGCTCTTTTTGTTGATAGGAATACTGCATTGTCGTGGCGATTATTATTATTGTTGTAGTGTTTAGGATATTCTTGGCTCCGACGGCATTATATATTCTGCCTTTTTGTGTGCATAGCCTGCACGAGCATTGTTCCGCTGCTGGCCTTTTTGGGTTCCATTTCCGATACGAGCATCTTTATAGCATCTAACATTTAAAGAAGATTCCTTGTTAGTGTTGAAGGACTTTAGTGCACTTTCTTTCATGCAGGAGTGCCTGACATTTATTGATTAAAGTAACGTAAGCTGTAAACTTCTCTTACCACCTTACTTTGCATACCATAACCAAGCACCTTCGGTTATAGGTAGTAATAGGCTGTTTTCACATAACATTAAGCCTAGAGTACACGCACATTTATTGAGAGTTTGATAGCCTATTATTGCATATAGAACTCTGTAGAGTATTTGTGTTCTTTGTTCACTGGGAATATACATCAGAGGTTGGAGCTAGCGCTTTCCGTTGTAACATTTATGCCATTACTAGTCCAATGAATAAGAGCCCTGATATATTTGAACCCCAGTCGTAACAAATGGCGACCTTACCTAGGATTTGGTGAACCTACATTTATTAGCAGGGAACATTTGTTGTTTTGGAGAATATTTTGCGGGGATCAGCAAGAATAATTTTTTTTTGCAACATAGTATAGCAAAGTATATAGTATATAGCATAGTATAGTATAAATGACACACGGGTAGCCTCCTGCTTTAGTTTGAATAGTATTTTGCGCTTGGTGCTTGTTGGCTCGCGGTTGTAGCCCAGCGTATTGGGTCGTAAAGCAGGAGTTGAGCGTTTGGTATAGAAGAAAAAACTAGGCTTGCCCCTATAGTGCAGCCGAAATAAACAAATTATAAACATAAAAAAATCAAATAAAAACTCTTTCTTTGATAGTTGAATTGTTTTAGTATGTTATAGCAGTAATTCTGAGTTGCACTCCTCTCAGAATGCTGGGCTAGAGAAGCTCGCTCTTGAGGAGCATAACTACATATAATTTAACCTATGATGTTGGGGAGGGTTATAATTTTGAAAAATGTTTTGTTGAAGAACTGTGCCAGATATTTTACTGCCGCTGGGTGATGGGAAGGGGAGATATAGCATGGGTTCTAACCATCAGATTTTTGTGAGCCTTGGGGCCTCTGAGAAAAATCTTGGGGGGTGTGTGACGTTAACCACTCCGTTAGAACCGCATGGCTTGTCTTACAGTGACTCACTAGGATCGCCAGGGCAGTGGATGGGGCTACAGTTTATGTATTAGAGTGTGCTTTATTTCATATGAAAGCTCGTGTCATGGGCAGTCCAGAAAGGCTCTTTGTTTCGCCCATGTCAAGGCTTTATATATTTAATTATAAGTATATATTTTATCATTAACTAGTAATGATAGGATCTGGGAGAGAGGGAGAGAGGGAGAGGGAGGAGAGGGAGTAGAACAGAGTGAGAGGGGGCGCGCAGTGTTTTTTGTCCCGCTCGATGACGTCACGGCTGGCTGCCTCGCGGGGGTTGGTGGAGAGAGGCCCTTACCATGCTGTAAGCTTTGCTAGTGGTTAGATGACTTGTAACAGCTGTTTTCCCACGCGGCTCGAGCTAGTGCGAGTATATATACAGTTCCTCGCCACTCTCTCCCTCAGATCTGGTTTCTAGAACACACCCATCTTTTTTCCCTTGCTATCTGTCCCCGCTCCGTACCTGAGAATCTTTTCCTCTGCCTATCTCTCTCATTTTCCATATCTTTCACCACCTTGTATTAATATTATACCCCCTCTGGTTAACTCTGCAAAATCAGCTTCATGCTGGCCAGTTGTATTGTGTGTTAAGGTCTGATATAGCCTATGTATGTTAGTTGTTAAGATAAGTGGATCACGAAGCATTGGTTGGCATTTATATTGTTTAGTACTGCTTCCTTTAGTTATTAGTGTTCTGCTGGATTAGATAATGCTAGACTAGGAGTCTGATATTATAGGTAGTGTTTCCTGAGTGCTGGCTTCAGTTAAAAGCGGCACGACATACCTGAGAACTGGAGTTGATTGAGTAAATTCTAGTCTGTGTGCCATTGAGTGTAGAGCATGCACGAATGAGGGTTTTTTGCCTATACCATTCTGCACTGTTCTAGTCTCGATTGTTTGTCTTTGAGGTACGCCAGGAGAACGCTTAATACTTCGGTATTAAGGTTTCTCAAGAGAGCTACCCTTCATTATAACGTAATATTTGACGCACTGACTTGAGATTTGCACTAGGCTATGCAGCATGCCATGCGCACCAGTATCTCGTATCATTGACTCTAGCTAGACTTTATCAGTCACAGTAGACATTAAGTATATTAACCTAATTACTCTTTTTATGCATACCCATTTATGATTACACAAGCATTTCGCAGCCTAGTTTGATGTATTGAGACACAAACGACTTAGGCTCTTTTTGTTGATAGGAATACTGCATTGTCGTGGCGATTATTATTATTGTTGTAGTGTTTAGGATATTCTTGGCTCCGACGGCATTATATATTCTGCCTTTTGTGTGCATAGCCTGCACGAGCATTGTTCCGCTGCCTGCCTTTTTTGGGTTCCATTTCCGATACGAGCATCTTTATAGCATCTAACATTTAAAGAAGATTCCTTGTTAGTGTTGAAGGACTTTAGTGCACTTTCTTTCATGCAGGAGTGCCTGACATTTATTGATTAAAGTAACGTAAGCTGTAACTTCTCTTACCACCTTACTTTGCATACCATAACCAAGCACCTTCGATTATAGGTAGTATTAGGGTGTTTTCACATAACATTAAGCCTAGAGTACACGCACATTTATTGAGAGTTTGATAGCCTATTATTGCATATAGAACTCTGTAGAGTATTTGTGTTCTTTGTTCACTGGGAATATACATCAGAGGTTGGAGCTAGCGCTTTCCGTTGTAACATTTATGTCATTACTAGTCCAATGAATAAGAGCCCTGATATATTTGAACCCCAGTCGTAACAACTCTCACCTACAAGATAAGGCGTCCAGGGAAACATCTTCTGCCATCGTGCTTTGATCACATACCATCCAGTACCATTTATATACTGTATATATATATATATATATATATATATATATATATATATCTATATATTAGTAAAGCCAGGTAATACATTTTCTTTGATGCATACGAGGTTAAAAGAAACAGCAGTTTCAGCATTAGAGATTTTA